>CM042151.1:11654638-11657138 GCA_023376005.1 Doryteuthis pealeii | reverse complement strand
ATTACGGCAAAACAAATAACCAACATCAACCTTTTTGTTCTTGGTCACAAAATAGAATATTTTGATTTTAGCATTTTCAAATATATTCCTTTAATAGAAGATTATTTCATTTTTTTTTGGTGGGAGGGGGGTTATATACGCGCGTACACACAAACACACATACATTTATATATATTTAGCAATTGTATATGGTTATCACTGGCTCACTTGGTGATTTCGTGGTTGAACAAGTTCTGCTGCATTATTAGTGGAGTGCTCAATATCAGTGGTAGAGCTATTATATTTATAAAAATGGATATATATATATATATTCAATCTATACTCATATGTATTTGAAATATATATATATATATATATATATATATGTATATATATTGGCAATATATATATATATTCAATCTGTACTGATATATATTGGCTATATATTCAATATATACTGATATATATTGGCTATATATATATATATATATATATTATATATATATATATATATATATATATTCAATGTATACTGATATATATTGAATATATATTTTGGGGGAGGATATGTGCTTAATTGAAGTCATACCTAATTTTGAAAATTAATTAGTTAATAATTAATGAATTTAGGCGGGCTAAATGTTCAAATGTAGGGCTAAACAAATCGGGAAAATATCCTCCAAAAATTGTCGGCTAAAAGCCATATTAAATAAACACATTATTTGTTTACTTACTCTCATATATATATATATATATATATATATATATATTCAATGTATACTGATATATACTGGCTATATATATATATATATATATAAATATATATATATATATTGCATGGATGTTTGCACTTATGTGTTATGAGAATGTTTGTATTATATTTCCTGTTTTAATGAATGGTTAGCAAACTAGATTCGTAGATCCATTACTACTGACTATTGGGTTTGATCCTCGTCGGGTGATCCCATACTTTCCGCCTTGTGTCATATCCTACTTGTGGTGAAAAGTTTGGGTAAATACCTTTTAATATTAATGTTATTATTAAAATGTTCTGACTTAGGGAATAAACTAATTTCCAATCCAATGGTAATACAATCATGCTCACCTTGCTTATTATAATTTCTCAAGGGAGATAATTATTAAATGCTAATTATAGAGTACTTCCTCATGTTTATTTCCAATTATCTGGAAACAAAAATTCTATAAATAGGATATGAATTATTATTACATATTTAAAAGTCAAAGGAAGCTGTTATGTGTATGATGATGATAACAATAATATAATAATAATAATAATAATAATATATCATTATTTTTCACACCAGCATTAGCTGATGGACTCTCACTGGAGTCTGAGTGACAACAAGTCTCCTCAGGTCTCCAGGACTCTTCTGAGAATTCTAGCCGATTGCAGCAATACAGTAGTCTAGATGGTCTCAATTCTTCCTCTCATTTCCAGTTCCTCCAGTCTTTTTTCAAAACTTTTTGGGACTGTTCCAAGTGCACCAACTACAATTGGTATCACTTTTACCCTCATATTCCACAGATTTTTCAATATTATTATTATTATTATTATTATTATTATTATTATCATCATCCTCATCATCCTTATTATTCTTATCATTGATTGAGTTTTCCCATCAGTAGTAACTGGTGGGTTTCACTGGAGATCAAGCAACAAGTCTCCTCAATACTGCAGCACTCTCCTCAGTATTCTCTTTTCTATTCAGATTTCCCCCAGCCATTTTTAGGCTCATTCCTGGTGCTCTTTCAGTTTTTTTTACCTACCCAGCATTTCATCTTCTTTCTGTTCTGTGGTCAGGTAGAACAATAAAATCTCTGACATATTTTCTCTGCTTGTTCAGGATAACTAGATCCAGTCTTCTGGCATGGTTTGAGAGATACATTTAAATCTCAAAGATTTAGTGATATTCATTCCCTCAGACTCTAGTTCTAGCTGATCTTAACAATGCTGTTGTCTGGATGGTTTCAATTCTTCCTCTGATTTCCAATTCCTCTAGTCTTTATCGAAACCCTTGGGGATTGTGCCAAGGGTACCAACTACAATTGTCACCTTCAGCCACATGTTCCACAGTATTTTTTTTAGTTCTCTGGCTAGGTCCAAGTATTTTTACATCTTTTCTTTTTCTTTTATTTTCACCATGTGATCCGCCACAATGGCAAAATCCACAAGATGACAAGTTCCCCTTTTCTTGTTAATTGATACTAGGTCTGGTCTTTTGGCTATTATTATTATTATTATTATTATTATTATTATTATTATACTCCTTGTGAATTTTTCACACCAACTCTAACTGGTGATTCATTATTATTATGATTATTATCATTTCATTCATTGTGAGTGTTTCCCACCAGTGTAAGCTGATGGTCCTTCACTGAAGTCTAAGTGAAAACAAGTCTCCAGGACTCTTCTGAGTATTCTTGCTTAACAATGCTGTTGTCTGGATGGTCTCAATTCTTACTCTAATTTCCAATTTCTCTAGACTATTTTTTATATTTT
>CM042151.1:11647138-11649638 GCA_023376005.1 Doryteuthis pealeii | reverse complement strand
ACCTATTAAATGTATGGCTAAACAAATCGAGAAAAATTGTTTAGCCATACATTTAATAGGTATTCCCGCCTAATTCATTATTAATTAATTAATTTCTAAATTAGGTACGACTCCAATTAAGCACTTATTCTCCAAAATATATATATATATATATATATGTATGGAATAAATAGATGGATAGATATCTTAAATATCTGTCAATGTATATTGCTTTCTCACTCTTATATATATATATATGTATATATATATATATACATACTTGTTTGTTAATATGTAGAAATAGATATTTGAAATGAATACATGTAATTTTTTTCAAGAAATTGGTGAATAGATAATTAGTTTTTGATTGATTCATAGGTCAGTTTTTTTGTGTATAAAAGTCTCTCTCTCTCATATATATATATATATATATATATATATATACCTTTTGCGGACCTTCCTTTTTTATAAATATATATATACCTATGTCTTGCCAGACATTCCTTTCAACCCTCAAGACAACTGTATCAGAAAATAATGAACTTTATCATTCATCAATTTTTCATTTGCTGATAAATCCATTTCGCATCTCATATTCTCCAAACTTTTGTGTAGGACCTTACTGCCTCTCCCTCTCTCTCTCTCTCTCTCTCTCTCTCTCTCTCTATCTATCTATCTATCTATATATATATATATATATATATATATGGTTTAAAAAATGTATATCATTTGAGATGTACAATATGTTTCAGAAAAATTTATATTATTTCCTAATATAATAAGTTGACCAATTCTTGTTCAAATCATCTCAATTTTTAACAGCATGTGTAGAAACAACTCAAAATTCTATGTTTATGGTTTAAGAATCTATCATTTTCCAGCGAATGGTATTTCTATACCTGGAAAAAAATAATAATACATAGAATTTTGAGTTATTCGAAAATTTGAGAAAATTTGAATGAGAATCAAGTTATTAGATTATGGAAGGATATCAATCTTTTTGATGAAACATCCTGTATATATATATATATATATATATATATATATATGTGTATGTGTATGTGTGTGTGTGTGTATATATATATGTATGTGTGTGTGTGTGTGTGTGTGTATATATATATATATATATATGTGTGTGTGTGTGTGTGTGTATATATATATATATATATATATATATAGGATGTTTCATCATATAGCAATATTGTATGGTTATCACTAGCTCACTTGGTGAGTTAGTGGTGGGCCAATTTTTTGCGCTATTATTAAAGGAGTGTTCAATATCAGTGATAAACCAATTATATATATATAACAATATTTATATGCATATATATTAGAATATATATTTATTGCATGAGTGTATTCCTGTGACCCTGGGTTTCATACCATTTTGCTATTCATCAGACAGAGTGAAAAGTTTCTTTAAATCCGATTATTTTTTAGCATTGATAGGGTTGGGAGGCTTTATTTGTGTATTTGTGTGCGTAAGCTTGTGTGTTTGTTCATTGGTGATTTTGTGTATGTAATGTCACTTACACATACAGATACACAACAAAAACTTTTTTTTAAAATGGCCATATTAATTGGATTTTAAAAAAACAACTTTTCACTCTGTCTGATGAATACTGAAAAGGTAGGAAACCCAGGGTCACAGAATTACACCCATTCAATAAATATATATCTATACACTAATATATATTTATTCTTATATATATATATATATAATATGTGTGTGTGTGTGTGTGGAATTTAATTTATGTGTCTTTATGCAAACAGATTTGCTATATGTATTGAAATATACATTAGAAGCATAAAAGCAAGTGTCAGAAATCCTGTTTTTTAAAATTTTTTTAAGTAGATACGTATCCAGCACATGCATAATGATGTGGAAAGCTGCCTCTCCAAAAACACAGCTCTGTAGAAGAAGATGAAGATGATAAAAAAAATGGTTAAGGAAAAAAAAGATGCATTTTAAAAATTATGTGATAGTTTTTAAAGAACAGAATATTTGCAAGAAAAAAAATTGCAGTTTACAGGAGAGCTGGGAGAAAAGAAGATTTGAAGAATAAGGAAAATAAAAAAAAATGATGGTCTGCTGTGTATGAAATATCAATATTAGAGAAAGACAGTTATAAGTGATTAGCCTGATATATATATATATATATATATATATATATATATATATATATATATATATATATATATACATACATAATGTGTGTCTGTGTACATGTGCATGTTTAATATATATATATGTATATGAAAAAGTGAATGGAAGTGAATCTGACAGTATGAAATAAATATTTTATGTGTTTGTTTTTATGTGTTTGTATTTTCTAAAATATTTTTTTCATATATGTATATGTATGTGTGTGTGTATGTGTGCATGTTTAATATGTATATATATATATACACTTATGTGTGTGTATGTATGCATGTTTGATATATATATATCTATGTGTATGTGTTTAATATATATATATATATATATATATATATATATATATTAAAGTAAAGTCGACGG
>CM042151.1:11619638-11642138 GCA_023376005.1 Doryteuthis pealeii | reverse complement strand
TTCTATTCTAAAATATAGTGAATTAATAATGACATATATATATAACTTGCAAAAAGATATGAAAAACAACTTGAACAGGAGATATGTTTAAGGAATTAGTGAAGGATACTAATTAGAATTTCATAGTTATCTGTTATATTGAATATTTTGAATGTTAAAAAATTGACATGCAGCAGTAATGCAGACCCCACTAAAATTATCATTCATTTGCAAACCAAACTTTGTTTTTTCTTGGTAAATATATATATATATAATCATTCCCACCAACAACTTTCTGGTCATATATACATGTAAGGTATCCAAAACTGGTAATAAGGGATGATTCTACATGGGATCTTCAAAATCTCACTATATAATTATATTGCATGTTTTAGTAGGTACAAAAGAATTCCGACACGTTGTGAGACAAAACATTTAATCTTATTATAATGGAGATTGTGTATTTGTTTGTCTGTAACCGGAACTAAATCACTACTCAAGTCACAATTCCCTTAGTTATTGACGCCACATTCACCATGAAATTATTTTTATCTAAACCTCAATTAATGATAAAATTCTTATAGATTATTAATACTGTTGGATTAATCTACGTTCTAATAACATAAAAGATTTAATCTTATTATAATGGAGATTGTGCATTTGTTTGTCTGTAACCGAAATTAAATCACTACTCAAGTCACAATTCCCTTAGTTATTGGCGTCACATTCACCATGAATTTATTTTTATTTAAACCTCAATTAATGATAATATAATTATATTGCATGTTTTAGTTGGTACAAATACAAGGATTTTTATAAATCCCTAGAGAGAGCTCAGTGCATAATAATCTATAATTTAGATTAAATACAGAGCAATATTTATCTTTGAAAGAAAGGAAAAATTCAATAAATTTCTTTTAAGTTTTGGTCGAAATAAATTTATTACAGAATGACGTTTTATTGAGTTTTTCCTTTCTTTCAAAGTTATATATATATAAAGTTAGATGTAGCACAACGCTAGAAGTATAGGGCACCCAGTGAAAATTGAAGTCACTTACAATTTCTTGCTAATCTAGCCTGCTAACTATACACTACATGAGTATATATATGATTTGCTATTTCAGTTTTGAGTGATACTATAAAATGCAAACATATCTTTTGGTATAATACTACATATAAAATTTATAAAAAATAAGGTACAGAAATTTTCAATTAATATATTTTTAAATACACACACACATACATATGCATGCATAGAGACATACACAAAACCTTGCTGATACACTCACAGAGGCATACATGCACACATATTTATGAAGAAGATTTATATTTCCCTCCTAATCTTGTATTTCAGTCATTTCAAACATATTCAAGATGGAAATGCTTCCGTGTCCGATTCTCTTCTGATTAGGCTTTGTAATCCTTTTGAATTGAAAGCCTTCAGGTGTAGACAGAGTCCGATTACCTTTTCAACAGGAAAATTGGTGACTTTAGATGCAAGTATCCAAGTTGGCAACTTGCTAGCTTTTCAATAGATCTCTAATTTTGTTTTTGTTATTTCTAGCTGGCTCAGTAGAGTCTCATTATCTCTTGGTCTGTCTTTCTATCTAGCTATTTCTTGTGAGTATCTATCAAATAAATACTAGCAGATAATCATCCCTAAAAGGAGCTTCCTAAAAACACAGTTTCTTTTAAATTAAAATCAATATATACCTATCTGTCTATCCTCACAAACACACGGAGGGTTGGTGGTCGGGTCTCATGCACTCCCAAATGTTTAATACACTCCCCTAATCTACTACATGTCAGTTTTCTTAAAGTAGTATTCCTAAAAAATATATAAAACCCATACTTACATGGGACCTGTGGTAGTATGTGTCACCCTTGCACACACACACACATTAGATGAATATATACCTATCTGTCTATCCACACACATACATAGGGCTGATGCAGTCCACCTCAAATTTACGATAGGCCCTTCCACTCTACTACATGTCAATTTTCATAAAGCAGTACTCTTAAAAATATGTTAAACCCACCCTTCCAGAGAATATATAAAACCCACCTTTCTTTGTTCCTCAACCGTGTTTATTATATGCCACTTCCAGTGTCAGTGAAGGGTAGTATGTGATGGCCCTGTACACACACACACACACACACACATGCACATATATGAGGTTTGTTCAAAAAGTATTGAGACTGAAGACAGAAGTGAATGATTTATAAAATGTCAATTTTCTTCAAAATAGTCCACTTGGTATTTACTTACTCACGTGAGTTTTTCATTGGTCGAAGCACCTCTGAAACTCTTCTTTTGATACATTCTGGATCTGCACCATCATATTTATTTCAATGTCCTGCACATCCTCAAATCTTACAGTTAAGATGAATTTTCGATTTAGGAAATTTAAAATTCACACAGAGTTGGGTCCGTTAAGTATAGAGGGTGCTGCACTTGGGCAATCCTGTGTTTCACCAAAAACATTTTTAGCCCTGGGGCATTTTTTATAATCTGGGGCAGTAGAATACGTCAACTGAGTTTTAATAAAATATTGAATCTCCAACAAATATGAATAAAACAATATGTCTTTGTCATAAAATAACCCAAGTGTTAACATACTGTAAAATCCAACCAACCAACCAACAACATTTTGCTATAAAGTATCAAAATTATTATTATTATGATCTCTTTACAAGTTATTATTATTACTATTGTTACCTGGGGATCTGCCAAATCTACCAGTTGATAAGTTCTCTTTTTCTTACTAATCAATACTAGGTCTGGTCTTCTGGCTGGAATAAGGTGATCCGTCTGTATCTCAAATTATTGTGTATATTGAGTTTTTCACATAAAATTCTATTCGTCACATTATCTAGGATGGATTTCAGTTTGTGAATATACCATTTGGTAGCATGTTTAAAATTTGATTTCTTCCACAATTCCCAGTGGATCACCTTTCCCACTCAGTCGAACTTACTCTTGATCCTCCTTTGTGCTAGTTTGCTGCATTTGTTTATTATATGATTAACTATTTTGTCTGTGTCTTCACACATCCTAAACTTGCTATTCTGTTGTGTCTCATCTATTTTCACTTTGATAGAATTTGTGCTTATGGCATTGGCTGCTTATGCTGCAATTATAAGAGATTCAGTTTCTCTTTTGAGGTTTTCTGGACCTTAATAAAAATCACTCCATAAGGAAAAATAGATGAGGACATATGATAAGAAACATAAGAACTGAAATTGACTAATTCAGGTGACAGCACCCAAGAAAAAGTGTTACCACAAGCCCTCAGAAAAAAGCTGTCACAAGATCAAAGCACTGCCACCCGAAAGAGATAAGATGAATTGAAACCCGATACCGTCACTGGGATCCGGAGAGAATGTATAAATGTAAGCGGAATTTATTTGTTTACCATTTTCAATAAAGAAAGTGATATGATGAAACATGGAGGGTTCTACGATACCCACGGGTGGAAATGGACCATAATTGCTTAATACCCGGTTTTCTGTTCTGAGCTATGTCCAGGTCTTCTTCTATGCAATATCTCCAATTTGTTGCTTGAAGTATCCATAGATGTTTTCCATTCCATTTCTGTTTTCTAGTTTTTGTTGATTTTCTGTTAGTGCATATGTTGCTATTACTGTTATTGACTGCTGTATTTAACTTTCTATACTTTTTAAAAAATTATCTTATCATTTTTAGGAGTTTTCATGACAACAAATCTCCTCAGGTCTCCAGAAGTCTCTGAGTATTTTTCAATGTAATTTTTGTCATGTTTTGTTTAGTTAGTGATCTAGACTCACAGACCATTAAGAGTATTTTTCAATGTAATTTTTGTCATGTAATAGTTAGTGAGCTAGACTCACAGACCATTAATAGTAAGTTCAACTTTCACTGGGTACCTTTTACTTCTGGATTTCTACCAAGTTAAGCTATGCTAAGTGAATAATTACCGTATATACTCCTGCATTATCTGATACTATCTGGTAATATTTTTTGGACTTCTTCAGCTAGAAATTGTAGGAGTGCCAGTTGGCCTAGGCCTAGCCTAGGTCAACTATTTACTCACACAATGTTTGTATATTGACATATGTTGTAATCCACCAATATTAGGCTAAGATTTAGATCTCAAAAGTCACATGATATGTGAGTATATACAGTATATATACACCATTTTCTACAAAGGAAATTTAAAAATTATCCAAACTTTTCTTTTATGGAAGCCAAGCTCATCATGGATTCTTTGATAGGCAGAACCATGAATAATCTGCAGAGAACACGCTACCTTTTTGATGATAACTTGCTGGTTTGTTATTACGATCTCTTGAGCATACTGAATCTTTTCATCAGTGGGTGAGTTTAACCGGCATCCTGCTCCCTCTTTCTGCATCACTCTTGTCCGGCCACATTTAAATTTTTCAATCCACTCATACACACATCTACACAGTAGTGCACTGTTCCTATATTGTGCTAAATGTCTCCAATGAATTTTATCCCCTGATACTCCTTCTAGCCAGAGAAATCAGGTTGATTACTTTGTGCATACTGTTAGTGGATTGGCCATGTTTATACTGTAAAGACAGCAAGCAAAATGGTGTGATCAGCTCAAACTTTGATTATAGGTCCACAACAGTGCCAACTATAAGCATTCATGCACAGAACGCAGAATAACAATAATAAAGATATGTTATGGCAAAAGTGCAGATAATTTTTGATTCTCGTTCGTACATGTATCCACATTTTATAGTATAGAAAGTATAAAGGTTTATCGTGTGTACTTACACATTACTTGAAATACATGCATTGTATCTGTGTAAGGCTTTAGAAAAATTCTAAAAAAGAATTTAAAGACACAAGCTCACCACACTTAAAGGCATCCAGAGGATGCAAAATAACAATAATAAAGATATGTTATGGCAAAAGTGCAGATAATTTTTGATTCTCGTTCATACATGTATCCACAACATATTATAGTATAGAAAGTATAAAGGTTTACCCTATGTACTTACACATTACTTGATATACATGTGTTTTATCTGTGTAAGGCTTTAGAAAAATTTAAAAAATTAAGAACAAAATTTAAAGACACATCAACACACACATGCTCGCCACACTCTCAGGCATTGCTCATAGATAAATTGTCCATGTTGGATATTTTCAAAGAAGAAAAAAAAAGAATAACCAAAGGACTGGATTAGAAGGATAATCTTCAAAGTCTTTGTGGGGTAAGAGGTTTTTTTTTCCTTAATAGGCTAAAATTTGATCTCATCTTGAAATATATCCAGAAGGAGGATTAAAATCTCCCTTTCCAAAAATTAGAAATAATTTTAATCTTTCTAATTCTTTGCAATTCCTTTTGTTTTGCTTTGACTTTTGATTTATTTTTTGTTTTTGTTTTTTTTAATTTTCTTGTGGGAGGGGGGGATTTGAGATTTTTGTATATTTTAACAAAATTTAACATAAACCTATGGCATTTAAAAAAATGATTGTATTTGTTAAATCTGTCAAGATAGTTGAGTAACTTAGAAACAAATACATTAATATTAAACAAATATCCCAAAAAGGAATATGAATATATATATATATATATATATATATTATATATATATATTTCATACACAATCCTATATTCATATATATCATACATGTAATATTGTTTATTTTATAAATATATATATATATATATATATATATATATATATATATATATATGTAGATATACACAATCATATATTATACATATATATCATTGTAGATATACACAATCATATATTATACATATATATCATTGTTTATTTTATTTATATATTATGAGCCGGGTTAGCTCAGTCGGTAGAGCGTTCGGCTAGAAACCACAAGGTTCCTAGTTCGATACCCGCCCTTGCCAACTCAGCGTATGAGTAGCACAGGGATCTGTGCGGTAAAGTATGGAGCTGATGGTAGGTGTGGCGCTCCACCTCAGACACTCAAATAATCTCTTTGGTCTAGCGCTAGTGAAAAGGGGATAGACTCCCTCGCTGCATGGCTAATACCGACATTAAGCCACCCCGACAACTTTACTTACATATACATAATCCTATATTCATATATATTATACATATATACTATTGTATATATTATTGTTTATTTTATATATTATATATATATATATATATATATATATATATATATGTACATATACACAATCTTATATTCATATATATTATAATATATATTATTGTATATTTTATATATATATATATATATTAATATATATATATATACACAATCTATATTCATACATATTATACATGTAATATTGTTTATTTTATATATATATATATATATATATATGTATGCATAAAACTATATTAAACAAACGACTATAAATATGTAATATATATGATTATAAACATGAATATATATATATACACACACAAATGTATGAAATATCCACAATGCAAGTTCAGTTCCTGGACAAGGCTATTTGCAATTTCACTTTCATTCAAAAAGTTCTAAGTCTCACGCAGAAAGAGAAGTCACTTCATTTTAAAACCAGAAAAACTAATTCAGATTTCTGTCTTAATTTCTGATCTGATAAGACCAATACAAAAATCGAGAGGTATGGAACAAATCTAAAAATGGATGAAACAGAGGCCCAAGTAGTCATAACATATCTTGGTGAGGCTTAGAACTTTTTAAATGGCTTTCAATATATATATATATATAAGGCCGGCTTAGCTCAGTCGGTAGACCGTTCGACTAGGAAGCACAAGGTTCCTGGTTTGATACCGGCCCTCGCCAACTCAGCATATGAGTAGCACAGGGATCTGTGCAGTAAAGTGAGGAGCTGATGGTAGGTGTGGCGCTCCACCTCAGATGGCAAAATAATCTCCTTGGTCTAGCGCTATTGAAAAGGGGATGGACTCCCTTACTGTCTGGCTGATACCGACTTTAGGCCGCCCCGACGACTTTACTTTTTATATATATATTTATATATATATATATATCTGTTATAAATTTCCTTTATAAATTTGTTATAAAATTCATATATAATGTGTGCGTGTACATGGCTCTATAACACAGCAAAAAGGTCATAGAATAGTAAGACTTTTATATATACAATACACTTAAAATGGTCTAACTTAGAGAAAAAGGTTATTTCCAGTCCAATTTGAAACTGATTGATAATTTTGCTATTTTCAATCTGCACATTTTAATCATCCAATATGTTTAAATGATTTACACACATGCATGGAAATCCTTTATAAGACGCACTCATGTGCATACATCCCCACTATGAAAATTGATGGTGACCAAAAGGTAACAATTTTTAGGTCTCCTGAAATAGTCTATTATGCTTTCATTCTAAATCTTCTTTGTTATCTTTTCCTAAATATAATATATATAAAAATTTAACCATACAAAATTTAACCAGAGTCTCATAATAATATAATAGATTTTTATTTATATATATATATATATATATATATATATATAATATTAAATAAAAATCTATTATATTATTATGAGACTCTGGTTTAAATTTTGTATGGTTAACAAACCAATAAGATATTTCTATAATTTGGGATTAGTGACTTGGGAGAGAGATTGAAACTGTTGTTAATCTAACTTTATATTTAGAGTAGGATAACAAGCACAATTCTCTACAGTACATGTTCTATATATATATATATATATATATATATATATATATATATATATGTATGTATATTTTCTCCTGTAGTTAGGATTTTTCCATGTGTGGTTTAATCAAGGTGATGCAGGTAAACCGTAATGAGAGCTCAATGTGCCTAGTGCCAATGAGTGAACGGACTGACCTCAGTAAGATTCATGTTCTTGCCATTACCTGAAGATGCTGCAGTTGAAATAAATTATTGTAATGAAGCAAATTTAAAAATTTTTCCTTCATTTATTGAATATATATATGGGTTAGCTCAGTTGGTAGAGCGTTTGGCTAGAAACCACAAGGTTCCTAGTTCAATACCGGTCCTCGCCAACTCAGCGTATGAGTAGCATAAGGATTTGTGCGGTAAAGTAAGGAGCTGATGGTCGGTGTGGCGCTCCACCTCAGATGCTAAATACAATCTCCTTGGTCTAGCGCAATTGAAAAGGGGATAGACTCCCTTGCTGACTGGCTGATACTGACTTTAGGCCGCCCGGTCGACTTTATTTTTTTACTAATATATATATATATATATATATATATATATGTATGTATGTATTAAATGACCCGAAAAGGGTAAAACAAAACAACCAACCAATCAACTACTACTACCACCACAACTACTACTACTATCAAGGCTGTCAACTTCACCACCACCCCAAGCACCATGAAACAGTGCCCCTAGGTACCCACTTAGGGAATTAAACAGGCCTTGCCTTATGAAGAAAAAGAAAAAAAAAGAAAAATTCTTGACAAATAGAGGGGGATGTTTATAAAAAAGTTTAAATTGAAACTGACTGCATTCGCAATTGGCTTTGTATAAAAGTCAGAGAGAAGAAGTCACTCGATTTGATTTGAGTGTGCACACAAAGTTATTTTTATATAATTGGAAATAAAAAGGGGGGTTGATTTGGGGTAGGGGGCAAAATGGGAAGAAAAAAAAGTAAAGAAAAGAAAGCAAAAAAATGCTGATTTCTTAGTTGATATACCTTGTTGGATTTTCTCATTTTTTCAAAGAAAATTCAATTACTTGTAATTTTTAACTGTGTGAAATATAATTGAGAAGTGTAAAGTCTTTAATTTTTATAAAGTAAATGCTGTGAAAATAGAAGAAAGAAAAATAGATTTCATTAATTTCTATTTCAGGGGTCAGAAAAAGAACTCTCTCCCTTTTCTTTTATCATGATATCTATTAGCCTCTCTCTTTCTATTTAGACTTGTCTGTGTTTATATATATATATATATATATATATATATATATATATATATATATACACGCAAACCCAGATATACATGCACACAACTTTATATATATATATATATATATATATATGCAAACACAGATACATATTTATATATTACAGAAACACAAATTTATATATGTATATATGTATATATTTGTGTATATGTATATACATATATATATGTGTGTGTGTGCATGTATATATATACTTATGTGCGCATATATATTTATATATATACATGAGTATGTATATATGTATGTTTATATAAATATATATATACACGAGTGTATATATGTACATGTGCATATATATGTATATATACATATGTGTGCATATATATATATGCATATATGTATGTTTATATTTATATATATATATATATACACACATGAGTGTATATATGTATATGTACATATATACATACATATATTATATATATATATATACATACATACATACATATATATATATATATATATATATACACATAGATACATGTGTATATATATATTTACATATATATATATATATATATATATATATATACATATGTATGTATGTAAGTTTTGGAATAAAATCAGACAGTATTGAAAAAAAAGTTTTTAAAATTAGATTGAAATGTTTTGCTATGAGGATAGTTTACAGTTGATTTGATTTTTCTCGTGTGTATATATATATATATATATATATAACCATATGTACACTCATGTAGATAAAGTTGCACAGACTTACACAAATGTATACATACATATAGTGTGTTTGAATGGATCACCCAATGTGTCTTTAGTCTGACAAAGATATTAGTTGAACTTTGATCTGAAATTTTCACAAGGTCAATAATGCTCGACCTGTGAAATCTTTCTGCAATAGTGAACAAGAGTTCAAATTTTGCTGCTAGCATTTTCTTTTCACACATTCCTTTTTTTTTTCCCAATAACCTTTCAATATTCCCGGAATTTACTCCTTTTTCTTTGAAAAATTATTAAATTTAAATAGGCTCAAAATAGGTTGTTCTTGCTATTTCTATGGATTTCTCACATTCATTCTTTCATATTATTCAGGTTTGATTATTATTTTGTGTATTGAATTTCTTTTAACACATAAAGAATTTGATTATTTGGATGTGTGTGTGTGTGTGTGTACCTCTGTATGAACATGACAGAGAAAAAGAGAAAAATAATTCATACTTGTGTATATTGGTGTGTCTACAATAGAAATTCGACTAGTATTATAAGGATCATTCGGACTATTGTCCTCATCTTTATTGTTATCTGTACAACATTTCAGCCGATGTGCCCTCCAGCCTTCTTCAGGTATTTTTTGTCAAACTCAGGAACCTTCCTTTCGAAATCGGGGACCTTCTCGTCTTATCGGGAGCCCTCACTGCACTTCAAAAATTCAGAGAAAGAAAAAATTGACTATTTAAAGATTGTATTAAAAACAATATTGTATTCAACTCTTTGCCTACCAAATTTCCCCTACGGCTGTATAAAATTTTCTTGGTATATTTTGCCTGTATGATGGGATATTTCAAAGTTCACCTCAGAACTTATTCTATTCAGATAAAGTCCTATTAAACACATGTGCGAGCCACTACCAGTAGCTTACATTAGGATCGCAGTGGTGAGAGCACTGCTGTGAGTGGCTTAAAGTAAAACTTAAGATATTGGCACTCATGATTTGTATAGAAACACATGAAATTTAGAACCCAGAATACATTTTTTCCAAACTTAAGGGAGGAAAGATATTTTCTAAAATCGACTTGTCGGAGACATACTTACAAGTTAAAATTTTCAGTCTGTTGGGTTTATAAAAATATTTTGTCATCCGTAATTGCATCAGACTTTTATCATGCTAAGACACTATTGTTTTGACTGTCAATGTCAATTGTCCTATGGTCATTGTCTGCAATGGACGTTACTTCAGAGAAGAGTATAAAAATTGCAACACGGCACAGAGAGATAGCGGATATTATGATAATAATGGAATTATTCCTTTTGTTTCAATAAATTTGCACAAGGTTGTGTATATATATATTGCATGGAAGTAATTCTGTGACCCTGGGTTTCATACCTTTTAATATTCATCAAACTCAAACCCAAGGTCACAGAATTACTTTCATGCAACATACATATATATATATATATACAATAGCTTTATTACTGATATTGAGTACTCCACTAATAATACCAGCCCACTCACTAAGTGAGCTAGTGATAACCATATACTATAGCTATATATATATATATATAAGTATAGCAAGAGACAGTATGTGTGAATATATTTAGTAAGTCTTGGTAGGTATGAGTGTCTATCACATACATTTAAAAATTCTTCAGAATTTGTTGGGTTTTTTTTTTATATAAATCTCTACTGTAATAGAACTGTCTATTAAATTTTTCAAAAATAAAGAAAACAAAATTTCTTTCCCAAAAGAAAGTCGTGCAAGAAGTTGTCTGCAAATGTTTCCATTAATAGCATTCAGAGAAAAAATGCCAGAAGTGAAAAACCATTCCTTTTGATCTGTTTCAAAGTACAATTTCCAAGAACTGACTTTCAGGGTTTTGACATCTGTATTTAGTTGGCCGTGGGTGGCAATCCCGTGATGCTTAATGATGGAATCCCGGTGGATGAGCAGTCCATGACATGCAACACTCCACTTAGGCTAGACGACGGGCGGTTGGAGAGGCCCCTCTGGTCAATCGGCTGGTCACGTCACAGGTACTACCACTCTGGGTCAGAGTGGACCTGGGAGCAATGGTGATGAAGGGGTGCTCCACATTCCCCTGACCTCCAGAACTGGAACCTCACCATCGCCTTCTAGCACATATATGATAAAAACAATGCTTAAGAATTGATGTATAATGCTTAAGTTCAAATCCTGGATGAGACTGTTTGCATTTCCTATGGTGGTAATACTCTTGAGAAAGGTATGGATCCAACTATTCTTCCTCCAACTATGGATAAATAGTAAGACCGACTGCACTCTTTAACCTTGGTATGGCAATCGTTCTAGGAAAAAGGAAAACTTTAAATTCAAATCTGTTAGACTCCGTTCAAAAATTGACCTTGTGTAGCATCCTGCTCATGCAGATGGGTTGGGTATATATATATATATATATATATATATATATATATATATATATACCCAACCCATAGGGAGAGGTATGCATCTTGTTGTTATATATATATATATATATATATATATATATATATATAACAAGATGCATACCCCTCCCTAACCTACATTGTAAGTTATAGCAATGTAAACTGTTCAGACTGAGCGACAAAACTTTAAAAAGAATAAAGGAATTGTATGGTAGGATATTTACCATGTCCCCCATGTGTATGGGTCAGACACAAGGCCCTATTAATGTGGGACCATCCACGAGCCATGACTAATGGGTGGTTGGTGCAAAAAAGGGGGCACCTCAGGCACTGGGCAATAAACTCAGTCCTGCCCCTTTAAATCAAGAGGGCAGGTGTTGCCTTGGGGGATTGCCCCCTGGGATCAACAGTGTTAATTACTTTATCAGTCTAGCGGTTGAAGCTCACTGGACCCCCAGCTGGGCCAATGGTATAGCAATGTTTTATAAACAAATCAACAAGCCTTATAGATAATAGTGAAAAAATATACAAAATTTACATTAGAGTGAACCCTGGAGTAATGGCAATAAAGGGGTGACTCTGTACTCACTCCAATATCCAGAATTGGAGCCTCACCACCGGATGCTGGTTAGTGTCATTCCCAGGACATCTTTTTATTTGGGGGCGGTCTTACACCTAGTTTACGTAATGTATAACACCAGCCTTGCCTGCGAGACAATCCATCTATGATTGGTCTAAGAAATTTTAAACAAAAGTCCTGGGTTGGGGATGGGGGTAACCATCAATATCGGAAAAACAATTGGAGTATGCTTATATGAGTCACCTGTGCAGCTGACAGATATCAACAAAGTGAGAACATTAGGAAGAGCAAAAAATTGTGCAGCTGACTGTTTGGAAAATTTTGCAGAAAAAGGAAACCTTACAGACTGCATTTATTGTAACATCTAAGTGTGCAGGAGAGAACTGCACCTTGTGGTTTCTGTACGGAAATGTTAGTGCATTGTGAAGTTAATACATTTATGTTGCAGACATCATTAGATCTAATAAAAGAAAAAGGCTTTAAAAAGGCAAGAAACTATCACAGGTGCAGACTTTTGTATACCCAACATCGGGTATATAATTGAGAGAGGAGATTCGGGTGAGAGAGAGAAAGAGACAGAGAATTGAAACTTACTTGTTCTCCATTTCTTTTCTTTACTGCTTCAGCTATGATTGTCATCTTACCGTCTACTAGTTGCTATGTTTCCTCTTCTTTCTTTTGGCTGTCATGTTGTCTAGTCTCTTCTAAGGGCTTCTTTTTAAAGGCCAACTTTTTAGTTATGCAATTAATTAAACCACAAGACTTTTTTCCTTGATCAAGATTTATTTAACCCATTCTTATTCACCGCGTGGTGAGGATCAACCTTGCAGGAGCATCTACTCTGCGTCAATCTGAGGTTGAAACTAAATCTAACACTAGTCACGTGTTTCTTGTGACGTGTTCTCTAGGGGTCAGATGGGGTTACCAACAGTCCTTATTTTTCCACTGGCTGATCTGAAAGCCAATGGCCCTTTCAGCTACAGGGTTTGTCAACAATTTATGCTACCACATAAATTATGTAACAAGACGAGGCAGATTATCTAGCGCACTGATTCTTAACCAGGGGGCCATATAACATTTTTTGAGCCAGAGAAGCAAAAAATATCTAATTATAAAAATACAATTTGACTTTTAAACACTGAATGGCTGGAGCGGCTAACAGAGTAAAATAGAAATAAAATGGGTCCATAGTTAAAAAAAAAAAGAAGAGAACCACTGACCTAGCATATTCTCATCCCCACTAACAAGACATTCATTTCAGGTAGATAATCCATAAAAAATGCAGAAGACCTTATCAAGACCTTGCTGGAGGTCAATTGTCCAAATAAAATTGTAATGTTAATCAATGGTTCTTTTCTTGTAGCTATCTTCTGTTTGGTATTATTTGGATTATTCAGACTATTGTCCTCATATTTATTGTTATTTACACCATGTTTCGGCCAAACTGCACTCTGGCCTTCTTCAGGTATCTCTTGTCAGACTTGGAACCTTATCAAACTCAGGAAGCCCCCTCTTCAAACTTGGAAACCTTCTTTTCGAACTTGTGACTGTTCATAAATGCTCCCAAGTTCGAGGAGGGGGTTCCTAAGTTTGAGAACATTCCCGGGTCCAATAAGAAATATCTGAAAAAGGCCGGAGGCACATCGGCCGAAACGTTGTGTAGATAACAATAAAGATGAGAACAATAGTCTGAATAATACAAATTATCAAGCCTCATCTAAAAAATTCAGAGAAATAGTATTTTCTGTTTTGTAGTGCAGAGGTTCATAAAAATCTTTCATTATTATACATTGATTGGTAGTTCAATCTTTGCTGGAAGCTGTGTTTTTTGTAGGGGTAGGGGTTTAATGTACATGATGTTTATAATTCAGTTTTAGGTAATGCTACAAAGGACGTGCATATATGCACAGTCAGTTCATTACTACTGAACAGCGAGTTCGATCCTTGTTGGATGCCCTATACTTGCAAACTAGTGTCACATCCTACCTGTGACGAATGGGTTGGGTAAATACGAATTCATACCTTTCCTAAGGGTATTAGTCTAAAAGATAATGTAAAACCATGGCTGGCGTTTGAACTTGCTTATTATGATGTTGTAGCCTAGCAAGTTAGCCACTATGCTACGGCGACTCTCCCCACCCCTTGTTAATTGTGCCATCTGAGATCAATAGATAGGAGTGAATGAGATAGATATATATATATAGATAGATAGATAGATATAGATGGGAGTGAATGAGATAGATAGATAGAAGTGAATGAGATAGATAGATTGATAGATAGAAGTGAATGAGATAGATAGGAGTGAATAAGACATATAGATAGAAGTGATTGAGATAGATAGATAGATAGATAGATAGATAGATAGATAGGAGTAAATGAAATAGATAGATATATAGATAGATATGTGAATAGATCGATCGATCGATAGATAGATATAGATAGATATGAGTGAATAAGATCGATAGATAGATAGATAGATATGAGTGAATAAGATCGATAGATAGATATGAGTGAATGAGACAGATAGATAGATAGAAGTGAATGAGATAGATAGACAGATAGATAGGAGTGAATGAGATAGATAGATAGATAGATAGGAGTGAATGAGATAGATAGATAGGAGGGAATGAGATAGATAGATAGATAGATAGATAGATAGATAGGAGTGAATAAGATCGATAGATAGATAGATAGATAGATATGAGTGAATAAGATCGATAGATAGATATGAGTGAATGAGACAGATAGATAGATAGATAGAAGTGAATGAGATAGACAGATAGGAGGGAATGAGATAGATAGATAGATAGATAGATAGATAAGAGGGAATGAGATAGTGATAGATAAATAAAAAGGACGAAGATAGATAGGAGTGACGCAGATAGATACATAGAAGCAAATAGGATAAACAGATAAAATAGATAGGTAGGTACTTCTAAATGATTAATTTAAGTAACAGGGATGACATTAAAAATAACTAAAAAAAAATGTGATGTGACTGCAGCTTAAATAATTCAACGACGTTCAACTCAAAAAGGTCCTTAAAAAAAAAAAAAAAAAAAAGAAAGATGCAATTTTGACTGGAGGAGAAAAAGCAGCAAATTTTGACTCGAGGGGAAAATGTCACGTTTCGTAAAGGTCACGATTGTGAGTGTCACGTTTTATTTATTGAATTCTCTGGTTTTTAATTTAACGCTTTTCCTTAATTTGCAACCGGTTTTTTTACGTTTTTCACCAATTGTAATCGAAATTAAAATGAGACAAGAGTTTTTGCAGTATTTCCTTAAAATAAAGCTTAGGGAAAAATAAAGAAGAAAATCAGCCTCATCGCATGTATTAGTGTGTACAATATACATTATATACAGTACAATGCATTATATATATAATATATATATATATGTGTGTGTGTGTGTGTGTGTTGTGTGTGTGTGTGTGTGTGGACAGCATTCTTTCATTTATGCATGTTGAATTAAACAAAAGTATTCGGGACATGAACTTTGTGGACTAATCCACGAATTCCACCCAAATATTAAAAAGTTGGCCAGAAAACTTGAAAAAACAACACCCCACAAAAAGAAAGCAGCTGTACGGCCACTTACCTCCAATCACATAAACCATGCAAGTAAGACTGACAAGACATTCTGGACACTGCTTGAGAAACAAAGATGAACTCATAAATGATTTTTTTTACTGTGGACATCAACACATGGACACACCAGTGTAGGCTGACCAGCAAAAACTTGTGTGTGTGGGGGGGCAGCATTATTTTATTTATGCATGTTGAATTAAACAAAAGTACTCGGGACATGAACTTTGGTGGACTAATCCACAAATTCCACCCAAATATTAAAACGTTGGCCAGAAAACTTGAAAAAATCACAAATAAAATTGTTAAACAGATGTGCCTTTTGTTTATATATATATATATATATATATATATATATATATATATATATATAAAGAGAGAGAGATGTGATTTGGGTAAAAGTTATCGTTGTAGGAAATTGAATCAGTGCACCGAGTTAAACTCCTGGACGAGGCTGTTTGCATTTCATTGATGCATTTGAGAAAGGTATGCATCCAACTATTCTCCCTCTAGCAATTGCAAAATAGTAAGACAGACTGTGCCGTCCTATTTTTTTAAAATATCCTCCACGTCCTCAAATCTCATCCTTGAGATGAATTTTCAGTTTAGGAAGCAAGAAAAATCTGCGTCTAAAATGGAGGGTGTTGCACTTGCACAATTCTGTTTTTCACCGAAATATTTCGTTCAAAAAGTATCGAGACTAGCATATTTTCCCGAAATGGCGTTGATTTGTCTAGACGTCTAGACATCATAGGTTGCTCAGCGATGCACATGTCTACATTTGAAGTTTAAATTTTATCAAGTTTTAATCTCGAAACTCTTTTTATCACACTCCATATTCTTAAAAATTTGAGTTTTATTGAAATAAATTAAATTGTTTGCTTTATTACTGGGATGTGGGGAGTCATGCTATTACATTCACTTTCGGACTAATACTCTTGGGAAAGGTGTGAACATTCTCACCCCCCCCTCAGCTTAAATAGTACTACTATTGTTCTTTTACAAGGATGGCTTTTGTATTAATTAACCCAGGAAGGTTTATATGCCATTAAAACTAACTAAACCAAACTAAATGTTTGGAATTAACTTCTGGTAAAATAACAGAAGTACCAAAATTTCAAAGTTATTCTTATAATGTTAGCAAGTACGTTATTCTGTTTCCGGTCTTTAGTTAAACATCCTCATTTTGTAGATATTTACCCAACCCGTTCGCCACGGATAAAGATGTGACACACGGTTGCAAGTACGGAGCATCCAATGAGGATCGAACTCGCTTTTCAGTAGTGATGGATCTGCGAGATTATCTTTCTAAACATTAAATCACGATTGGACGCCGCCTTTATTTTGTAAGTGCTCCCATTTTGCCTGGTAGCGTTGGGTAATTCCTTCGTATGCAAATTTCATTCAACCAAATATCACTTCAGATATATCTGGGCGTGTATTGGTCAGTAAAATTCGAAAATGTTACTGCGTACAGAGTAGAGTGAAAAAATAAATTAGCTCAACTTCAGGGCTGCCCCCCCCATTTGTCTAAAGGGATTAAGGCTGGGTTTTATTGTCCAGCGCCCCCAAAGGGAAATGCTGACGAAGCTCAGCTATTCTTTTGGCACCGCTCCCCCCGAGAGACTTGCTTCCTGTGGAAGGCCCCACATTCAATCGTGTTAATTCAATGGGGATTGGATAATTTACCATCTTGGATCACATAATTGTAATACCAGCATAACTTGACGCTTTTCCCTTCATTAAAATTGGGTAAGTTTATTTTATGCTTCGCTCTTTAAATTGATTGTATTATGTTAGAGTTAAGATTAAGGAACAAAAATTTGTCGAATACTCTAGAAAAGGCATTTCTGAATTTCTGATAATTGTTTTTATTATTATTATCAGGGAATCTTTCTTCTCAGTTTCACAATCGTCTTTGTTTTGTTTTACATAAATTAAAGACTTCAGATGATGGATATATATAGTTCTTATTCCTACAGCTGTATTATACAGTTTATTGAAAACCCGGGGATGGACTTTCACCTGCTGATGCCCTAAGCTATATGTTATTTACGACTCTGCTCTAAAAAGATGTGGGTAAAAAAAAAATTGTTTTTATATTAATGATAAAGATATGTGTGTGTGTGTGTGAGAGAGAGAGAGAGGGAGTGTTCAATATCTTGAATAGAGCATGCATATCTAAATTTAGGTAGCCTGGACATGGAATCAACGGCGCTTGCCTTCTGACACTTTCTCTGCTATGCGATTTTCAAACAAAGTACATATGGTTTGCGACTCGCATAGGCGATTTTGACTACATGTCCATGCTACCTGAATATGCTCTATTACAGATATTCAGCACTATATACTTATAAATAGAGCACACTATATATATATATATATATATATATATATATATATGCGTTAATGTATGAGTAGTGGCTTACCGGTGGGTACGAGTACGATCGTTGGAAGCGCACAGTATCCAGGCGTTAAGACTGAGAAAAAACAAATACAAAGTGCTCAATACAATGTAGAGCAAAATTTATTTATAAATTTATTTATCCATTTTATAAATATATATATATATATATTATTTATCCATTTTATAAATAAATATATATATTATTTTGATTTGTTAAGTTTTGCATGTCGATTGCTCGTGAATTTTGAATTTCGCTATTTGCGACTTTTGGCTTGGACAAATAAGTATCGGCTTTGCAAGTACTTGTTAAGAATCCTTTTCTGGAATATGAATAAATTTATTCAATAAAGACGTTACGTAGCATTGGATAAACTATTTTTTAGGGTCAGATTTGGATCTGTTAACTTTGGCACCTCATCGGGGTATATACCCGTAGGCGTAGTGTGGTTATTTATCTTCTTCTTTTTTTTTTTTTTTTTACCCGAATTTTTGCTCAAATAAAAACACAAATACCATTTTTTTTCTTACTTTGGTCAAATATTCGCCACGAATTTGGAAGGGAAGCCCTCCACCACCATTATTACAAAAAAAAGAATTAGTGACTCGTACGGCCGTGAATTAAAAATACAAGCATTAAAATCGTAAAGTGTGCTCTTTGTATTCGGCTAAAAAGTGTATTAATCGATAAAAAGATATAGGGCTATTTTCATTAGAAAATCGTTACTTTTAGACCTATGGGATTCACTCGCGGAATATGTTCTTTATTTAACCCATGGAATATAAAAGTTAGTCTACGCAGCTCGTTTGTAGAGGTCTGCAGACATACATATCCCGTGGGCACTGAAAAGAAGTCGAGTTCTTTTTGGTGCTAAAAGTTTAACTTTCGGCGGAATTGGAATTGTGGGATATTTTTATTCTATTTTGTTTACATATTTTATTAATTTGTTGATCCCCCACAGATCTTCAGATCGTTACTCTCAACCGTTCAGATCTAGCAATCTTGGAGATAAATGTTTGACAATTCATAGTTTGTTGATCTCATATTCCAACTATATGCCCAGACCCAAGTCGCGCTTCTGTATCTGTTCTGGAATCAGAACAACCAGTAAGGACGTCCAATCTGACATGTAAATTTTACCCCCCCCCCATCCCCTATATTCAACGCAATGAAATTTGAATAAAGGTTATTTTATTTATTGAAAAAAATTTAGACCATTCAAAAGAAGAAACATTTTTTTTTAATTCCTGATTTTTTAAAAATTACTCGGCTTACGGAAATAATAAAAATTATGAACGAAAACAATGTTTACATTTTCGCGCCATTAAATCAATTGAAATTTAAGGTAGTTTCGACTAGAGGCTTTTTTAAAAATTCTATGAAAAATCAATTAAGAGTAAAATTTTCACGAAAATTTCACTGTTTATTAACTGGTTGCTTAGGTACTAAGCATGTGCATAAAAATTTAGGGTATAAGCATTCATGACCTTGTAATTTAGACCTGACTGAAGTGCAATGTTGCTTTTGAACATTCCTCTACTATGTGCCATTTGCGTCTGTTCTGTCCCGTCACCCAATCAAAACAATTTACTAAACTAACTTTCTATTCACGCGCTCAACTCCTGCCAAATAGATCCGAGGTCAATCACAAGGTTAAATTCTGTCAATCACTTACACTATATTTTTCTATGATTCAGAAATTACCGTTATTCTAAATTTCTACACTACCGTACATAATTTATGGGAAACCTATCAATTACGTAACACTGAGTTTTTGATAGAATTTAAATCATTTATCTTGGGTAAGCAATGCGTACTTTGCTTCTAAGGAATATCTAACACTGGACGCCATAATTATTTACGTATGCAATTCAGTAAAAAGGAATTGGGGGAGGGGAATTAAACAAAAGAAAACTATTTAAAAGAATTTGTTACTCATAACTTCATGGTAAATAATATTTTTCATCAAATCCAACTGCTCCCATTGAACCTTTCTCTCGCCAAGGCCAAGTCAAAGAAACATATTACGGTTGTTATTTATCTGAAATGAACAATAATCATAATAATAGTGACAATAGGGGCTTGGAGAATAAAGTTTTGCAGACTGGGTGTGAGGTGTCGGATGGAGGTAGGTCCAAAGGCAGACGTTTTATCTGTATTTCTTTTCCTTTCTTTCGTTCTTTCTTTTATGTGGATATATGAATATCAGTTTCCTCCTTTTTACCGTGTGACGCACACGAACGATAGGCACAAGCATATTAATATATGGATTACTCTGAAAAGATTAATCGATAAAAATACTGCGCTACTTGAATAGCAAAAGGCGTGGGTAGCATAACGGTTATTGTAGAAAATGGAATTGGCGGCCCACTTCACACTAACGCCCTTGGGGAACGCAGAAATCCATGTGTTCTTCCATCAGCTATGATATATATATTGTCATTCACATATAGTTCTGCTTCGCCATTTCATGGCCCATCTGTGTGACTAGGCAAGGCAGGTTGCTTCAGGCTAGGTTCGAAATCCGACTGAATTGTCATCAGTCAGACATCTTACAACAGCGCCATCTACACGCCCACTTTTTAAAAGTGGAATTTTACTGTTGTAAACACACTAGGCCACTAAGGAGTGTTCTATCCGTATTAAAGAGAGCTACACAATCTTTGCTAATTTAGTGGTCAGAAATTTCAATTTCCAGAGAGCTCAACCCACCAGAGGTGGAGAGCACACACACACACACACACACACATATATATATATATATATATATATATATATATATACTAGTTATTCAGTAATTTATACTCGCATATTTCCTCTAGCAATTGTTTTCTTTTTGTTTCAATGTACTACATATAGTTTAAATACAGAAACTTACTAAGACAAATTTAATATAAAAATCTTCTCCACGGCCGAGGTCTTTTTTAGAATATACATATATAGAATATATAAAGTATAAAATATCATAAAACATATTTGTAGATTAATATTTTTTATTAATCTATATAAATATGGATAAGAGATTTATTTTTAACTTTTTAAATTCCGAGCAATACTGGGTAGCTCTGCTAGTTCATAATAGTGTTTGGTATAGTTATTTACCTGTAGTTATCACTATTCTCCATCTACTGTCTCAACATTGGTTGTCCAGCATCATATCAAATAAAATCCTGCGATAAAACTTAGACTATACCCAGAAATGCAGGATAAATGACTTGGATTTTTTAAACGATGCAGATGGAAGAGGCAGCTTCATTGTGATGCTGTTTGTCAGTTGTAGGCTGACAATCAAATGGCACCCTGTCGGTTGGGACTGTAGAATATGCTGACTTCAATCTCTGCAAAAGGGTTAAATGCCACACACCCACCCCCGCCGATGAGGCCACCTGTTAACCATGGATGGCAACCCTTGGTGCTTTGACCCTTACTTAAGATAGACGGGCGATCAGAGAGGCCCTCTCTATTCAATCGGCTGGTCATGTTGAGCCCATTTCTCGACCCTATTGCCCTTATGGCAAGCCCCCAAACCCTTTTTATCATATATGTGCTAGAAGGCAGTGGCTGATGGTCTTATTGTCCTGGATATGACATTAAACAGGGCTGAAGTTCCAATTCTGGAGCTTTGGGAAATTTGGAGTACCCCTTCATTGCCATTACTCCCAGCTCCACTCTGACCTGGAGTTAAACTGCATCTAGTGGTGAAGTTCCAGTTCTCGAGACTTGGAAAATGTGGAGTACCTGCACATCGCCATTACTCCCAGGTCAACTCTGACCCGAAGTGTTAGAGTCCCATATATGGATTAATTATGGAGGCACGTGGTCTAATGGTTAGAGTCGTAGGAAATGGACCCGTCAACGCAAGTTCAATTCCTGGACGAAGCTGTTGGCATTTCACATAGTGATAATACCCTTGGGAAAGGTATCA
>CM042151.1:11612138-11617138 GCA_023376005.1 Doryteuthis pealeii | reverse complement strand
TCGCGCGCTTTCAAGAGATTAAACAATGCCAAGCTCATAACCTTTAGCTACCAACGCTTTTTGAAAATTCTCTCGTTCAAGTGGAGGACTCAATAGATGCCAATAATATAGAACAATTCGGAAAAAAAGATTTTTTTTCTTTCCTTTTTTTTTTTTTTTTTTGTTCTCTCTCTTTTCTTGAGGACCAAGATTCTTAAGGAATTTTCAAGTATAGAAATTTTAGTCTGTAGGTATATTTTTTTTTTTTTTTGTTTTTGTATTTTTGGATCTTTCTATAGAAATTCTATCTATTCGATTCTGGTAGTAAATTCTATAGAAAGTGGAATTCTGTGTTCTACGGAACTTTGGCTATAGAAATTCGATGGAAGGAAATGTGTTTTTTTTATTATTTTGGTTTTGTGGAGGGAAGGACATTCTTTTTGTTTAAAATTTTTGCCTGCAACGTTGTATTGTATTAATCATTATGAAGTGCTATTGCTGAAGTTGGTATTAACATTGATTTGTGTGTGTGTGTGTGTATGTATATATATATATATATATATATATATATATATATATATAAACTTTGGTTGGTACTTAAAACTTTCAGTGTTATGCAATATATATATAATATATATATATATATATATATATATACATATATAAAAAAAGTAATTAAAAAAAATTAAAAATCCAATGATCAGAGGGGCAAGGTGGTTGATCCCTCTGAATAATAATTAAAAAAATCTATTGAAAGGACAAAACCACCCAGAGTGAGACAACCTGGCAAACTAATCCTTAGTCATTAATAACGCCCCCTAAGATAAGAACTGTAATCAAAACCTTTCAGAAAAAATTGTATATTTTCTGTTTACCATTTCCAATAAAGTCTGTGGTCTGATGATACTGATACCTGTGGGTAGAAATAGATCTACAACTGCAAAATGACTGATTTTTAAGCTTTTTCTTTATATATATATGGTTGGCAACCTTCCGTCTATTTTAGACGATGGCATAGTTTTTTTTTTTAGTTTTTTTTTTATCTACAGCTACGTGAGTGGCTGAACAGACCGATCCTTGAATGGCAGTCTCTGGTGCAGTGGGTGCAAACAAAAGGTGATGTTTTCTGCAGGTGTTGGGGATGCTGTTTTTCCTTTCTTTTAAAGAATAATTATTATTAATTATTAATATATATATATATATATATATATATAATGGGAAGGGGAATATTATGTAAATGGTTTGAACTTGAGAGTTGAAAATTAGTCTACAAGTATAATATTTAAGGTTGAACATGGTAAATGTGATGCTGACCTCTGACGTCATTAGAGGTCACCACAGGTCAATTTAAGGTTGAAAACAGTCAAATGAAAAGAAATACTGAATTTCCTCTAGAACTTGTTGTTCAAGAAAATCTGTTCGTTCTCACCTAATAGTAAAAGAGAAATAAAACAAGGGAAAAGGGGTGCCTTTGTTACAAATCCGTTTTGTTTGGTAAGGGTAAAGACTTCATTATTACAAATTATCTTTGGTTTGTTCAAGATAATCATTTTAACTAGACTGACCACTTCACACTAAACAAAAAAAAGGATGTCATCACAAATACTGAGGTAAATACGAGCTGGTTGCTTTATATCTTTGTATTTGCATTTCCTGGTCAAATCCACATCAGCACTTAGTGCCATATCTTTAGTTGGTCACCTGTCATGGTCCTTGTTTAATCATACCATCAAATATTATTAAATACTAGCAGAGCTACACAAAAGTTAAAAATGAATCTCTTATCTATATTAATATATAGATTAATAAAAATTATTTTTGATATATTTGTTTTATCTTCTATTCTTTATATATTCTTTTTAAGTTGTGTATCTTTATTATCATTCTTGTTTGTATTTTTTCCTTTTTGTCTTTTTATGATATTTCATCATTTAATTTGTTTTAGTTTTTTATCATAATTTGATAGATCATTGATTTATTACCCTTACTATATTTTATTAAACTTTTTTAGGGAAAATGAGAGGTTAAAAGTTTTACCCTCCCACCTGGAACAAAAATTGGGTGTGGATTTTATTGAACTTTGATCTCCACTAATTTTCCTTTATAAAAGGATGTGCACACAGTCATTTATTTTACAAACAAAATATAGACGCATACAGAACATTTCTTATATATATGTGTGTGTGTGTGTGTGTATATATATATATATAAAGACATAAGATATGTTCTCTGATCTTGCCAGTATGCTTTGGTCAAGCCACAGTGCTGACTATATTCTAAATTTACTTATTCAAAATTTTAAGCCTAAAATTTTATTTTTCTGTTTTGTCTTTCATATTTTACTCTTCTTGATTTTTTTTTTTTTTTTTTCCTAATTTAAATTTTTTTTAAATTTGAAAAAATTTCCGGATAGGTTTTTTTTTTTTTTTTTTTTTTAATCTAAAAATTTTTTTTTTCTTACTTTCATTCATGAAATTTTTCCTTCCCCAAGTTTTTTCATCTTTTCTTCATACATTTTTTTATTTGAAGTAATGAATAGCAAAAAAGAAAAAGATTAAAATCTGCACAAAAAGGACAGGAAATTTAATGCTTGACCCATATAAACATCGATAAACCAGAAAATATTTTAGAAGTAGATATACCTGGGCATTTCGAATTTCATCTGGTGAATTCCTGTTTCAATATTCCTATTGCCCGTAAGAATATCATTATTATAAATATAATCTCTACATTGCTATTGACTATTATCAAGAGCCTTACAACATTTTATATTTTTCCAGGTAGGAGCCCAAGGTTGAAAAGCCTTTGTAGGGCTGTAGGGTTTTCAGAGCTAAAAAATGAGTCTGCCCCCAATCCCCCCATACATACACAATAATGTATCTGTGACTACACACACTCACACACACACACACACAATGATGTATCTTTGATTACTTACACACACACACAATAATGACTAAATACACAAATGCACAATGTATCTCTGACTGCACACACACAATAATATATCTCTGACTTCATGCACACACACACACACACATGCAATAAAGTATCTCTGACTACATGCACACACACACATGCAATAAAGTATCTCTGACTACACACACAACACAATAAAGTATATCTGACTACACACACACACACACACACACACTACACACACACACAATAAAGTATCTCTGACTACACACACACAATAAAGTATATCTGACTACACACACACACACAATAAAGTATCTCTGACTACACACACACACACACGCAATAAAGTATCTCTGACTACACACACACACACACACAATAAGTATCTCTGACTACACACACACACACATGCAATAAAGTATCTCTGACTACACACACCACACACATGCAATAAAGTATATCTGACTACACACACACACACATGCAATAAAGTATCTCTGACTACACACACACACACATGCAATAAAGTATCTGACTACACACACACACACACACACACACAATAAAGTATCTCTGACTACACACACACACACATGCAATAAAGTATCTCTGACTACACACACACACACACACACACACACATGCAATAAAGTATCTCTGACTACACACACACACACACACACACACACACACACATGCAATAAAGTATCTCTGACTACACACACACACACACACAATGTATCTCTGACTGCACACACACACACACACACACACACACACACACAATGATGTATCTCTGACTGCACACACACACACACACACACACACACACAATTGTGTATCTCTGACACACACACACAATTGTGTATCTCTGACCACACACAATTGTGTATCTCTGACCACACACAATGATATATCTCTGACTACACACACAATGATATATCTCTGACTACACACACAATGATATATCTCTGACTACACACACACACAACATTATTTCTCTGACTACCTGCATACACACACACACGGATGATCTACTCACTGAGTAATACTTGAAAATAGCCTAACTTCAACTTCAAATAACCCAATAAGAGTTGATATGCCATAATATCAACCAACCAACCAACCAGCACTTTTTGTAAACTAAATATTTTCCTGTTATTGAATTAATTTTTTTTATTTTCACCAGATAATCTCCCTTTCCTTCCTCTTTTTCTCACCAAAAATGTTTCACTTTCTTGCTTCTGTTTATGTTTTAAAATTTTATTTTCTCATGTGTCTAATATTCTTTTTTCTCCCTAACTCTTAAATCCGCTCCTTAGTTACAACCTTTTCTAGTTTGAGGATAATATGACCACACCCACAGGTTTGTTAGATTTATAAGATTTACAGTTGCTTTTTATTTCTTTTTTTTTTTTTTTTTCATATTTAAAAAAGAAATTTTACCTATCTATCTATTTTTTTTTTTTTTTGTTCCTGTTTTGTTTTTTTTTCTAATAAAAAATAAATCATACCTAATATTTTTTCTTCGGTTTTTTTTTTTTCATATTTAAAGAAAAAAAAAAAAAGAAATTTTATCTGTTTTTTTTTTCTTCTTCCATTTTTTTATTTCCCTATTTAAAAAAAAAAAGAAGAAAATTATACTTAATTATTTTTTTCTTCTTAGTCTTCGCAGGGTTTGACCAGGCAGACCTCTTTCTAATCAATTTTAACCAGTTATGGTTTTTATCTCCTGCCAGATGAAGATGAAATAAAAAAGATAAAATGAAATTTGGTTTTGTAATTTTCATGGTGTATCTCTGACTACATATATACAAACACAATGATATATCTCTATTAGGGTTTAGAAGAAGAAAACCTAGATCAAAACACAGACACTCACACACATAACCCTACAAGGTGCATGTACATTTATTTGTATATACATATAAACATATATATATAATATATACATATATATATATATATATATACATCTAAACAATCGAATAGCCTATGAATTAAAATAGGAATGTTGAAAAAATTAAATTTACTATTAATGGCATGGATGATGAAGTTATTTTAGAGTGAACATCACTCTTTCATCGGGCATATATATA
>CM042151.1:11562138-11607138 GCA_023376005.1 Doryteuthis pealeii | reverse complement strand
AGTGTATACATCGTGTAAGGTATAGGTACATAAAATGTTAATTTCTGAGATCATTTTGCGTGGGGCAAATCATGTCCCCCAAGAATTTTCTTTTCTCAAAGAATTGTTGGAATAATTTTATTTTCAGTCAATGGATGAAATGATTCCTTTCATGTGGAATCCATTTGGCCCAGCAATTTTAAAAAGTTTAATTTAGATAATAAAATATAGAGATACAAGCTGTTTATTAAACCTGGGGAACAAAATGGTATTTAAGTATCATCATAGAAATAGACTTAAAGAATCTTGTCTTTTTTTTTATACATAGAAAATGTACACTTATTTGTAATTGTGTATGTTTATTAATAATTTATTTATTCATGGGTAATGTTATGTAAATCTTTTTAAAATTCTTTGTATTATATTTTATAATATTTCAACTTTATAATTCTATCTTTATTTTATCTTTAATATCTTATTATAATGGAGATTGTGTGTTTTTCTGTCTGTAACCGAAACTATATTACTACTCAAGTCACAATTCCCTTAATTATTTACGTCAAATTCTCCATGATTTCATTCTTTTAAACCTTCAGTTATAAATAAAAATTGTTTTACATTATCAATACTGTTGACCATATCTACGTACTAATAACATGCAATTGTATTTATATATACAACAAAATAGCGGTTTACAGTTTGAACGAGAAGGCTGCTTTGCATATTGATATTTAAAATTTCATTTTAATAAATATGTGCTTGGTATTATTGATTTCTAATTGTTTGGTTTTATATTAAGAAATATAAACAAAAATCTCGGGGATAAATCTTAAAAGAAATTTATTTACAAGAAGAAATAACTGCAAAATTATCCTTTACTTCCTATTTTAACTAAACAGTTTAATTAGGAAAATTTACCAATGAAAGATGGGAGTAACGGAAAATGATGGAAGAGTTAGTTTCAAAGTTGTTCTATTTTTCAATCATACCCCCTCTGTTCAAAATCTTTTTATCTACATTCTTATTCAGTTTCATTAGCCTTTCTGATTTAATATGATATTTTATTATAAAATTTAACTAAAATACTTGCATATATTTGCTAGTATAATTAATGTACTTGTAAAATGTGGGATACACATTGACAGGAATATCTGCCCTGTGACCATAAGTTCTTTTTTGGCTTTTTTTTCCATGTAAAATTAATCAGTTAAATTAGCTATAAGTCACCTAAACAGTTGTGAAATTAAGGACAAAAAACCTTTGGGTTAGTGCAAGAACTTCATTAAGACAAGGTACATAAACCTTTCCGGGTTATTTAATGCCATAGCCATCCTTGTAGAAGAATAGTAGTGGTACTATTTAACCTATAGCTGTGCTGTTTATTTGGTACATTAATAGAAGAGAAGTACATTTTATATATATAAACTTTGTCTGCCAAATTTGTCTGGTATCTTTTTACTTGTATGATGGGATATTTCTAAGTTCACTATCTATTCACCTCAAAACTCATTCTATCCAAATAAAGTCCTATTATTATTGTAATCTGAATCCTTCAAGGGACACACATGAAAGTTGTTGCTAGTGGCTTATGGTAGGATTGCAGTGATGGGAGAACCACCGTGAGTGGTTTAAAGTAAGCAAAGAGTTAAGTTAGTAGAGAATCAATCATCAACAAAAACTTTATAAATAATTTTGTTGTTGTTGTTGCTACCTTATCTATTTGTCATAACATATACAATATTTAACTAGATCTGCTTGAGGGTAGCATGAAACACATGGTCAGTATGATGATGAGGCTCATGCACATATGCACGAGTGAGGCCCAAAATAGCCCCAGTCCCTTTGACCAGTGTCACGAGATCTATGCAGGAAAAAAGCCATTCCGTGCATAACAACAGAGGGAATAAGAGAGAAGATATTCAATGTGTAAACATAGAGAGGTTATTGAATGTATAAAAGTAAAAAAGAGTAGAGAGAGAGAGAGAAAGCATATCTAATGGCATAAGAGTAGAGAGAGAGAGAGGGATATTTAATGGCATAAGAGTAGAGAGAGAGGATAACTAATGGCCATAATAGTGTAGAGAGAGAGAGGATAACTAATGGCATAAATGTAGAGAGAGAAGTGTGAGAGAGGATAACTAAGGCATAATAATGGCATAAATGTAGAGAGAGAGTGAGAGAGGATAACTAATGGCATAAATGTAGAGAGAGAGAGAGAGAGAGAGAGATAACTAATGCATAAGTGTAGAGAGAGAGTGAGAGGATAACTAATGGCATAAGTGTAGAGAGATAGTGAGAGGATAACTAATGGCATAAGTGTAGAGAGAGAGAGAGAGAGAGATAGAGAATAACTAATGGCATAAGTGTAGAGAGAGAGAGAGAGAGTGAGAGAGGATAACTATGGCATAAGTGTAGAGGAGAGAGAGAGAGAGAGAGAGGATAACTAATGGCATAAGTGTAGAGAGGAAGAGAGAGAAGAGAAGAGAGAGAGAGAGAGAGATGATATCTAATGGCATTAGAGTAGAGAGAGAAAGAGAGAGGATATATAATGGTATAAATAGAGGTAGACCTTCACTCTATAAGAGAGGGAGTGAGTGTGAGAGAAGACACTGATGTATACATTAGAAGACATGTATAGAAGTAGAAGGAAAATATTGAATGTGTAAAAGTTTTTTAAAAAATTTAAAAAATATCTAATAGTGTGAGAAAAAAGAGGACATCTTGGCACATGAGTAGCACAGCTTGGGTAATCTGATCTGTGTGGTAAAGTCCATTTCAACAAAATTATCTCCTTGGTCTAGCACTAGCGAAAAGAGGATAGACTCCCTCGCTGTTCAGCTGATACCGAAAATAGACCACTCCGCAGACTTTACTTTTTACTTTACATTTTCAGATATTTTTAAACCAGGGGTGGAGGAGAACCACAATCGAGGATGGTAGGCTTGGGGTTTTGTTGATTAATAATGTTTGGCAGGACCTCGTTTTATAAAAATATTTAAATTTTTTAAATTTCTTTTATCTTATTTCTTTATTCATTTAATATATTTTTATTCCTTTTATATTTTTTTTGTTTTTTTTTTTTTGTTGAAGTTCTGTCAATTTTTATTAATAATTTTGACTCGGATTGTCCTTCATCTTAATTTTAGTTGCTTTTCTTGCAACTCACTCAGGTTGTCAATTCTGTGACATCTCTACTCAGAGGGGCAACACCTTCACAAAAAATGAAAGGATGCAGTGGGTGTGGACACTAAATTGAATCGAGGGTGGGACTCTAGTTCTCCGAGCCCTTGCAGAGTGTAGAGTACACATGAATATACAAATATAACACCAATTATTCTCATATATATATAATATATTTATATATATATATATATATATATATTATATATATAAGATAATCTAATGAGTCAGATAAACCTACTAAAAGTTTTGCTTAATGCTCTTCAGGGCTAAGATCCGACTCTTAAGAGCATTAAGCGAAACTTTTAGTAGGTTTATCTGACTCATTAGATTTTCTTTATTATTTGCTCTACTTAGGTTATTGAGCATTTTTTACTTATTAGCTAGTTTTCCTGGCGGTTTTGTCTGAATATGTATATCTTATATATATATATATATATTATATATATATATTGTTTTTCTTTTGGCCAAATATTGTACCAAAAAGATTATTTTGGTTGGTACGATTATCTTGGTCTTTTCTTTTTTTCAAAAATTTTTTTTCTCCCCGGGTAATGTTTGGAGTATATTTTACAATCAAATACTTTTGCTGTTTTTTTTTTCTCACCGCAAGGGATTTACCAACAAGTTGGTATATGCAAATATATATTATATATACTATATATACTAATATATACTATATATATAATAATTACTAAAAAATTATTTGGTAAAACACTTGGTAAGAAAAACCCAGCAATAGTTTATATAGTAAAATAATACTACCAAACTTCACCCTGCGGAAAAAATTTAAAAAATGAAAGACCAAGAGGGTCGTACCAACCGAAAATAAAGTGATTAATACTATAACACTTGGCCAAAAGAAATATATATATATAAGCATATATGTAAAAGGAATAACTTACCGGGAAAAATATTGGGTTGGTCTCAATATTTAGTTAGTGCAAGTATTACTCAGATAAGTCAGCTTTATAATAAATATAAAGTGCTCAATACATAAGTAGAGCGGATTTATTATATTAGTGTGTACAGAAATAACCTACTCGAGTTTCACCATAAGGATCCTTATGGTGAAACTAGAGTAAGTTATTTCTGTACACACTATAATGATATATATAAAAGATATATAAATAAACCGCTAGGATTATCTAAAGCTAATATGTAAAAAGTGCTCAATACCTAAGCAGAGCAAATAATAAAGTTAAACCTAATAGTTGCTCATCAGGGTAAGAATCTAACTCTGTCAGATTCTTGCCTTGATGAGCTACTAAGCTAAACTATTAGTAGGTATATCTGACTCATTAGGTTTACTCACTATATATATATATATAATCTTCTTTCTTACTGTTGAATGTGTATCCAGTTACCTTGCTAGAGTTTGCCAAGAATTAGTTAAACAAGAATTGAACCATCTCGCTCAAAGTCCATGATTCTGTGCTCTCAACATAAGCCAAAACCAGAGAAGGGGAAAAAATGTGCAGATAGCTGCTGGGTTTGTCTGTTATCATTTGTGCACAAGGTGGAAAGAGAATTTTTATGGTGGTCAGTTCTGAGAGACGCAAAACACTTGGACATTGTGACGTGTGAAGACCCCTTGGAGAATGTGGGCTATTCCTCGGGTTATGATCTCTCTGAGGAGAATTGCCTTTGTTTCGGGTCCCCCTCACCATGAATACGTGGACAGCTTGGCAGCTGGATCTGCATATGGACTGATGGCTATAAATTGCGGGGCCCCCAAAAACCATATCAGGGGAAATGTCAGCATCTTCTTTTTCCAAGATGGTGAGCATGGATAAAACAAAAAGAAAAAAAAGACAAAAGGAAATAGAGCATAAGCTTTATCTTTATCTTGAGGGCATTTTAGTTTCTATTGTCAATTCCAGCTTCTTCTTTCACACACCTTTTCACAATGACTTACGCTATTGTGTATATATTTATTATATAGTACATAGAGTTTTACGAGGTATCTAACTTCTAATCATGCATTATACACACACACACACATACACAACACAATAGATAAGTTGTGCGCATGTGTTGTGTGATAAGTATCAACCAGTACTGGCCGGGTTCGAGGCCTACCGAACGAAACTTAACGCTCGCAAAACTGTTACTCATATATAATACTCACATTGATATAACGGCTAAAGTCAGTTGCCAGTATAGGCAGGCTCTTTAAATTACCTTTTCTAAAGCGGATGAATTCCCTAGAGGTCTACATCAGCGAGTAGTTAGGGCGTCCAATGGTGCCTCAACACAGTAGCTCAAAGTCTTAGCTGAAAAACTGAGTACGAATACGGTGTAAATTATTTATTGTCATGATTAACCCTTCCCGTCTTAACACTCAATAAATCGAGCTGTCATCCCGAATTTGGGTACGATATTATTTTAGACGTAAACTCACCTAGTACAGTTGTTCCCACTACTTCTGATCCTCTTTCCATCATAGTCGGCATGTTCACTCACTCTCTTTCATACTTTTTCACGCAGCTACTCCTGCTGCTCGTCCCTATGTGTGCTCTCTCTTGTGTCTGTTTGTGTTGCTCGCTTGTCCCTCGTATCTCTCTGTCTTCCCTCTCTCTTCTTTCTTGTGTGTGCTGTGCTGTTGGTTGCTCGTCCGCTGTGTTATTCTCACTCATTCGAATTATCAACTCTGTGTCTGTCTCTCTCTCTCTCCCTTACTGTCCTCCCTCACTCTCAGGCTCACCATCTCATCTTCTGATAGCATCTTCTTTCTATCTGCGTGTGTTCTTCATCCAAATTCATACCCATTCTTCGTAATTCTTTATCGTCAATTCTTAATTCGTAACGTTCGACATCTTATAATCTTTTATCGCGTTCGTGTTCTTCTCTCTTATTATCTCTAAGTTTTGAATAGGATTAACTTTCAGTATAATCACAGCGCCACATAAATCAAATCACCATAATCAGTAATATCCTTCTTTCAATCTCCTGCTCCTCAACATTTATTTAACTTATATCCCTCGGTTATATTCACATCCTATACCTCTTTTTTTATCTTGCACCTTACTTACGACATCTCTTGACTATTAATATTTGCCACTTATCTCATCTTTCTCAGACACTGATGCAACTATCAGGAATTACTACACTACACCTCATACGCACATAAGCCGCTCGCGGAAAATTGAGAGATAAATTACATCGACTTTACTTAAGCGTAGGGTAGCGGTCCTTGTGAATCATTTGGATTGAAAATCATGGTAGATCTCTATTACCTTTCTTCTCCTCTGAGTCTCCTCTCTAATTCTTTACTGTCATGATCTCTCTTATCTATCGTCATCGTAGTTATTAAGTTTATATTTATTGGTACTTTTGAGTATCCTTAATCAATTGACTACTTTTATATTATATAAATAAAGCATAACATAATATTTTATAGTAAAATAAAAAATTCCTTTTTCATTAAATAAATACATATCTGCATTTCTGACATCTGATTAAATAAAAACTCACTTTCTCTAGATACGAGAGTATTTTATACCGAGGATCGGTCACTGTAAAGTGTATATAAAAACCAATGTGTATACTTAGTTTCCACACACGATATGTGTTAATATCGCTTATAAGAGAGGTGATAGTGTCTCTTAGTGTGAGGAATACACACACATGACACCACTAACTAATTTTTTTAAATTAAAATCGATAAACTTTTTAGTTAAAAACGTGCTTGCTTCTGTGTGTTGGCACAGCTTGATGTTATGTGAAAAGAAATTTGGCACATGAATCAAAGAGCGTTTTTTACACACAAAAATCTTAAACAGTGCAACAAATTCTACATCACAACCCAGGAATATTATTGAGAGAATATATAAGTCATTTACTCCTTCGCTTGTCTCATAGGAGGTATTACAACATAACAGCCAGAGGGAGGAATAGGACGTGCAAAGCACACCTAGATCGTTATTCACTCCATAGCTGTCAGAGGAGCATTATTCACAGTAGACTGTCGATGACTCGCTCCTCATCAGAGGGTGATTTATGTACTTGTCCTAACTTTCTAATATTTGGTCTCTATCTTGTATAAAATGACCTGAGTCTTTTTTCTTTCTTTTTTTTTTTTTTCAAGTTTTTTTTTCTTTAGTTTTGTCGCTTAATGTTGAACTCCAGCGTACAACAAGCTTGACCGTTGATTGATGGTAATTATGACTCCGTAAGACTAGACGCTGAGCTCCTCAATAATTGCTGTATTGTCACATAGATGTGCCCAGTTCACTATAGCCAAACTTAGTCCTTCTCAGCCTAGTTTATTGATAAGCACATGTAAGTTAATGCCACCATAACAATGAAAGTTTATAATATTCATACACTATTCTAATAATCATACATGATAAAATAAGTAAATTTGGTTATAAAAAATAGTTAGTATAATAAAGAGAAACTTGATTTGAAAATCCTATAATAGAGGAGAAACTCTCAGTAACCAAGCACTGTGATATATATATATATAACTGTCTCACAGTTCACACCTTTCAAGGGTTGACTAGCTTTTGAGAATTATAATAGACCAATAAGTTAAATATTTCATAAAGAGTATGAGTATTAAACAGGGTTTATGATTCAAGTTATATGTATTTCGCTTCATCCTACATTGTTATGAGAGTATGTAAGGAATATTAGGAAATGAGCGAGCAGGATGCGAAAACTCATACCTACGTATGTATATTGAGCGCACGCCAATAAATATAGGAATTTTCATTCAGTATCAATCTTCCACCAAAGTGTAGTAATTTCGAGCATGGAGTTATCACTTGTGACGAGAGAGATGTAAAAGTAGTTGACAAGCGCATGGCGATTTATACAAACGTTAGTGGCTATTCAGATTATTGAATTCAAACGCACTGAATATAAAATCGTTGAAATGCGTGATCATAGGAAGACACAACCGTAAGTATAAAAGAAGGACAGCAATGAAATTACACCAAAAAAGGTCGCCACCCGTCCTTCGCCACGATCTTTTGCGAATAGTATTTTCTTTTATAAACAAGCGTTCCCTATAACGAATATCTTATACGTTTCTTAGGTTTCTTTGTATCCAATTTCTTAATAATTTGCTCTAACTTTGAATTGAGCATTTTGACATTGCCTTCGCGTAGCTATTTATATCCCGCGGACTGGTATACCCACGTAGGACTAAACTTAGTAAAGAGAGTGGGGAGATGACCCTTTATTAAGCCAACGTATTCTGTTCAGCTTCCTAATCATCTCGAGCTATCCAGGATGCTTAAACGGTAAGAAATGTTCGGACCAAATGACCTTTAGGCACCCTTTTTGATCTCGATTAAGAAAGGACGATATTTTTCCACTATCCTTATAACTATTCTGAGGAAATATCTACCAATATAATATACGGTTTTTAAAACTAAGAACGATTATTATTAGAATTTTTATAAATTATATAAACTATAACCTACCTACCTTAAACCCTCATAATCTATCCATCCTCGAACCCTAAAACAACCAAGATTTTGTTTGGTTTGTGTTGTAGTTGGATAACGGAGAGAGTCCACTATATCGGAAAACACTTCCATCAGCCTAGGGCAGACTTTACATTTGGTCTATAATTGGAATATATACTTAAATGTAGTCTACAAATCAAATTTATAATATATAAATATCACATTTTGTATGTGAGAATATGTCTTAATGAGATAATAACAATAACATGATCTATTTGTATCAGCATTTAAATACTAACTAAATCCATTCTGCTTCATCCTTGCATAAAATGGCTTCCATTTTTTTTTCTTTCACGCTTAATATCTTCCTTTCTTTTCCTTAACAAATATCTTATGGTTTTTTTTTTCCTGAATTTTTTTATTTTTCATTTCCTTTTCTTAATGTCATCATCAATGAATTACAATCAAAAAACTGAGGTGGAATCGTAAAAGTTCTTTCGTTTAAGAGCTTTTCTGTCACACTTTTTTTCTTTTTTTTTTTTTTTTTTTTTTTGATGTCTTTTTCTTTTTTTTTTTTTTTCTTTTTTTTATTCGGTTCTTCTGTTCTTCTCTCCTTTATATATTTCCTGAGAAAATGAAATTCTTTGTTGAAAATCTTTAAAAATCCTTCCTTTGAAAAATTGCCAACAATTTGTCTTTTATCCAATTGGGATTTTTTTTTTTCTTTCTTTTAATTTCAATTACTTTCTTTTTTTTTTTTTCATTTTTTTCTTTCTTTTTTTGTTGTCTTTAATAAAGAAATTCATTTACTCTTTCTTAGATTTACTTTTACAGAACTATATCTTACTTATTATAAGACACTACCATCCAATGAGAATTAGATGGGATACACGAAGACAGAGAATTATGAATTGGACTGCAAAGTCATAAAATTCCTATTTCTTAATTCGTGTTTGTAAGTCTAATCTGAAAGAAGGTAGCCAATTAAATAATGCATAAATGGAGCTGAATGCCCAAGTTGCGTTTGCCTGAGTCACAAAAATAGTGTCCTTGGAGAGAGATAACCTTGTGTTCAGAAGAGTAAATTCATATTCCAAACTATTCTCTTAATAGACTAAGTTATTGTGTAATAGTGTTTTTGATCCATAATTAAATCTCCGGCCATTGTAAATAATGATTGGCTCAGATGGGCAGCTCGAGAGAGATATAAGTAAAAGAACTATGCTATAGAAGACTAATATCATCTAATGTATGTGTTCTACATTTAGTTCTGAATTTCAGAAGGTTTGCAAATCTGCTTTTCGCCCTATGCACACCCATGGAAGCTGTTGAATACACTGCAACATCCGCAGAGAGGTGTCTAAATCAACGCCCACTTCCAATGGGGATACCTGTTGGAAATGAGGGGGCGAACCCATGATGCTTAAGGATGGAATCCTGGTGGCTGAGCGTGAAGTAGTCTATGGACCAGGCAACACTCTACTTTGCGAACTTACTTAAGCTAGACTGGTGGTCGGGAGGCTCTTTCTGATTAATCTTGCTGGTTCTGTCAGCCTAAGGCACCTAAATATGATTGTCTTGACATATTGCACTTATGGCAAGCCCGCCTATTCCTTTTTATCATTATAATGCGCTTGAGGCAGTGGCAGAGAGTCTTAAATTTTTCCTGGGTATGACGTTAAACTGGCGAGTCTATGAGAGCACTGATTGTCTCAGGATTCTGCAAGGCTTACCTGGTGTAGCTCGCGAGGTATGTACTACTTATTTCAGCATTGCCATCTATGACTGGGCGAAAGTCCACTCTGTTGCAAAAATGACACGCTCGACTCGTTAGTTCCAACTGTTGAACCTCTGAGTACGGGGTCGAGGCTCATTTTCTTTGGGTAATAAGAGACGAGTGAAACATATATAGTACTCACTCGTATGCGCGCCCTCACAAATTTCTAATCTCTGACGAAGTGTCATTGTAACTTACTAAAATCCATGCAAGAAAATTAAAAGGAGAGACGGAAAAAGGAGAGGAAAAAGAAGATCAGAAAGATATAAGTTATAACCACACAAAAGAAAGACGTAGAGCATGAGACGCCTTCGCACAGGTCTTTAACCTCTGCTGATTAATGAAGGTCAACTTGACTGATTAGGAAAGTTTCATATGCCTTCAGAATATTCGAGCAAGATCACAGATAAACTCACATCTTTTTGTTAATATGTTATTTTTCATACGCATTGTATTTGCCTTCAAAGTTATTAATAATACTAAAAATTTTTAAAATTAAATTTTTTTATTAAAAACAAATATCTGAATAACCACCCACAAGAATGACATAAAGAAAAAAAACATTCTTATCCAGATAAAATAACGCTACTCGATAGAATTAAAGCAATCATGATCACTGGTTGGTCAACTGATAATAGCATACCGTATACACATCAAGTAGTACAACATTATGCAAGTGTGTAATAGCACATAAGGTGAGGTTAGGGAATCGTGTATCCTGTTCCTGCAAATGGAGTTAAACCACTATTTACAGTGAGAAGAATTGCCGCCAATACAACCGTTGGCCTAATGTGTATTGGAAACTACTCACTTTCGAGCTAGTGAGCTCTATGTTTCAAGCAATATCTTGAAATAAGCAGGGCGCAGTACCAGTCGTGCCTATTTTAATGTCAACTCTTTTACTAATCCTCATCAAGGACCTTTGTATGTCATCTTATATCTACTGAGGCATACAGTACGCGAAACACACTCTAAGATACTCGAGAATATGCAGTTGCATTCTTATATCCCAACAAATGATATTTCATTACAGATAGATGTAAACTCGTGATAGTACATAAGCCGCAATAGAACCTACACACATAATTGTTTTAGTCTGCTTCCAACATAAAGTAGATTGTGGGTACTTTTTAATATATTTTCTAATATAATAAAGTAACAAGCATTAGCAACATTATTTTTAATACTAGATCTTGATAAATTATAAAATTTGTAAGATACTCATGTTTCATATCACTTTGGAATTTAGAAAAGACAATAGAAACCATTTTTATACTAAATTAAGTTTTTACTTATCAGAAGAGAATGCAATATGTTCATTTAAAATAAAAATACAGTTTTTATTTAACAAATATTTTTATGCTTATTTAAATAAAGGATGTCATCAGAAAAGTATCACATTGTTCTACAATTTGTTAACACACTGTTTTGGGAAGTAATATACAATATAGTATGCAATTTATATATACATCTCGTTCGTTGTTTTTATCATTCCTAAAATATTTGAGCGACACCACCCAGCGATGAGTTAAAGAGATGAAGAGCATTCTAGTTGGGAATCAGTTAAGTTTTGATATCGTATTATGGGGAGTGCTTTTCACTCTGAGATGTACAATATAGGATTACGGAATAATTTATCATTGATCAGATTTAAGACATCTATCTAGTATTTAGAAGTTTAATGAGAATAGTATTTTCTTTGGTAAATATTCTGCATATATTCAAATTCATTACGCACAAGAATAATGGTCACATAAATAGGTTATTATCTTTTCTCGTTGGGACTAGCAACAATAATTTTCTACTATCATATACCGGATTAGGGAAATGACAATTATTCTTCTTTGTGTTTGATAGAGTGCACTATTGAGGTGGTAGAAGGAGTACCCGAAACATATTTTACCTAAGTTATGAAATTCGCTTAACACTATTTGTTCAGTTAATATGAGCGGCAAACGCAAATCCAAGGCAACCGCTTATGCAGGCTATTTGATTAAACCCTTTATTATTCTGAGTCATACTAAATATAGTGAGACAGGTGTTTACAACACGAGAAACTACTTCATAACTGTCCAAGCTGCTAGAGCTATATGTGACACACGGGAAATAAGAAGAGTCAATTTACTGTTAGTCGCACGACAATCAGAGTGAACTTTATGCAATTCGCAAATGAGATTGCCTCCTTCTCTCGTCGTCGACCGTCACTATCCGAGATGGCCTGCGACATGTATTATGACTCGCGCATATTTTATAAATCAATCCTATGCAACCTTAAACCTGGAGAGAAGAATGTAAGATTCAGAGACCAATTCGAGCGAGATAATTGACAGTCGCATATAAAGGGCCACATTATACGATCACCAGCCGCAGTATACTCTGATACTATTCGATGCCTCGTGTCGCGAGGCCCATAATCAACATATTAATTTCCTATAATTATTGTTATTTATAATAATAATTAGAATGATATATCTTTGTCAGAGAGTGTTTACTATTTATGTGGAGAGGGAGAAGAAGAGATTTGAGTCTGAGATATGTGTACTTGCAATGCGTTTGTATATGTGTTGCTATTCTGAAAAAGTGTCGGCAACAAAGAATTCACTGGACTCAGAAAAACTGGGTAAAAAAAGGTCTGGAATGTTTGGAAAATCATAGAAGGGTTGAAACCATTCAGGCAAACACTTTATGACACAACTGGAAACTGCGACGCGCCTGCTCTTGCCCAGGCAAATTATCTCTAAATGTCATGAAAAGGTTCGTGCAAGACCTGAGGAGTATCCGCTTCACTTCACACAGACTCTATTTGACTTGTCTGCCCGTAACTCTAGCTCCTTTCGTCCTGGTGCACATGACTACTTCTTGAAGGCAATCAGAATTTTTGACTTACCGATCTTAGTGGTGGTCAGGAAGCAGATAAGTGATGGTTGGGGTAGGTACAGAGACTTAGTTAACCACTGACATCTGTCTAAAGCATTCTTTTCTTAAACAGGTCTTATGAAACCATTTCTCTTCACAGATATATAACTTAGTCAAAGATCATTTTTTTCAACTTAAAAATTTTTTTTTTCCTAACATCTTTGAACTTACTTGAACCACTGACCAGACAAGGATTCTTTGTTTAGTATGAAGCACAGCACAAAATTCTTGGAAACTTAAACAGTGCAAGCCAACTGAATATTTCATTTTCATTAATTTATTTCTCTAGACTTTCTCTATACTGTTTGCCTTATCTCTCTTCTCTCTTGCTATCTCTTTCTCTCTGCCGTTTGCCTATCTCTCTTTCTCTCTGTTCTCTGCCATATCTCTCTTTCTCTCTGCCGTTTGCCATATCTCTCTTTCTCTCTCGTTTGCCATTTCCTCTCTGTTTGCCTTATCTCTCTTCTCTCTGCGTTTGCTTATCTCTCTTCTCTCTACCGTTTGCCTATCTCTCTTTCTCTCTCCGTTTGCCTTATCTCTCTTTCTCTCTACCGTTTGCCTTTCTCTCTTCTCTCTGTTTGCCTTATCTCTCTTTCTCTCTGTTTGCCTTATCTCTCTTTCTCTCTACCTTTGCCTTATCTCTCTTTTCTCTCTACCATTTGCCTTATCTTCTTTCTCTCGCCTTATCTCTCTTTCTTCTTTCTTATCTCTCTTTCGCTCTTTTCTCTCTTCTTCTATCTACCGTTTGCCTTTTTGTCTCTTTCTCCTCCCTCTTATCTTATCTCCTTCTCCCTCCTTTTGCCTCATTTCCCTCTCTTTCTCTCTCTACCTCTTGTCCTTTATTTCTTTTCTTTTTTTTTCTTTTTTCAAATTGTCACAGAAATTTTCTTATAGATTTTTCCCAATATTTTTAAAAGTACATTTTCTCTCCTTCATTTTTCATTTTGGATGGAAAAGGTTAGAGGAATCTAATTCATTTTAAATTAATTATAATCAGATCATTGCAAGAAATTCTCTCCATGCGTATGAGTATGCGTTTTGGCCAACCAACACCTGCTTTTATTTCTAAAGAGGAGGAAGACTTAAAAGAAATAGCTGACAACGACAGACTTCATACGATTGAAAGACAAAAAAAAAATCCTGTGTTAAGGTCTAATGAAATAAAATTTAATGAGATAGTAACAATGACAAAAAGAAAATTAAATGTCAGAATTGATTACAGAGTTATCTCCCTTATCTAGCCAACATGATGGGTAACCATTGTTAAATAAAATGTCAAATATCTCACATAGATTGCTTTTTTTAAATTACCCTGAAAAAGATTTCTTTAATTGAAATAATGGTATTCCCTAAATTTCTATGTCAGCAGTACCATTCTTTGTCTTTGATTCCAACCAACTCCCAAAGTCTACTCATCTTGATCCAGTCAACTCTTAGGAATTCCTTGTCATACTAATTAAATATTTGTAATTGATAAAATGGTTTGAATCTTGTTTTTCTTTTGAATTGTTAATTAGACATGTGTATTTATACTGGAGGGGCCAGTTTAGCTCAGTTGGTAGAGCAGCTGCTTCAGAAAAAAAAAAAAGTTATTGGTTTGATACCAGCCCTCGCCAAACACAGCCTATGAGTAGCACAGTTTATATCTGTGAGGTAAAGTGAGGGAGCTGTGGTAGCCCAATTACGTCTGGGATGACCTGTTTTGAAGGATTCGATAGTTATTGAAGTCAGTTAGTCTACTGTTGATTTGAATAACAGCAGCTAACCAAGTACAACTGAAGCAGTGTCCAAGACAGTTGGTATATATAGAAATCAAGAATGATCCATTCATGAATTTGGGTGATTCCATTCCTTGAGTTCTGATTGGCTGCTTGACTGCTTGATTTGAATGATATTGTGGAGTCTTATAAATACCCTGTCATTCTGCAGTAGACTTTGAAACTATTTGGGTTTGTATTGGGTTACAACCGTTTGTTGCCATGTCTTCCCAATTCGACGGTAATTGGAACTTTGATTATTCTTCAATGTACAGGAAAAGTGGGGAGCTGATGGTAGGTGTGGCATTCCACTTCAGACACAAAAAACGATCTCCCTGGTCTAACACTAGTGAAAAGGAGATAGACTCCCTTGCTGTCTAGCTGATACCAACAATAGGCCACCCCTGCTGACGTGTCTACAATTGATAGGCCAATTACATCTGGAGTGACCTCTTTGAGGTTGATTGGGTAGTTCAGTACATGGGTCTCATGCCCCAACCCTGTGAATTTGTGATATGGGGCTCCCTGTCAATTTTCTTAAAGTATTATTCATACAAAACCCACCCTCCAGAATCCTCTCCCAGTCTAGCGCCCTTCTGAATTTTCATCTTTGTCATATTGCATTTTGCTGATATCTGAATTGGTTGTTAGTTATTTTGCTTTATGGCATATCAAGCCTGTGCCAAATCAGTTTTTTTTGTATATAATATATACTAGCAAATATATGCACCCTCCGGTGCTAGTAATTTAAGTTTTAATATAAAAAATATATTAAATTAGAAAGGCTGATGAAACTAATAAGAATGCAGATAAAAAGATTTTGAACAGAGTGGGTATGATTGAAAAATAAGAACAACTTTGAAAACTAACTCTTCCATCATTTTCCATTAACTCCCATCTGTCTTTGGTAAATTTTCCTAATTAACTATTTAGTTAAAATAGAAGTAAAGAATAAAATTACAGTTATTTCTTCTTATCAATGGATTTCTTTAAGATTTATCCCTGAGATTTTTGCTCATATTCATTAAGATAAAACCAAACAATTAGAAATCAATAATACTAAGCAATATATTTTATTGAAATCAAATTTTGAAGATCAATATGCAAATTAGCCCTTCCCATTCACACTGTAATCTGCTATTTTGTTGTATATATAAATACAATTGCATGTTATTAGTATGTAGATATGGTCAATAGTATTAATAATGTAAAACAATTTTATTAATAATTGAGGTTCGAATAAAAATAAAATCCTGGAGAATGTGATGTAAATAACTAAGGGAATTGTGATTTGAGTAGTAATATAGTTTCGGTTACATATAGACAAACACACAATCTCCATTATAATAAGATATTGTATCAACATTGCAGTTTTTTTTGTATATAATATATATATTGTATCAACATTGCAGTATCAGAAGACTATATAATTCTTGTGCCCCTGAAGTTACAGCACTTTCTGTAACTGTAAAGTCCAATGTTCAAAAAACAGTCCCGACCACAGATGTTGCATGTGTCAAGGCTGTCCCTGAAGATGTTGATATGCCAGTGCTCTGTTGCTTTCTTCTGGATCTCTTGGCTTCATGATGTTGTGCCAGGGTGACTTCAGACATGAATAGTCCAGTATATATATGATATATTTATTTACCAATGTGATACAAGGTCAATTTCTTAAGCAAAGTTTAACAGGTTTGAATTCAGTTTTCCTTCTCCTAGATTGGTTTCATAACCAAAGTTAAAGAGCCGAGCTTGCCCTACTATTCAACCATAGCTGGAGGGTATGTATACATACCTTTCCCAATGATGTGCTATGCAAATGTGATTTAGAATACAAAAATTGTTCTATTTAATTTAAGCCAATTAAGAATATCATCACCAGTTTCGTACTTCATTCTATTAATAGCGGTTTATCTAGGAATCATAAAGTTCTTAGTTCAATACCAGCCCTGACCAACTCGGCGTATGCGTAGCACAAGGATCTGTGAGTTAAAGTGAGGACCTTATGGTAGGTGTGGCGCTCCACCTCAGATGCTAAAATAAAGTCCATGGTCTAGCACTTGTACAAAAGGGATAGACTCCCTCGCTGTCTGGCTGATACCAACTTTAGGCCACCCTGATGACTTCACTTACTTATATATAATTAAATAGGCAGAAATTGGTATTGGTGATTAAAGTCTGCTCTTACTTGGGGGGGGGGGGAGATGACTCCAACTCCAAGAAGCAAGTGCCTTTCCCTTGTGATGGATGTGAATATTCTCTTGAATTAATGTATTCTGATAATCTCCGCCATCTCAATCATCCAAAGTGAAATCTCAGCTGTGTGGTGTTAAGTCCCTTAAAGCAAAATCCAACTCAATCCGCCAAGATCTCACCCCTACTCCTCCTGCAATGATACAGTTTGAATTTGGTTTTATTCTGTTTTTAAATCTTAATCTTATATCCTTACTTGTATGGATTATGTTAGATATGTTTTCTTGATCCTAAGTTATAAGTGTTATTTCTCACTTATGCTTAAAGTGAATGGAAAAGTTAGATTTTTCTCTTCAAACTTTGCTTTTGTGACCAAAGAGGGTTCAACAAAACTATATTGAAAGTCTGTTTGGAATTTGATCTTGGTGTTTTTGTTGATTACCTTTAGCTCAGTCGGTAGAGCATTCGGCTAGAAATCACAAGGTTCCTAGTTCGATACCGGTCCTCGCCAACTGAGTGTATGAGTAGCACAGGGATCTGTGCGGTAAAGTAAGGTGCTGATGGTAGGTGTGGTGCTCCACCTCAGACACAAAAACAATCTCCTTGGTCTAGCGCTATTGAAAAAGAGGATAGACTCCCTCGCTGATTGGCTGATACCGACATTAGGCCACCCCGACGACTTTACTTTTTTTTTTTTTTTTTTACCTTTTAGTCTAATTGAAAGCAGCATTTTGTTTGAATGACTTGCTTCTCTGGAAGGATCCTTTAGCTAAGGAAAGAACAGATTTTTTTTTTTTTTTTTTTTTTTTGGATAACCCAATATTGGTGTGAGGCAGTTACTTTACTCACCAATTAGCTACAAGAGAAAATTTTAATTAATTTCAATCAAATTTTTAAGCGATGCTCTTCTCATCAGCCAACACCTGCTTTTTAAGAGCAAAAGACGAAACTGCTTGACGAGGACAGACAGCAAAGGAAGAAGAAGAAAAAAAAAGGCAGGAAAATAAGCGACAAATTAAAACGAAAGAAATAATGAATGAATAAGAAAATTAAACAGAAAAATAAAAAACAAAAAACAAACAAGTAAATCATTGTGAATATTAGGCTTTGTTCTTTACAGGTTACTTTGTATAGCAGCACACATTTATAATTTTCTATGGGGGGGGGGAATGTTGTGTAGTGGTTAATGTGCGGGACTGCAATGTCGTTGTAAGCGACTTCAAACTCCAGTCACACTATTATGTTCACTTTTGAACTAATACCATTGGGAAAGGTATGAACCCCCTTATCTCTCCAGCTATTGGTTAAGATAATCTTCATACAATTACTGCTATTTACACAGTAGCATTGCAACCAACAAAACCTTCATCAGATGATGACCCTGGGTTCAGGCATGGTTTCAGGGCCGAAGCATCATTACCACTAACCCAGAGCGCCCCAGCAGTATCTCACGATACCACCAGACTTTGTCAGTTTGATGTCACATTGTAGGATTGCCATATCTATGCTGATGCAGTTAAAGCTTTATTCTGGATCTTTTTCACGTATTTCCTCTTGTCTGGTGGAGAAATTCCAAGTTTAGTCAAAAATGCCAAGGTTGAGTTGGTAATAAATCCCCGGCATCCAACTTCGATAGGAAATACATCCGTTATCCATCCATTTCTGATGCATTGTTCTCGTAAATCTTCATATTTTTCCAACTTGCGCGTCTTCTATAATGATGGCTTTGGCATTAAATAACCCATGAAGTTTTGACAAAGAAACCAAAATTAATTTTCTAATTTACTCTTACTTTCTAACTCCTGAACAAGAAATTATCATTGGGTTTTGCCAACAGCATGAATTCTCATGACTCTCTCTTGCCACCCGTCCCAATTGGTCTTCACCCCTGGCAAGTCTTCCACACATCATCAAGAATCTGCATAGAGATGATTGATGTAGGTTTTTGCTGGTTGGCCCACACTGGAGTATCCATGTGTTCATCCACAGCGACATGAGTTCAAATTCTGGATAGGGCTGGTTGCATTTCATATACCGCTAATATACTTGGGAAAGATATGGATCGAACTGTTATTCCTCCACCTATGGGTAAATATTAGGGCAGACTGGGCCGTTCAATCTTCATATGGCAATTGGTCTAGGAGAAATAAAAATCTAAACTCTGCTTAAAAATTGACATTGTATCACATTCAACGCATGGACTCTCCAGTGTGGGCCAACCAGCAAAAACCTCCATCAATCAGCTCTGTTTTATGACAAAACATTTCTAAAAAATTCTGATTTAATTATTCAGACAATTATCTTTAGAGAAAAAATTTTAAATCTTGCAAGTAAGATATATTTTATTTGGATTCATAAAATTAAATAAGGAAAGGAGAATTAACCTAGTAAATCAAATTTTCCCCCTAAAATATTTGAGAGAAAAACTATTTTAAACATAATTTCATCTAAAGGTGAATAAATATTTTCGTGAAAATTTAACAATTGATTTTTCATAGAATTTTAATATTTTTATATAGTAATGATACTGACTATAAATCAAATACTCGTTGATAAACTTACTTAATTCGTGAAATGACTGTGATGTAAGCAGTGACGTAGTTTTGGTTACAGATAAAATGAGACTGAATCTCTATTATTAATAGATGTATCTTTTATTCATCTGATAATCTTTTCTTTTTTTTTTTTCTTTTTTCTACAAAATCATGAGAAACATTGTTATCTGATTTAATTTCTTTAAAATCTTAATTAGAATCTTGCAAAGAAAAAAAAAAAAAAAGAAAAAAGAGAGAGAAAAAAAAGTAGCACTTGTCAGTCGGATAAAATTCCAAATAAATAACAGTCATTGTAACTTTGTCTTTCTTGTCAAGACGTTAAAGAAAGCAATTTTTCTGGGCGTTGCCCTTCTCTTCGGATTCCTTTTTATAGAAAATTAAGAAAAAAAAAAAAAAAAAAAATTTTTTAAATTAATTTTAATTAGATTTTTTAAAAGAGAGAATTTTTCTGTCAGGCCAACACCTGCTTTCACTTTCATCAAGTGAAAAGACAAAATCAGTTGACAGGGAGAGAAGAAGAAAAAAAGAAAAAATATAAAATAAGCATCCCCCACCACCCAGTCCGCCAATAAAACAAGCAATAATTCATCAGTTGAAATGAAGACTAATGAAAAGCAAACGAATGAAAGAATGGCTGTCAAAAATTGTTATGCCAAGTTTGGTTCAGCTTTAAGTTTTTAGTCGGCTGATGCGCATAGCATTTAGTTGTATAAAAATATAAAGCTTGTCTAAATATTTATGCAATTGTCTATGACATGAGAAGTTTTGTCAGGGCATTAAAATGGTTATTCCAAAGATGATTCAAAGATATTCCAAGATATTCTAAATAATTCCAAAGTTTTTCCCCAAATTCTGTCATATTCAGTTTGCATGTACTATTGCAATTCTCTGAATTTCTTTGGCAAGTTTTTCATAATAAATGTGAATGTTAGGGTGTCATATTTTTTTTAGCTTTCTATTTTGCAATTACTTTCCAACTCCTAAACAAGAAATCATCATGAGGTTGTGCCGACAGCATGAATTCTTATGACTCTCTTTCACCACCCATCCCTATTGGTCATTGCTCCTGGTCCGCCCTGTCGGTGGGGCATTAGAATGCACCGACTGCAACTCTGTAGAGGGGTAAGACTCCCCCAATGGGGCCACCTGTTGGCTGTGGGTGGTGACCCGTGAGTCTTAAGGATAGAGCCCAGTTCATGACTAGCAATATTCCACTTTGGCCCTATCTTGGGCTAGACAGGCGGTCAATCAGCTGGTCATGTCAAGCCCTAGCACCTATATGATTTTCCCAACCCTATTGCCCTTATGGCAAGCCCCAACCCTTCTTTATCATATGGGTGCTAGAAGGTGGTGGCTGCGGGTCTATATGTCCTGAGAATGATGTTAAATTCTATCTGATGGTGAGGTTCCAGTTTTTGAGGTTTGGGGAATGTGGAGCACCCCTTCATCACCATTGCTCCCTGGTCTACTCTGACCTGGAGTAGTAGTACCTGTTAGGGTCCCATCTATGAGTTAAATAGAAAAACATGAATTGATAAACAAAATTGTATTATGCATTGAGAATGAATTTATTTCACAACTTTGTCGGTATTAAATGAACCACCGAGGTTGATATGCCATAAAACAAAACAAAACAAACCAAATCATTGCTCCTGGCAAGTTTTCCACACATCATCCAGAATCTGTACAGAGCTGATTGATGTAGGTTTTTGCTGGTCAGCCCACACTCGTGTGTCTGTTTTCATCCACAGTGACATGAGTTCAAATTTGGATGGGGCTGATTGCATTTCATATACTGCTAATATCCTTGGGAAACTATCGTAGCCCAATATTTGATACCATTTTGGAATCGGGTAGACTCTGTAAGCAAATCAAAAATATTATGGGTCAAATTTGGATCCACAATCCTAAAATATTAAATTCCCTAATTTTGATTACTGCAATTGTTTTGTGATTTTTTTTTTCTTCTTTTAGATGATTTTTTGCAACAGTTTTTTGTATAATAACAATACTTATATCTTGGGAGTAGCTATCTTAATTGCTGCCTGATAGTGGCTTTTAAGCTCATACCTTATATATATATTTACCAACCAACTCCTCCACACAACCAGGATACGACACAAGGTCAATTTCTTAAGCGGAGTTCAACAGGTTTGAATTCAGAGTTTTCCTTCTCCTAAACTGGTTACCTAGCCATGGTTAAAGAACCCAGTCTGCCCTGCTATTTTACCCATAGCTGGAGGGAGAATAGGATTCATACCTTTCCCAAGGGCATTAGCACTAAGTGAAATGCAATTACCACATCCAGGATTTGAACTCGGGGCGACTAGTCCATTTCCCATGACTTTAACCATTACACCACGCGCTTCCTTATATATGTGTTTGAATAAACAGATTATCTGCTTCTAATTGCTTAGTTTTTAAGTATTAAAAACAAGTATTTTATACAAGAAATAATATAAAGGTATAAATCAATGATATATGAAAAGATTAATTTAAAAAATGATTAAAGATAAAACAATAAAAAGCAAATAAAAGAAAAAACTACAAATAATAATAATAACAACAAGAATAAACAACTTTAAAACAAGAATATATAGAATAAAAGATAATAAAATAAATATATAGAAATTTATTTTTTATAAATCTATATATAAATATAGATAAGTACTTTATCTTTAACTTTTAAATCCCAAGCAACAGCGGGTAGCTCTACTAGTATTAGATATTTTTCTATCCAAGAAAATTCTCTTCTCTTGTTTTATTCTATTTATTAAAGATTTGGTGAATAATTTGGATTGTCATTGAAATTTTGAACATTGAAAATTAGGGTGGGTCTTTTCCTCAACATTGACTTATACAGGAGTAATTACAGTAATTTGCTGTGGGCATTTGTCTTTTTTTATTAAAAATTTTAACACCTTCAAAACAAATACCCATTACTTCTTTTATTTTCTACCCTAACCTTTATATTCTTTTTTAATCTTTTTTTCTTTTCTTTTCCTTTTTTACTTTTTTTTTTTAAATTGTTTTTTTTTTTTTTATTTTATTGAAGGAATTCTAAATCATAGCTTTCCTTTTGGGATTCTTTGAATTGAATAATTTCAAATTAATTAAAACCAGATTTTACAGGGAATTTTCGCAGTTGCTAACACCTGCCTTCGTCTTTTAAGGATCGGCAAACAAAGGTAATTAGCGGAATCTTGTTTCAGACGGACAAAAGACAAAAAAACAGTGGCAAACTAAAAAAAAGAAGAAGAAATAAAAAATAAAGTTAAATGAAGTAGAATGAGAAGGAATGAAGAAATATTAATTACAATTCTTTTCATGCTGATCTTTTATTGAAATATTACATTTAAGAAAGAGTGTTGGATATGTCTCCTAACTCGGAGCCAATTTGTGAAAGCGTTCTAAGTAACATTCTTATCAACCCAAATAAAAGCTAAAAATCCCAAATAAATATTTCTAGGAAAAAAAAAAATATAATAATGATATCTAGAAACTTATATAATATTCTAATAGATATCTTATACTAAAATCAACAATTTTTAAGACTAGACTAGACAATCCTTGAACACATTGAGTTCCACTTTTAACAGTGGTTTTATCAACCCAAATAAAAGCTAAAAATCCAAAATATATATTTCAGGGGAAAAAATAAATGAATATAATTATATGCAGGAACTTATATAATATTCTAATAGATATCTCTTATTATTATTATAATGGAGATTGTGTGTTTTTCTGTCTGTAATTGAAACTATATTACTACTCAAGTCCCAATTCTCTTAGTTATATACATCACATTGTACATGATTTATTTTTTTTATTTAAACCTCAATTATTAATAAAACTGTTTGACGTTATTAATACTGTTGACCACATCAACGTACTAATTACATGCAATTGTATTTATATATACAACAAAATAGTGGTTTACTGTGTGAACAGGAAGGCTAATTTACATATTGATATAAAAAATTTGATTTTAATAAATATGTGCTTAGTATTATTGATTTCTAATTGTTTGGTTTTATCTTAATGAATATGAGCAGAAATCTCTTCAATAGATGTTAAAAGAAATCCATTAACAAGAAGAACTAACTGTAATTTTATTCTTTACTTCCTATTTTAACTAAATAGTTAAATTAGGAAAATTTAGCAATGAAAGACAGGAGGGGAGAAGAGTAAGTTTCAGTTGTTCTGTTTTTCAATTATATCCCCCCTCTGTTTCAAATCTTTTTATTCTGCATTCTTTTTAGTTCATTAGCCTTTCTAATTATATAATATTTTATTAACATTAAAACTTAAATACTTGCACCCAGAGGGTGCATATATTTCCTAATAAAACCAACAATTTTTTAAAACTAAACTATCCTTGAATACATTGGGGTCCAATTTTTAACAGTGGTCCGGAAGTTGACAAGACTTGGGCTTTTTAATGGTTTGCTTGTGGGATACAAGAAGTTTCATAACCTGCAAACACTTTCAGGGACATGATATAAGTAAGAGCAGGATGTCTCAGTGGGGGCACAATGCCAAAATTTGTAAAATGGTGGGCTAGAGGGAGCCCATAGAAAATTTAGGACACATAAAATATATATATGGAGTATTTTGTAATCAATGATTATTATTTAAAATAAAATATTGAAGTTATTATTTAGTTAAAATGTAAAATAATTGTTAAAAAAGAAGCGATTGTGAGCCCCAACTTACAAGTTTTCTGAGTTACCTGCTGTCACTCAGTCAATTTTTTTTCTTTTGCTTTATGTTGAAAGCTAAAATTTGAGGTATAACTGAGCTTCAACTACACTTATGTTAATAAGTTCATTAAAAACATTTAACTTTCCAAATTTATTTCACCAAAGAAAAATGTTATTAATGAAAAAAATAAAGATTAAAACATATTACAGCACATAATTCATTACATTCTATTCTAAGTTTTTATACAATACAATTCTATTTTTCTTATTAAAAAATTAGTGTGTTTTTTGAAGGACTGAAACAGATTTATGGCTTTCAGTTTATTTTAATGGGGAAAATTGATTTGATATATGTGGAAAAAATTAAACTCCTAAGTCAGTGTACCATTATATCTCAAAAACTAACCATTAAAATTGCTGAACATAATAATAAGAAGAATGTGAAAAACTCGAAAGGATCAAAAAAAATAATGATTATATATATATGGTAAAAAAAAGTTTGAAAATCGGTCATTTTGCACTTATAGATCTATTTCTACCTACAATTCTTTTTTGAATTACTTAATATTCTTATTGTGGAATACAGAGTTACTTTTCTGCAAATTCGGGTAATATATAATGCTTAATGATATGGACTTTGATTGTATAAAGTTTCAGTAGAGTTAATAAAATCCTGGAATATGATACTTATTGAGTACTTAACCAAGTATTTATATATGAACCATATAGTATTTTTGTGAAAAATATGCACTTAAAGACACAGATAAAAGCAATAAATAGTTACAATTATCTATATTTGTATGAATGAATAATATTAGATAGATAGATTAAAACTGCTGAAAATTTAGTTAAATATTTTTTACTAAGGATGGAAATGAACAAGTTTAAATTTGACAAATATTGGTTTGGAACTTCTTGAGTTAAGGTTTGATTTGCATAATAACTTCAGACAGGCTGAATGCAAAAAAGTAAATATCTGTGTGTGTAAAGTTCCATGATATTTTAGGATTGATTTCAGTTTTTTATATGCTTGTCTTTATTTGATATTTTACTTAGATATATATTTCTTATTTTCTGTTCTATAAAATCCTGAGTGTTAATCAGAAGTTGTATTTTTAAGGTCAGGTCCTCAGAGTAGGGATGGCTGATCAGCTGGAAAACACGTATGGATTTTTATGAATTATTAATATAAAACTGGTATAATGTTCAAGTTATGTACATTTTTTTGTACCTAAGTTTATGCTGTTATTTTTTTTTTTTTTTGATAGTGATAAGAGAAACCTTTAGACATTAATTTTTTACTTTTGAATGCTCATATTTTTATTTTATTTATTTATTTTTTTGTGTTTGTAAAAGTTTTTTTTCTCTGTTTGAATTAATAGAATTTATTTATATATTTATTTTTGTATATTTTGGATTATTGTCAGTTCTGATTAGTTTTATTTTATTGAAATTCATTCCTGTATATTTTTCATTGAATCAAAAAAAAAAAAAAAATGGAGGGGGTAAATTTTTTTAAATGAATAGAACTGTAATGAATATTCACCAAGCAGAATGTGAAGCAGGAAAAAATAGACTTTTTGTCAAAATTTGAAAAAACAAGATAAATCTTTAAGGAAAATTTCTTTTTAAATTTTTATGAAAGAAAATTTATTTCTCTTATTTGTATGTTTATATAATTTGGTAATGTTGAACAGAACACATTTAAAAAAAAAAAAGATCTATACTTACTTGAAGCTGATATTTTGATTTTTTTTTTTTTATAAATCTTTTTTTGCATTTTGTTTTCTTATGATTTGTCATTTGTATTTTTTTTTTCAAATTTAATTCATCTATTTTTAAAAACTTTTTTATACTTTTCTTTACTTTCGCAATTTTTCTTCTATTTCATATATTTATTCATTAAACTTTAATATATATATATATATATATATATATATATATATATATATTAAAGCTTAGCTCTATAGACACTACAACATATTCCAAATATTTACTAATAAAATATTGTGTGCATGTTACCAGCACTACTATACCACTTCACCAAATAGTTACCATAAATCTTATGTACATGTGTATAAAATAATCCCTTAGAAGAAAAACCAGTCCTAATTGTGAATCAAGATCAGTCAACTGATTTATTAAACTGAAAAAAAAACCCAGTTCATTAGAACTCAAAACATGAAGAAAGATCTTTACTTCATGTTATTAGTTCTAATGTAAATTTCCCAAATCCTAGAGGAATTTGCTTCCAAGAAACAGTCTATTCAAATAAAAATTCTGAAAATTCTTTAAATTCCTAAAGAACTTTTTGATTTCGGAAACGTGTTGTAATACAAAATATATGAAAACTTAATACATCTGTTGACTTGTCTTTTTACACACACACATACACATTATATTTAATCTATTCAAAAATGTAAGTTTAAAAATGCATACTGGACAGTTGGTTCAAGCCCCAGTCTAAAAATCTGGATATTTGAGAGAAAAAGGGGAATAACTCAGTTTCACTCAACTTATTTTACCCACTTGCTCTTACCTGATGAGATATTATTCTAGTCGGTCCATTAAAGTTTACAGCAAGTTTTCTGATTTTTTTTTCTTACCATTTTCTAACAAAGTATTTAGCGTATTCTATGCCCCACCAACACTTGATCTCCTGCCAATCAGTAACTCCTTCAGATTTTCATTATTGATGGTGGTTTTGGTTAACCTTTTTCTTGTTTTCTAAACTCAAATCCACTTGTAAAGTTTTTTTTAGATCAAATTCTCCTATTTTTATCTAAATAAATAAATAAATAAATATATATATATATATATATATATATATATATGAAGGCAAGGTGTATTAATCATTGCATTTTGTTGAGTTCAGAGTAATTTGCTCATCTTTGTCAGTTTTTAAACCAGCCGCTGTACCCTCTGGCCTTCTTCGGGTGTCTGTTGTATTTTGGAATGTCAAGCCTTGCTCTGAGGGGGTATGTGCTTCCCCTCTCATACACGGCTTTTCAGTGTATAGGTCATAGGAGGACCATCCAAAGAACACACAAGCACTGGCAATGGATGTGATGAATCTGAGAAAGCAAGGTTTGACATTCTCGAACGTATCAGACACCTGAAGAAGGCTTGAGGATATTGCAGCTGAAACACTGATAAAGAAAAACAACAAAGATGAGGAAACTCGTCTGATCTAACCAACATGCAACTAATTCTTAGTGTTCACTTGAACTCGTAAAAGTATAAAACAAGAAAATTATAAGTTTTAGAAGCTTTCCATATTTGCCAGAAAAAAAAGGAAAAGTTGACCGATCTTAAATTTTGAGTCCTTATCAGGTCACGCTGATAGCAAGGATATCAATCGCTCTCTTTCTCCAACCATTCCTGTAGTCATCACGCATAGGCAGTCCTCCAACACATCATCTAGATTCCATACAGAGTTGATTGATGTAGGGTTTTTGCCATTCAGCCCACACTGGTGGTGGGCTAGACGGGCGGTCGAAGAGGCCTCCTCCCGATCAATCGGCTGGTCACGTCAAGCCCTAGCACCTATATGATTTTCCCAACCCTATTGCCCTTATGGCAAGCCCCAACCCCTTTTATCATATGGGTGCTAGAAGGCGGTAGCTGCGGGTCTACATGTCCTGGGAATGACGTTAAAAAAACTCTTATCTGATGGTGAGGTTCCAGTTTTTGAGGTTGGGGAATGTGGAGCACCCCTTCATTCACCATTGCTCCCTGGTCCACTCTGACCAGGAGTGGCAGTACCGTTAGGGTCCCATCTATGGGTTAAATAGAAAAATGTATTATAAAAAAAAAAATTGTTTATATCCATTAAGAATGATTTATTTCAAAAACTTTATCGGCATTAAATGACCCACTGAGGTTGATATGCCGTAAAAACACAACCAAACCAAACCATAAAAAAAAAAAAAAATTAATTTTTAAAAATGACTCCTCCTTAAATAGTTTCAATAAGTAAAAAAAAGTACCACTGTCAAAATCTCAATGTTTTTAATATTTTATCTAGAATAGTTATTAGATGAATCACTATCAGCTATTATCAATTTTCACTAATTTCTTTTTTTTTAATTTCAGTTGCTATTTTATGCAACTATTATTGACCACACCTCAGTGTGTGTCTGTGCAAGGAAAGCAACTAAAATTAAAATGAAAAATACTTGTCAACAATTAATAAACTAATAAGATTCAATTATTATACTAAAGCTTGAGTGGAATCAATTTTTGGTCTCCTAAAGGCTTTTTTCCTGTTTAGTTTAATGACACAAAAATTAAGTAAATTATTCCTTAGTCTCTAAATGATTGCGAGATAAATCCATTTTAATTGTTTTTAATTAGTCATAATTTGCAATTAAATCAAAAACTGGACCCACTTCCTTACTCACATTCTGCCTACGACTTTCCACTTATAATATAATATTATATATATATATATATTATATTATATATTGATTACCTCACTGGTTATATATGTTAGTTTTTCTCAGTGAGATAGATAGAGAGAGGATAGGAGAGTTTTGAAAACTTAATTTGTATGTTTAAATTTTCAATAAGGCAACTAGCCTGGCCAACATCTTGGCTCTTGATAAATTCAAGTTAGGTCAAACATTCCCTTTTCTTAAAATATTACAAAACGATTGTTAATGTTTTTTTTTTTGTTTTGTTATTTAATAAAAATTTTCTCCGGGACAAATTTTTTTTTTAAAATATTTGCTTGCAAACTCACTTTTTCTAATCCCAATTATCTGGCCCAGAGCTCAATGGGTGCCCAAAGGGTCACGTTTTATCTAAGTTAATTATATATATAAAAAACATAGATTCTATATGTCTATCTGTTTGTCAGTGACTGAGCACACATCTTTATAAAGGAAAATTGGTATAGCCAGCTAATGACCAAATTCTATAAAATCAACATATTTTGTCTGAGGAGTGTTAAAAAAATAAACTTTGTACCTCATACTTTTCACTTAAGAAAAGCTAATGAGGAATATAAACAAGCGTAAAAATTCATGATATTAAGTCTGGTCGGTTGGAAAAAACTAAGGTGAAACAATTACCAAAACTTAAAATAAACATTTGCTATTTTGTATTTGAATGGAGATGGAACATAAAATAAAGATATTATCTCTTATCAAAGTTTGTTATATTCTTAAGCTCTTTCACTATTCAAGACTAAAACTTTTCCCTACTATTAACAAAAGACATAGATGCGTTCAGCAAACCAGTCTAGGATAAGGAAAACCTGAATTCAAACCTGATTAGAACACAGCTTTAAAGATTTTGTATTATTTGGACTAATTGTCCAAATCTATATTGTTATCTTGGTACAGATAACAATAAAAGGATGAGGACAATAGTCCAAATAATTCCAACATTATCAAAGCCTCATTCTAAAAAACTCAGAGAAATAACAGCTTAATATACTGACCATGTGTTACATCTACTATGTGGAGGAGAGTTGGTTTTTATCATTGAAAAACTATTGATAATTACAAAGATAATTTTTTATTTCTTTGATATTTTCAAAAAAAATTTAATTTAGCAGTATGAAACCCATGAGAACATATATGTTTCTCAAAACATATTGAAGAATTTTTATTAGGCATCTGAGAGCCACATTATGGCTCTCATTATTTTGTTTGAGAGCAACATATGGCCCTTTAAACATGTCACCTGAAACGTGAGGGTGAGCCACATGCTGACTCCTAACATGAAAGGTTTAATAGTTTATTTTGAAAACAGGAAAGGAAAATTACAACAATTTTATTAGATTATAGGTATATTTCTGTCGGCATTATGAGTCATGAAAAGTAGGTGTGACAAATACATTCCTGAATTTGGGACAAAAAGGTTGTAATTCAAAAAAATTCAAATGGAATCAAGCGAAAATTAAAAAAAAAACCCATTGCATTGAAATCAAATAAATTTCAATTGAAAAAGAAAAATGTCCCCAGAACAACAATTAGAGAAATTAAAACCTACTAACAATCATTTAAAGGACTGAAACATAGAATGGACATGTTTCCCCCCATTTTGCCACTCCCTATTAATTTCAATGTAACAAAAAAAGATCTTTTTTTAAAAGGGGGTGCACAGTAAAGTTCGGGATTTTTTTCATTTAATTACAATAAAGAAAAAAAAGGGTTCATAAAATTGGAATGGGAAAGTTTATTATCATTTAATGTACTTGCATGACTTGGAATAGTCTCACATGCTATGAAGACTCTTTGTAGTCCATGTAAAATTGCAGTATGGAGTAACCTGAGGTCAAAATTTTAGACTTATTTTCTGATGCAGGTATCATTGGGGAATGAAAAAAAAAGAATTTTGGTAAATGAACCAGGCTGATACATTTACCAAATAGGGGTTGATTTGCTTGAATTTTACAGATAAAGAAAAAAATTGGGGGTTGGGGTTCAAAATGCTCATTTTTGTCCAAATTCAGGAATGTATTTGTCACACCTACTTTTCATGACTCATATGCCGACAAGAATATTACCTATAATCTAATAAAATTGTGTATTTCCTCCTGTTTTCAATAAACTATTAACCCTTTCACTGTTTAGAGAGTCACATGTGGCTCACCCTCACCGTTTCAGGTGACATGTTAAGGGCCATATGTTGCTCTCAAAACAAAAATATGAGAGCCATATGTGGCTCTCAGATGCCTAATAAAAAATTCTTCATATGTTTTGAGAACCATATATGTCTCATGGGGTTCATACTGCTAATAAATTTTTTTTGAAAATATCAGGAAATAAAAAAAATTAAATCTTTGTATTATCAATAGTTTTCATGATAAAAACCAACTCCTCCTCCACATGAGTAGGATGTAACACATGGTCAGTATATTAAGCTTTATTTCTCTGAGTTTTTTAGATGAGGCTTGATAATTTGTATTATTTGGACTATTGTCCTCATCTTTATTGTTATCTGTACAGATAACAATATAAGATTTCGACAATAGTCCAAATAATACAAATCTTAAGCTGTGTCTACAGGTTTGAATTCAGAGTTTTTTATCCTAGACTGGTTGCTGAAACCATCTATGTCTTTTTGTTATATAGGGAAAAGTTTTAGTCTTGATAGTGAAAGAGCTAAGAATAAATTACAAACTTTGATAAGAGATCAATATCTTATTTTATTTCATCTCATTCAATACAAAATAGCAAATGTTTATTTTAAGTTTGGTATTTTCACCTTAGTTTTTTCCAAACGACAGATTAATATCAATGAATTTTTACCCTTGTTATTATTCTCATTTAGCTTTCTTATGAAAAGTATGAGGTACAAAGATTTATTTTTATTTTAACCCCTCTCTCAGACAAAAATAATGTATTGATTTTTTATAGAAATTTGGTCTTAGCTGGTCTCTACCAATTTTCCTTTATAAAAGGATGTGTGCTCAGTCACTGTACAAACAGATAGACATATAGAATCTATGTTTATATATATATATACTAGAATAAAACGTACCCTTTGGGTCACCCATTGAGCTCTGGCAGATAATTGGGATTAGAAAAAAGTGAGTTTGCCAAGCAATTTTTAAAAAAATTTGTCCGGAGAATTTTACAATCAACAAAACAACAAAAAAAACATTAAAATCGTTTTGTAATATTTTCTAAGGAAAAGGGGAATGTTTGACCTAACTGAATTTTTCAGAGCCAAGATGTTGGCCCAGGGGCTAGTGCTTATGAAATTAACATACCAAACTAAGTTTCACTCTCCTATCTCTGTCTCTATCTATCCTCACTGAGAAACTAACATATATAACCAGGAGGTAATCAAATATATTATTATATATATATATATATATATATATAATTATATATAAAGTGGAAAGTCGTAGGAGAATGTGAAGTAAGAGCTGGTCAGTTTTGATTTAATTGCAAATTATGACTAATTAAAAACAATTAAAATGGATTTATTCCAATCATTAGAACTAAGAATAATTTACTATAATTTTTGTGTCATTAAACTAAACAGGAAAAAAGCCTTTAGGAAGCAAAAATTGATTCACTCAGCTTTAGTATAATAATTGAATCTTATTAGTTATTAATTGTTGACAAGTATTTTTTCATTTTAATTTTAGTTGCTTTTCCTTGCACAGACACACACTTGAGTGTGGTCAATAATAGTTGCAATAAATAGCAACTGAAATTAAATAGAAAGAAATTAGTGAAAAATTGATAATAGCTGATAGTGATTCATCTAATAACTATTCTAGATAATATTAAAACATTGAGATTTTGACAGTGGTTACTTTTTTTTACTATTGAAACTATTTAAGGAGGAGTCATTTTTAAAATTAAATTTTTTTTTTTATTGGTTTGGTTGGTTGTTTTTACGGCATATCAACCTCAGTGGGTCATTTAATGCCGATAAAGTTTTGAAATAAATCAATTCTTAATGGATAATACAATTTTTTTTTTTATAAATACATTTTTCTATTTTAAACCCATAGATGGACCCTAACAGGTACTGCACTCCTGGTCAGAGTGGACCAGGGAGCAATGGTGATGAAGGGGTGCTCCATCATCCCCAAACCTCAAAAACTGGAACCTCACCATCAGATAGAGTTTAACGTCATTCCCAGGACATGTAGACCCGCAGCTAACCGCCTTCTTAGCACCCATATGATAAAAAGGGTTTGGGGCTTTGCCATAAGGGCAATAGGGTTTGGGAAAATCTAATATAGGTGCTAGGGCTTGACGTGACCAGCCGATTGATCGGAGGGAGGCCTCTTCGACCGCCCGTCTAGCCCACACCAGTGTGGGCTGAATGGCAAAAACCTACATCAATCAACTCTGTTATGGAATCTAGATGATGTGTGAGGACTGCCTATGCGTGATGACTACAGGAATGGTTGGAGAAAGAGAGCGATTGATATCCTTGCTATCAGCGTGACCTGATAAGGACTCAAAATTTTAGATCGGTCAAACTTTTCCTTTTTTTTCTGGCAAATATGGAAAGCTTCTAAAACTTATAATTTTTCTTGTTTTATACTTTACGAGTTCAAGTGAACACTAAGAATTAGTTGCATGTTGTTAGCTCAGACGAGTTTCCTCATCTTTGTTGTTTTTCTTTATCAGTGTTTCAGCTGCAATATCCTCAAGCCTTTCTTCAGGTGTCTGATACGTTCACGAAATGTCAAACCTTGCTTTCTCAATTCATCCACATCCATTGCCAGTCGCTGTGTGTTCTTTGGATGAGTCCTCCTATGACCTATACACTGAAAAGCCGTGTATGAGAGGGGGAAGCACATACCCCCTCAGAGCAAGGCTTGACATTCCAAAATACAACAGACACCCGAAGAAGGCCAGAGGGTCTACAGCGGCTGGTTTAAAAACTGACAAAGATGAGCAAATTACTCTGAACTCAACAAAATGAGCAATGATTAATTACACCTTGCCTTCATATGTATATATATATTATACTTATTTATTTATTAGATAAAAAAATAGGAGAAATTTGATCTAAAAAAAACTTTACAAGTGGATTTGAGTTTAGAAAACAAGAAAAAGGTTAACCAAAACCACTATCAATAATGAAAATCTCAAGGGGTTACTGATTGGCAGGAGATCAAGTGTTGGTGGGGCATTAGAATACGCTAATACTTTGTTAGAAATGCGTTAAAAAAAAAAAAAAATCAGAAAACTTGCTGTAAACTTTAATGGACCGACTAGAATAATATCTCATCAGGAAGAGCAAGTGGGTAAAATAGGTTGAGTGAACTGAGTTATTCCCCCCTTTTCTCTCAAATATCCAGATTTTAGACTGGGGCTTGAAACCGACTGTCCAGTATGCATTTTTAAACTTACATTTTGAATAGATTAAATATAATGTGTATGTGTGTTGTAAAAAGACAAGTCAACAGATGTATTAAGTTTCATATATTTTGTATTACAACACGTTTCTGAAATCAAAAAGTTCCTTCAGGGAATTTTCAGAATTTTTATTGAATAGACTGTTTCTTGGAAGCAAATTCCTCTAGGATTTGGACATTTTACGTTAGAACTAATAACATGAAGTAAAGATCTTTCTTCATGTTTTGAGTTCTAATGAACTGGGTTTTTTTTTCAGTTTAATAAATCAGTTGACTTATCTTGAATTACAATTAGGACTGGTTTTCTTCTAAGGATTATTTTATACACATGTACATAGATTTATGGTAACTATTGGTGAAGTGGTATAGTAGTGCTGGTAAACATGCACACAATATTTTATTAGTAAATATTTGGAATACGTTTTGTAATGTCTATAGAGCTAAGCTTTAAGAGATATATATATATATATATATAATATATATATATATTAAAGTTTAATGAATAAATATATGAAATAGAAGAAAAATTGCGAAAGTAAAGAAAAGTATAAAAAAAAGTTTTTAAAAATAGATGAAATAAAAATCTTTGAAAAAAAAAATACAAATGACAAATCATAAAAAACAAAATGCAAAAAGATTTATAAAAAAAAAAAAAAAAAAAAAATCCAAATATCAGCTTCAAGTAAGTATAGATCTTTTTTTTTTTAAATGTTTCTGTTCAACATTACCAAATTATATAAACATACAAATAAGAGAAAATAAATTTTCTTCATAAAAAATTTAAAAAGAATTTTCCTTAAAGATTTATCTTGTTTTTTCAAAATTTTGACAAAAAAAGTCTATTTTTTCCTGCTTCACCATTTCATGCTTGGTGAATATTCATTACAGTTTCTATTCATTTAAAAAAATTTACCCACCTCCATTTTTTTTTTTTTTTTGACTCAATGAAAAATAAGTACAGGACATGCAATTTCAATAAAATAAAACTTAATCAGAACTGACAAATAACACAAAATATACAAAAAAATAAAATATATTAAATAAATTCTATTAAATTCAAAACAGAGAAAAAAAAATTTTTACAAACACAAAAAAATAAAATAAATAAATAATTTAAAATATCAGCCATTCCAAAAGTAAAAATTAATGTCTAAAGTTTCTCTTTATCACTTATCAAAAAAAAAAAAAAAACAGCATAAACTTAGGTACAAAAAAACTGTACATAATCTGAACATTACAATACCAGTTATATTAATATTCATAAAAAATCCCATTACGTGTTTTCCAGCTGATCAGCCACTCCCTACCTCTGAGGACCTTGACCTTACAAAATACAACTTCCTGATTAACACTCAAGGATTTATAGAACAGAAAATAAGAAATTAATATATCTAAGTAAAATATCAAATAAAGACAACGAGCATATAAAAAATTGAAATCAATCCTAAAATATCATGGAACTTTACACCACACAGATATTTACTTTTTTGCATCAGCCTGTCTTGAAGTTATTTATGCAAATCAACCTTAACTCAAGAAGTTCCCAAAAACCAATATTTTGCCCATAATTTTAAAAACATTGTTCATTTTCCATCGCTATATGTAAAAAATATTGACTAAAATTTTCGAGCATTTTAATCTATCTATACTATATATATTCATTCATACAGATCAATAGATAATTGTTAACTCTTTATTGACTTTTATCTGTGTTCTTTAAGTAGCATTTATTTTTCACAAACTACTATATAGCTTCATATATAAAATACCTCGGGTTAATACTTCAATAAGTATTATATTCCAGGATCTTTATAACTCTACTGAAACTTTAGATACAATCAAAGTCCATATCATTAAGCATTATTTATTAACCCGAGATTTTGCAGAGAAAAGTAACTCTGTATTCCACAATAAGGAATATTAAGTAATTCAAAAAAGAATTGTAGGTTAGAAATAGATCATTAAGTGCAAAATGACGATTTTTCAAACTTTTTTTTTACTCAAATATATTACTATATATATATATATATAATCACTTTTTTTTTTTCACATCCTTTGAGTTTTTCACATTTTCTATTATTATGTCAGCAATTTTTTAATGGTTAGTTTTGAGATATAATGGTACATCTGACTTAGGAGTTAATTTTTCTCACATATATTCAAAAATTCAACTTTTCCCCATTAAAACTAAAAACTGAAAGCCATAAACTCTGTTTTCAGTCCTCTCAACACAACACCCACACACTAATTTTTTAATAAGAAACACTAGCATTGTATTGGTTATAAAAACTGCTAGAATAGAATGTAAATGAATTATGTTGCTGTAATATGTTTTAATCTTTATTTTTTTCATTAATAACCATTTTTCTTGGTGAAATAAATTTGGAAAGTTAAATGTTTAATGAACTTATTTAACATAAGTGTAGTTGAAGCTCAGTCATACCTCAAAATCTTTAGCTTTCAACATAAAGCAAAAGAAAAACAAATTTGAACTGCAGTTGGACAGCAGGCTAACTCAGAAAACTTGTAAGTTGGGGGTAGGCTCACTATCGCTTCTTTTTAACAATTATCATTTCTCCCCCAAATAATAACTCAATATTTTATTTTAAAGTTAAAAATCATTGATTACCAAAATTACTCCATTATATATATATTTTATGTGTCCTACATTTTCTATGGGCTCCCTCTAGCCCCACCCATCTTTACAAATTTTGGGCATTGTGCCCCCACTGAGACATCCTGCTCTTACTTATATCATGCCCTGACAATTGTTGCTAGGTTAGGAAACTTTTGTATCCCACAGCAACCATTAAAAAGCCACAAGTCTTGTCAACTTTCCTGGACCGCTGGTTAAAATTGGACCCCAATGTATTCAAGGATAGTTTAGTTTTAAAAATATGTTGGTTTTATTAGGAAATATATGCACCCCTCAGAGGGTGCAAGTATTTAAAGTTTTAATGTAATAAAATTTATTTTAAATTAGGAAAGGGCTAATGAAACTAAATAACGAATGCCAGATAAAAAGATTTGAAACACGAGGGGGATTATAATTGAAATAAACAGAACAACATGAAACTTACTCTTCTCCCCCGTCCTGTTCTTTCATTGCTAAATTTTCCCTAATTTAACTATTTAGTTAAGAATAGGAAGTAAAGAATTAAAATTACAGTTAGTTCTTCTTGTTAATGGATTTCTTTTAACATCTATTGAAGAGATTTCTGCTCATATTCATTAAGATAAACCAAACAATTAGAAATCAATAATTACTAAGCACATATATTTATTAAAATACAAATTTTTATATCAATATGTACAATTAGCCTTCCCTAGCTTCACACAGTAAACCACTATTTTGTTTATATTATAAATTTTCAATTGCATGTAATTTAGGTATGCTATTGTTGGTCAACAGTTATTAATTAAGTCAAACAGTTTATCTAAATAAATTGAGTTTAATAAAAAAATTAAATCATGTACAATGCTGTGTATATAACTAAGGAATTGGGACTTTGAGTCAGTTAATATAGGTTTTCCAATTACAGACAGAAAACACAACCAATCTCCATTATAATAATTAAGAAGAGGATATCTATTAGAATATTATATATAGTTCCTTGCATTATAATTATATTTTTCATTTATTTTTTCCCCCTGAAATATATATTTGGATTTTTTAGCTTTTATTGGGTTGATAAAACCACTGTATAAAGTTGAACTCAATGTGTTCAAGGATTGTCTTAGTCTAGTCTTAAAAAATTGTTGATTTTATTATAAAGATATCTATTAGAATCATTATATAAGTTTTCTAGACTATCATTATTATATTTATTTTTTTTCCTAGAATATTTATTTGGGATTTTTAGCTTTTATTTGGGTTTGATAAGAATGTTACTTAGAACGCTTTCACAAATTGGGCTTTCGAGTTAGAGACATATCCAAACATACTCTATTCTTAAATGTATATTAATAAAAGTATCAGCATGAAAAGGAATTTGTAATTAATAAATTTCTTCATTCTTCTCATTCTACTTCATTTAACTTTATTTTTTATTTCTTCTTTTTTTTTGTTTGCCACTGTTTTTTTTTGTCTTTTGTCCCGTCTGAAACAAGATTCCGCTAATTACCTTTGTTTGCCGATCCTTAAAAGACGAAGGCAGGTGGTTAGAAACTGCGAAAATTCCCTGTAAAATCTAGTTTTAATTAATTTTTGAAATTATTCAATTTTCAAAAGAATCCTCAAAAGGAAAGCTATTGATTTAGAATTCCTTCAATAAAAAAAAAATAAAAAAAAAAACAATTTAAAAAAAAAAAGAAAAAAAGGAAAAAGAAAAGAAAAAAAAGATTTAAAAAAAGAATATAAAGGTTAGGGCTAAGGAAATAAAAGAAGTAATGGGTATTTGTTATTGAAGTGTTTTAAAATTTTAATTAAAAAAAGACAAAATGCCCACAGCAAATTACTGTAATTACTCCTGTTATAAGTCAATGTTGAGGAAAAGACCCACCCTAATTTTCAATGTTCAAAATTTCAATGACAATCCAAATTATTCACCAAATCTTTAATAAATAGAAATAAAAACAAGAGAAGAGAATTTTCATTGGATAGAAAAATATCTCATACTAGTAGAGCTACCCGCTGTTGCTGGGATTTAAAGTTAAAGATAAAAGTACTTATCTATATTTTACTATATTTAAAAAAAATAAATTTCTATATATTATTTATTATCTTTTATTCTCCCTATATTCTTGGTTTAAAGTTGGTTTATTTTTGTTGTTATTCTTATTGTTATTATTATTATTTGTAGTTTTTTCTTTGTATTGCTTTTTATGTTTATCTTTAATCATTTTTTTTTAAATTAATCTTTTCATATATCATTGATTTATACCTTTTATATTATTCTTGTTATAAAATAGTTTTGTTTTTAATACTTAAAAACTAAAGCAATTATAAACAGAATAATCTGTTATTCAAACACCATATATAAGGAAACGCGTGATGTAATGGTTTAAAGTCATGGGGGGAAATGGACTTGTCGCCCCGAGTTTCAATCCTGGACGTGGTAATTGCATTTCCCTTAGTGCTAATGCCCTTGGAAAGGTATGAATCCTATTCTCCCTTCACTATGGGAATAGCAGGCAGACTGGTCTCGTCTTAACCATGGCTAGTAAAACCAGTTTAGGAGAAGGAAAAACTCTGAATCAAACCCTGTTGAACTTCCGCTTTAAGAAATTGACCGTGTGTCGTATCCTGGTTGTGCAGAAGGAGTTGGTTGGTAATATATATATAAGGTAGAGCTTAAAGCCACTATCAGGCAGCAATTTAAGATAGTACTCCCAAGATATAAGTATTTTATTAATACAAAAAAAACTGTTGCAAAAAAATCATGTTAAGAAGAAAAAAAAATCACAAACAATTGCAGTAATCAAAATTAGGGAATTTAATATTTTTAGGATTGTTGGATCCAAATTTGGGCCCATAATATTTTTGATTTGCTTACAGAGTCTACCCGATTCCAAAATGGTTTTATCAAGAATATTGGGCTACGATAGTTTCCCAAGGATATTAGTTGGTATATGAAATGAAACCAGCCCCATCCAAATTTGAACTTGTGTCACTGTGTTATGAAAACAGACACAACTAGTGTGGGTTGACAGCAAAAACTTTACATCAATCAGCGTCTGTATAGATTCTGGATGATGTTGTGGGAAAAAACGTGCCAGGAGAATGGTTTGTTGTTGTTTTTTGTTTTATGGGCATATCAACCTCAGTGGTTCATTTTATGCCCAACAAAGTTTCGTGAAATAAATTCATTCTCAATGCATAATACCAATTTGTTTATTAATTCATGTTTTCTCTATTTAACCCATAGATGGGACCCTAACAGGTACTACCACTTCCGGGTAGAGTGGACCCAGGAGAGCAATGGTGATGAAAAGGGTTGCTTACCCAACCTCCAAGAACTGGAACCTCTCACCCATAGATAGAATTTACGTTATTCCCAGACATATTAGACCCTCAGTCCCACCACCTTCTAGCCACCCAATGATTAAAAAAGGGTTGGGGCTTGCCATAAGGACAATAGAGTTGGGAAAATCACATAGGTGCTAGGGCTTGACATGACCAGCTGATTGACCGGCCTGTCTAGCCAAAGATAGGGCCCAAAGTGGATATGCCTAGTCATGGAACTGGGCTTCCTTATCCTTTAAGACTCATGGGTCACCACCACGGCCAACAGGTGGCCCCATGGGGAGTCTTACCCCTCTACAGAGTTTGCAAGTTGGTTGGCATTTCTTAATGCCACCGACCAGGGTGGACCAGGAGCAATGACCAACTAGGGATGCGGTGGTGATGAAAGAGAGTCATAAGAATTTCATGCTGTCGCACAACCTTCATGATTGATTTTCTTGTTTAGGAGTTGGAAAGTAATTGCAAAAAGGAAAGCTTAAAAAAAATTATGACACCCCTAACATTCACATTTATTATGAAAAACTTGCCAAAGAAATTCCAGAAGAATTGCAATAGTACATGCAAACCTGAATATGACAGATTTTTGGGGGAAAACTTTGGAATTATTTAGAATATCTTGGAATATTTTGAATCATCTTTGGATAACATTTAAATTGCCCTGACAAAACTTCTCATGTCATAAGACAATTTGCCATAAATATTTAGACAAGTTTATATTTATACAACTAAAATGCTATGCGCATTCAGCCGACTAAAAACTTAAAAGCTGAAACCAAACTTTGGCCGCATAACAAATTTTGACAGCCATTCTTTCATTCTGTTTGCTTTTCATTAGTCTTCATTTCAACTGATGAATTATGCTTGTTTTAATTGGCGGACTGGGTGGTGGGGATCTGTATTTTATATTTTTCTTTTTTTTTTTTCTTCTCTCCCTGTCAACTGATTTTGTCTTTTCACTTGATGAAAGTGAAAGCAGGTGTTGGCCTTGACAGAAAAAAATTCTTCTCTTTTAAAAAATCTAATTTAAAAATTAATTTAAAAATTTTTTTTTTTTTTTTTTCTTAATTTTCTATAAAAAGGAAATCCGAAGAGAAGTGGCAACGCCCAGAAAAATTGCTTTCTTTAACGTCTTGACAGAAAGACAAAGTTTTACAATGACTGTTTTTTATTTGAATTTATTCCGAACTGACAAGGCTACTTTTTTTCTCTCTCTCTTTTTTCTTTTTTTTTTTTTTTTTCTCAAAGATTCTAATTTAAGATTTTAAAGAAATTAAATCAAGATAACAATGTTTTCTCATGATTTGTAGAAAAAAAGAAAAAAAAAAAGATTATCAGATGAATAAAAAGATACCATCTATTAATAAGAGAGATTCGTCTCCATTTTATCTGTAACCAAAACTTACGTCACTGCTTACGTCACAGTCATTTCACGAATTAAGTACGTTTATCAATGAGTATTTGATTTATTAGTCCAGTATCATTTACTACCATAAAAATATTCAAATTCGATGAAAAATTCAATTGTTAAATTTTCACGAAAATATTTATTTACCTTTTAGATGAGGTTATGTTGTTAAAAATAGTTTTTTCTCTCAAATATATTTTAGGGGGGAAAAATTTTGAATTACTAGGCTGCATACTCCTTTCCTTATTTAATTTTATGAATCCAAATAAAATATATTTTACTTGAAAGATTTTAAAATTTTTTACTCTAAAGAAATTGTCTGATAATTAAAATCAGAATTTTTTTTTAGAAAATGTTTTGTCATTAAAAACAGAAGCTGATTGATGAGGTTTTGCTGGTTGGCCCACACTGCGAGAGTCCATTGCGTTCATCCACAGCAAACCAGGTCAGAATCATGCTGAATGTTTATGCCTTTGTATTGCTGTTTTCTTTCAAGATAAATGCCTGATTGATTTTAATGGCTACATCAAAACCTGCCTGGCGGTTATTTTTATACAAAGAGGTTTAGGGGAATCACTCATTGTATGTTCTGGTTTACCAAACCCCTCCGCCACAAGTAGAATGTTGATACAATGATCAATTTTAAGCAGAGTTTAGATTTTCCATTTCTCCTAGACCAATTGCCATTATGAAGTGAACAGCCCAGTCTGCCCTAATATTTACCCATAGGTGGAGGGATAACAGTTCAATGCATATCTTTCCCAAGGATATTAGCGGTATATGAAATTGCAGCCAGCCCCTATCCAGGAATATGAACACATTGGATACTCAGTTGTTGGCCAACCAGCAAAAACCTACATCAATCATCTCTATGGCAGATTCTTTGATGATGTTTGGGAAGAACTTGCCAGGGTGAAGACCAATTAGGACGGGTTGGGCAAGAGAGAGTCATGAGAATTCATGCTGTTGGCAAAACCCAATGATTAATTTCTTTTCGGATTAGAAAGTAAGATGTAAATTTAAAAAATATTAGTTTTGGTTTCTTTGTTTAATGTACAACAACCTTCATGGGTTATTTAATGCCAAAGCCATCATTATAGAAGAAGTGCCAAGGTGAAAAAATATAAAGCTTATGAGAACAATTGCATCAAGAAATGGGATGATAAACAGATGATTTCCTATCAAAGTGGATTGCCGGGGATTTATTAACAACTCAGCCTTGGCATTTTTGGACTAACTTGGAATTTCTCCACCGGATAACAAGGGAAAATACATAAAAAAATCCAGAATAAAGCTTTAACTGCATGCAGCATAGATATTGGCAATTCCTAAATTGTGACATCAAACTGGACAAAGTCTGGTGGTATTGTGAGATACTGCTGGCGCGCGGCTCTGGGTTAGTGGTTAATTGATGCTTCAGCCCTGAAACCCATGCCTGAACCCAGAGTCATCATCTTGATGATGGTTTTGTTGGTTGCAATGCTACTGTGTAAATAACAGTTCATTGTATGAAGATTATCTTAACCAATAGCTGGAGAGATAAGGGGTCATACCTTTCCCAATGTATTAGTTCCATAATTAGTTGAACATAATAGTGCGACTGGAGTTTTGAAGTCGCTTACAACGACATTGCAACTCCCCGCACATTTAACCACTACACAAAAGTACCCCCCCCCCCTCATAGAAAAATTATAAATGGTGTGCTGCTTATACGAGTAACCTGTAAAGGAACAAAGCCTAATATTCACAATGATTTACTTGTTTTTTTTTTTTGTTGTTTTTTTTTCTGCTTAATTTTCTTATTCATTCATTTATTTCTTTCGTTTTTTAATTTGGTCGCTTATTTTTTCCTAACCTTTTCTTTTTCTTTCTTCTTCCTTTTGCTGTCTGTCCTCGTCAAGCGAGTTTCATCTTTCTTCTTAAAAAGCAGGTGTTGGCTGATTGAGAAGAGCATCGCTTAAAATTTGATTGAAATTAATTGAAAAATTTTCTCTTGTAGCTAATTGGTGAGTAAAGTAACTGCCTCACACCAATATTGGGTTATCCATTAAAAAAAAAAAAAAAAAAAAAAAAAACTGTTCTTTCCTTAGCTAAAAGGATCCTCTCCAGAGACGCAAATCATTCAATCAAATGGCTGCTTTTCAATTAGACTAAAAGATAAAAAAAAAAAAGAAAGATAAAGTCGTCGGGGTGGCCTAAATGTCGTATCAGCCAATCAGCAAGGGAGTTCTATCCCCTTTTTCCAATAGCGCTAGACCAAGGAGATTGTTTTTGTGTCTTGAGGTGGAGCACCACACCTACCATCAGTACCTTACTAACCGCACAGATCACTGTGCTACTCATACACTCAGTGGCGAGGACCCGGTATCGAATAGGAACCTTGTGATTTCTAGCCGAATGCTCTACCGACTGAGCCTAAAGTAATCAACAAAAAACACCAAGATCAATTCCAACAGACTTTCAATATATTTTTTGTTAAAACCCTCTTTGGTCACAAAAGCAAAGTTTGAAAGAGAAAAATATAACTTTTCATTCACTTTTAAGCATAAGTGAAAATAAACACTTATAACTTAGGATCTAAGAAAAAATATCTGACATATCCATACAAGTAAGGATATAAGATTAAGATTTTAAAAACGAATAAAACCAAATCAAAAACCTGTGTCATTGGTCCCGTCAGAGAGCGGTGGCTGGGCGCGGCGCGTGGGAGGCTCGGAGACACGAACGCGGGCAAGGGGCGCCCTGCTAACACAGGCCTTCTCTCCGTCAGCGCACCAAAAGGGGCCCCCCCCCATAAAAGGGGTAGATCTTGGCAGATTGAGTTGGACTTTGTTTTTAAGGGACTTTAACACCACACAGCTGAACACATGATTGAGATGGGCGGAGATGTATCGAATAATTCATTCATGAAATATTCAATCCATCACACCGGAAAGCCATCTTGCTCCTTTCTTGGAGTTGGAGTCATCTCCCCTCCCCCAATAAGAGCAGACTTAAGTCACCAATACCAGGATTTCTGCCTATTAATATAAAAAAATCATCAGGGTGGCCTTAAAGTGGTAATCAGCCAGACAACGAGGGTGTCTATCCCTTGCACAAGTGCTATAGACCATGACTTATAGGCATTCTGAGGTGTGGAGCGCCACAATTACCATAAGCTCCTATAACACAAACTCCTCTACCTCATATGCCGAGCTTTGGTCAGGGCGACGAACAAGAACCTTATGATCCGCGCAATAGAATTAATACGAAACCTGGTGATGATCATCAATTGCTTAAATTAAAGTAGAACAATTGCTATCTCTCTCT
>CM042151.1:11528801-11562038 GCA_023376005.1 Doryteuthis pealeii | reverse complement strand
ATTCTAATATTATACCAACTGTCTTGGACACTGCTCAGTTCATTTACTTAGCTAGCTGCTGTTATTCAACATCAACAGTAGACATAACTGACTTCAATAACTATCGAATCACTTCAAACAGGTCATCCAGACGTAATTGGCGCTACCATATCAGCTCTCACTTTACCTTCACAGTATAAACCTGTGCTACTCATAGCGCTGTGTTGGCGAGGGTGGTATCGAACCATAACTTTTTTTTGGTTCTGAAGCCAGCTGCTCTACCAACTGAGCTAATAACTGGCCCCTCCAGTATAAATACACAGGGGTGTCTAATTAACCAATTCAAAGAAAAAAGATTCAAACCCATTTTATCAATACAAATATTTAATTAGTATGACAAGGTAATTTCCTAAGAGTTGACCTGGTTAGAGGAGTAGACTTTGGGAGTTTGGTTGGAATTCACAAGACAAAGAATGGTCTGCTTGACATATAATTTAGGAATACCATTATTCTTCAATTAAAGAAAATCTTTTTCAGAGCGTAATTTTAAAAAAACAGCAATCTATGTCGAGATATTTGAACATCTTTATTAACAATGGTTACCATCTGTTGGCTAGATAAGGAGATAACTCTGTAATTCAAATTCTGACATTTATTTTCCTTTTTGTACTTGTATACTTCTCATTAAATTTATTTCATTAGACCATTAACACAGGATTTTTTTGTCTTTCAATCGTATTGAAGTCTGCAGTGTCAGCTATCTTTAGTTCCTCCGTCTTTAGAAATTTGAAAGCAGGTGTTGGGCTGGCACAACGCATACTCATACGCTTGCAGAGAATTTCTGCAATGATGATTTAATTAATTTAAATGAATTGTTCTCTAACCTTTTCCATCCAAAATGGGAAAAAATGGAAGGAGAGAAAAATGTACTTTTTAAAAATATTTGAAAAATCTATAAGAAAATTTCTGTGACCAAATTGAAAAAAAGAAAAAAAAAAAGAAAAACATAAGTGACAAGAGATAGAGAAAGAAAAGAGAGAAATGAGGCAAAAGGGAGGGAGAAGGAGAGATAAGATGATAGGGGGGAGAAAGAGGACAAAAAGGGCAAAACGGGTAGAGAGGAAGACGAGATATGCTAACGGGTAGAGAGGAAGAGAGATAAGGTGAAGAGAAAGAGATAAGGCAAACGGTAGAGGTAAAGGAGATAAGGCAAACCGGTAGAGGAGGCAAAGAGAGAAAGGCAAACGGATAGAGAGCAAAGAGAGATAAGGCAAACGGTAGACGAGAAAGAAGATAAGGCAAACGGTAGCAGAGAAAGAAGAGAAAGGCAAACGGTCAGAGATAAGAGAGGATAAGGCAAAACGTAGAGAGAAAGAGGATGAGGAACGGTTAGAGAGACAAGAGAGATGAGGCAAACGGTTTAGAGAGAAAGAAGATGAGGCAACGGTAGAGAGAAAGAGAATAAGGCAACAGTTGAGGAGGAAAGAGGATAAGGCAACAGTAGAGAAAGGAGATAAGGCGAAACGTAGAGAAAAGAGAGATAAGGGCAACAGTAGAGAGAAAGAAGATAAGGCAACAGTAGAGAGAAAGAGAGATGAAGGTAAACAGTAGAGAGAAAAGGTGAAGGCAAACGGTAGAGAGAAAAGAGATGAGGCAAACGGTAGAGAGAAAAGAGATGAGGCAAACAGTAGAGAGAGAAAGAGAGATAAGGCAAACAGTAGAGAGAAAGTCTAGAGAAATAAAATTATGAAAATGAAAATTATTCAGTTGGCTTGCATGTTTAAGTTTCAAGAATTTTTTGTGCCAGTGCTTCATACTAAACAAAGAATCCTTTTGTCTGGTCAGTGTTCAATTAAGTTCAAAGATGTTAGGAAAAAAAAATTTTTAAGTTTTGGAAAAAAATGATCTTTTGACTAAGTTTTTATATATCTTGTGAAGGAAATGGTTCATAAGACCTGTTTAAGGAAAGAATGCTTTATAGACAGATGTCAGTGGTCTAACTAAGTCTTGTCCTACCCCCAACATCCACTTATCTGCTTCTTGACTGCACTAAGATCGGTAAGTCAAAATTCTGATTGCCTTCAAGAAGGTATCATTGTGCACCACTCAGGAGAAGGAGCTTAGATTACGGGCAGACAAGGTCAAAGGTTGGAGGCGAATGACTGAACATTTGGAAAATGCAGCAGGGTTCAGTTTTTCCAGTTTTGTCATAAATGCTTACCCAGTTTTCGATTGAGTGAATTTGTCCACAACTTTTCAAAAAAGCAAATTAAGCAGCAGAACACCAGACTCAAATCTTCTTCCCCCAAAAAGAAAACTTGAAGATCTCTAAATAATAATACAAAGTCATGCGGAAAATGGACTTGGTCGCCGAGTTCAAATCCTGGATTGTGATAACTTGCTATTTCCTTTTTGTGCTAATCCCTTTGGGAAAGGTATGAATCTTACTCTCTCTCCCAGCTATTGATTAAATAATAGGGGCAAACTGGGCTTGGTAGGTGACCGGTCTAGGAAGGAAATACTCTGAATTCAACCTTGTTGAACTCCCGCTAAAGAAATGACCTTGTGTCATATCCTTGCTTGTGCAGAGGGGTTTGGTAAATTATGATGATAAAAGGGTTTGGGTGTTGCCATAAGGGTAAAATGGTGGTTTTTGTATATACAATTTTTCATAACTTAGAAATATTTGGGAATAATCAAATTAATTGCCAAAACCAGAGAAAGTCATCCAGGAAATAGAAATTATTGTTTGTACACAAAGTAAGGACCTATGTACATCATATTGTCTTTAATGATTGCAGAAGAATTATCATTAAACTTTCTAAAGGTAAGCTTAAATATCAATGAAATACTGGGACCAAGTAACAATAAGCACCCCAAATCTCAAACTTAATGAAAGGTTCATATTTTAACTTCATCGCTGGAAGTTTCGCTTTCAAATATTTGAAAATAAACAAACAGATGATTTTGCAATTTTATTGTATCTGCAAAAAATTTTACAAATTGTGTGATACTATTCTGAATGACATCCTTTTATTTAATAAGCCATCAAAATATTGTAAATAAAAAACTGTATTTTTATTTAAATTTGAACATAATTGCATTTCTCTTCTGATAAGTAAAAACTATTTTAGTATATAAAATGTCTATTGTCTTTTTTCTTAAATAATCCTAAGTGTAGAAAAATATTTCATAAATTTTGATTAAAAAGTATTTATTTAAAAAAAGTGCTATTGAATTTTTAATTTGATTAACTGTACCAACCAATCTATTTATTTAATTCATTGGGAGTTCAACATCTTTCCATAAACTTCTGATTAAAATCCATTTGGGTATTCAATGCTTTTTCAGTACCAACCTTGATGAGATTAGTACAAAGGTGAACATTTAATAGCACGACTGGAGTTTGAAACTTGCTCACTACAATGTCATAGTCCAGGACATTAGCACGAACATCATGGTGACTCCTCTGAATGTTACAATAACACAATTCCCACCTCTTGGCAATAAAAATCATTTTGTACAGGTTGATATGCTATTAAAATCAATCACTCAATCAGATGCATGTGTTAATCCTCAGGTTATTTTATGCTGAAGATGTTTGTTTTATTATTCTTGTTGGGTATTCAGATATTTGTTTACAAAAAAATAATAATTTTTAGTATATTAATAATTTGAAGGCAAATACAATGCGTATGAAAATAAAACAAAGATGTTATTTTTGTCTTATCGATTTCGAAGCATAAACTTCATCATCAGGAGACTCATATCAGAAATGGACGTGCTTACGTTTTTCTTTGTGTGTTATAATTTCTCTTCTTATTTCTTTTTCTCTCCTTTTTCTTTTTTTTCCTTTATCTTTTCTTCATGTTATGAATGATTGGGCGAATAACTGTAATTTCCTTTTAACCCAAAATGGGACCCTAATAAGTACTAGCACTTCAAACCAGAGTGGGACTTGAAAGTAATGGCAAAGGGAAGGAGTATCCCCACTCCCCAGAGCTTCAGTATTGGAACCTCACCACTAGATGCAGTTTAACGTCAACCCAGGGAATTAAGACTCTCTGTCACTGCCTTCAAGCGCATATATTGATCAAAAGGAATAGGGGCTTGCCATAAGTGCAATATAGTCAAGACAATCATATAGGTATGCTAAGGGCTTGACATGACCAGCAGATTAATCAGAAAGAGCCTTCCGACCACAGTCTAGCTTAAGTAAGTTCCAAAGTAGAGTTGCATGTTTCATAGACTACTCAGCTCCAGCCACAGGATTCCATCCTTAGCATCATGGGTCGCCCCTCATTTCCAACAGGTGTCCCCCATTGGAGTGGGGGTTTTTTACCCCTCTGCGGAGGTGCAGTGTATTCTACAGCCCTCCAGTTGATAGGGCGCAAAAGCAGATTTGCAAACCTCCTAAATCAGAACTAAATTAAAACATACTGATTTTCTTTCTGCTGTTATTAACTTTATTCACTGCCCATCTGAGCCCATCATTATTTTAATGGCTGGGGATTTAATTATGGATAACAAAATAAAAGGAAACTGAGTTAAAAGGGAATTTTGTTAGTATTCTTCTCAAAAAGGATTCTTTTTCAGACTTTTTGTCTCAGCAAGGACCGTCATTCAGCTTTGATAAATTGCCTTTCAGATTAATAAAAACAATATTTATTGTTTGCCGACATCAACTTCTGTCTTTATCATTATTCATTATTAGTCTTAAGATAGTTTTTCTGTTAAATCTGGGAAAAATAATTTCTTTTTTAAGACACAAAAAAGAAGAAAAAATGAAAAAAAAAAGAAAGTAATTGAATAAAAGAAAGAAAAAAAAAAATCCCCAATTGGATAAAAGACAAAATGTGGCAATTTTCAAAAGGAAGATTTTTGAAAGATTTTCAACAAAGAATTTCATTTCTCAGAAATAGTAAAGGAGAAGAACAAGAAAGAACCGAATAAAAAAAAGAAAAAAAAAAAAGAAAAAACATCAAAAAAAAAAAAAAAAAAAAGAAAAAAAAGTAGTGTACAGAAAGCTCTTAAACGAAAGAACTTTTACGATTCCTACCTCAGTTTTTTGATTTGTAATCATTTGATGATGACATTAAGAAAAGGAATGAAAAATAAAAAAAATCAGGAAAAAAAAAAACCCATTAAGATATCTTAAATGTAAGGAAAATAAAGGAAGATTTAAGCGTGGAAAGAAAAAAAAATGGAATCATTTATGACAAGGATGAAGCAGATGGATTTAGTTAGTTTTTAAATGTGGGAAATATAACTGTAAATTTAGCAACAACAAAAAAATGTGATATATACTATATATATTTGATTTAGACTACATTTAGTATATATTATCAATAGACAAATGAGTTGCTGTTGGAATGTTTCGTTTTAGGACTTTCTTTATCCTCCATATACTTAATGGGATATATATATACTATAGTATTATATATATATATTGTATTTATATAGATAAAAGGTGGCTTACCGGTGAATATGGGCCGATCGTTGGAGGTGCACAGAATCCAGGGGTTAGTCGCGATAAACAATACAAAATGCTCAATTCAAAGTTAGAGCAAATTTATTAAAGAAATTGGATTACAAAAGAACTAAGAAAGTAATAAGATATTACGTTATAGGGAGGACGCTTGTTTTTAAACAAGCTCTCCCTCAACGTTAATATCTTATTCAATGAAACACACGTGTAATCGCTGCAATTAATCGTACCTCGATTAATTAAAGTGGGATTTAACCTGAAGATCCTTATTGTGAAACTCGAGTAGGTTCTTTTGTATCCATTCTTTTATATATAATATACCTATATATATATTATATATAATATAAAAGCTAGTGGTAATGTGGACAGGGAGTTCAACAGTGCTTCGGTTACTGAGGTTCTCCTCATAGGATTTTTCAAATTCAAAGTTTCTCTTTTAAACTAACATTTTTTAACCAAAATTCTTTTTCATGTGTATTAAATGGGGTTGAAATTAACTTCATGTTAAGATATCATTTAACTTCATGTGTATAATAACTGGTAGAAATAATTTGCTTAACTTGGGCATCTATTTGACTCGCAGATGAGACTATCACAGGTTATACCACTCCAGGTCAGGTTGAACCTGGGAGAAGACACAAAACTAAAGAAAAAAAAACTTGAAAAAAAAAAAAGAAAGAAAGACTAAGGTCATTTATTACAGAGATAAAGAAAATATAGAAAGTTAGGACCAAGAACAATAAGCACCCAGCGGAAAGCTGTTTGAAGGAACATCTTTATGCTTTTCACTATTAAACTACGCTGGGTTTGTTTACAAAAAACAGAATGTTTTGGTATTAGAATTTCACTGTAAGATTTTTTAAAGTTGTCATGTATATTACAACATGGAAATAAACTAATTTTTTTAAATTAAAATCGAAAACTATTTTAGTATAAAAACGTGCCTTTGGGTTGTAAATATACATGAACAAACTTTTAAAAAAATCTTACAGTGAAATTCTAATACCAAAAAAAATCATCTGTTGTTTGTAAACAAACCAGCGGTAGTTTATAGTGAAAAGCAAAAGATGTTCCTTTCAAAACAGCTTCCAGCTGGGGTGCTTATTGGTTACTTGGTCCTAACTTTCTATATTTGTCTTCTATCTCTGTAATAAATGACCTTAGTCTTTCTTTCTTTTTTTTTTTTTCAAGTTCTTTTTTTCTTTTAGTTTTGTGTCTTACTCCCAGGTTCAACCTGACCTGGAGTGGTATAATCTGTGATAGTCTCATCTGCGAGTCAAATAGATGCCAGTTAATGCAAATTATTTCTACCAGTTTATTGATACACATGAAGTTAATGATATCTAACATGAAGTTAATTTCAACCCATTTAATACACATGAAAAAGAATTTGGTTAAAAAATGTTAGTTAAAAAGAGAAACTTGATTTGAAAAATCCTATAGAGGAGAAACTCTCAGTAACCAAGCACTGTTGACTCCCTGTCCACATTACCCTAGCTTTTATATATATATATATTATATATATATATATATATATAATAAGAAATGGATCAAAAGAAACCTACTCGAGTTTCACCATAAGGATCTTCAGGGTTTAAATCACAATTTAAATGAGGTACCGATAATTGCAGCCGATTACACGTGTGTTCATTGAATAAGATATTACGTTAGAGGGAGACGCTTGTTATAAACAAGCGTCTCCCTATAACGTAATATTCTTATTACGTTTCTTAGGTTTCTTTTGTATCCATTTCTTTAATAATGCTCTACTTGAATTGAGCATTTTGTATTTTGTTTTATCGCGGACTTAACCCCTGGATTCTGTGCACCTCCAACGATCGTGCCCATATTCACCGGTAAGCCACCTTTTATCTATATAAATACAATATATATATATATATATATATATATATATATATCCATTGTAAGTATATCGAGGATAAAGAAAGTCCTAAAACGAAACATTCCAACCAGCAACTCATTTGGTCTATTGGATATATATACTTAAATGTAGTCTAAAATCAAATTTATATATATATATATCACATTTTTGTTGTTGCTAAATTACAGTTATTATTTCACATTTAAAAACTAACTAAATCCATCTGCTTCATCCTTGTCATAAAATGGCTTCCATTTTTTTTTCTTTCCACGCTTAATATCTTCCTTTCTTTTCCTTAACATTTAAGATATCTTAATGGGTTTTTTTTTCCTGATTTTTTTATTTTTCATTTCCTTTTCTTAATGTCATCATCAATGATTACAAATCAAAAAACTGAGGTAGGAATCGTAAAAGTTCTTTCGTTTAAGAGCTTTCTGTACACTACTTTTTCTTTTTTTTTTTTTTTTTTTTTTTTTTTTTTTTTTTCTTTTTTTATCGGTTCTTCTTGTTCTTCTCCTTTACTATTTCTGAGAAATGAAATTCTTTGTTGAAAATCTTTCAAAAATCTTCCTTTTGAAAATTGCCACATTTGTCTTTTATCCAATTGGGGATTTTTTTTTTTCTTTCTTTTATTCAATTACTTTCTTTTTTTTTTTTTTTTTTTCTTCTTTTTTTGTTGTCTTTAAAAAGAAATTATTTTCCCAGATTTTTTAACAGAAATAACTATCTTAAGACTAATAATGATAATGATAAAGACAGAAGTTGATGTCGGCAACAATAAAAATCATTGTTTTTATTATCTGAAGAGCAATTTATCAAAGCTGAATGACGGTCCTTGCTGAGACAAAAAGTCTGAAAAAGAATCCTTTTTGAGAGAATACTAACAAATTCTCTTTTAACTCAGTTTTCTTTTATTTGTTTTATCCATAATTAAAATCTCGGCCATTAAATAATGATTGGCTCAGATGGGCAGTGAATAAAGTTAATAACAGCAGAAGAAAAATCAGTATGTTTTAATTTAGTTCTGATTTCAGGAGGTTTGCAAATCTGCTTTTGCGCCCTATCAACTGGAGCTGTAGAATACACTGCACCTCCGCAGAGGGGTAAAAACCCCACTTCCAATGGGGACACCTGTTGGAAATGAGGGGGCGACCCATGATGCTTAAGGATGGAATCCTGGTGGCTGAGCTGAGTAGTCTATGACATGCAACACTCTACTTTGGAACTTACTTAAGCTAGACTGGTGGTCGGGAAGGCTCTTCTGATTAATCTGCTGGTCATGTCAAGCCCTAGCACCTATATGATTGTCTTGACCATATTGCACTTATGGCAAGCCCCTATTCCTTTTTATCATATATGCGCTTGAAGGCAGTGGCAGAGAGTCTTAATTTCCTGGGTATGACGTTAAACTGCATCTAATGGTGAGGTTCCAATTCTGAAGCTCTGGGGAGTGGGTATTACTCCTTCCTTGCCATTACTTTCAAGTCCACTCTGGTTTGAAGTGCTAGTACTTATTAGGGTCCCATTTTTGGGTTAAAAAAGAAATTACAGTTATTCGCCCAATTCATTCATAACATGAAGAAAAAGAAAGGAGAAAGAAAAGAAAAAAAGGAGAGGAAAAAGAAATAAGAAGAGAAATTATAACCACACAAAGAAAAACGTAAGCACGTCCATTTCTGATATGAGTCTCTGATGATGAAGTTTATGCTTCGAAATCGATAAGACAAAAATAACATCTTTTTGTTTTTATTTTTCATACGCATTGTATTTGCCTTCAAATTATTAATATACTAAAAATTATTATTTTTTTTTGTAAAACAAATATCTGAATACCCAACAAGAATGAATAAAACAAAACATCTTCAGCATAAAATAACCTGAGGATTAACACATGCATCTGATTGAGTGATTGATTTGAATAGCATATCAACCTGTACAAAATGATTTTATGCCAAGAGGTTAGGGAATTGTGTTTATTGTACATTCAGAGGAGTCGCCATGATGTCGTGGCTAATGTTCTGGACTATGACATTGTAGTGAGCAAGTTCAAACTCCAGTCGTGCTATTATGTTCACCTTTGTACTAATCCTCATCAGGTTGTACTGAAAGCATTGATACCCAAATGATTTTAATCAGAAGTTTATGGAGATGTTGAACTCCCAATGAATTAAATAAATAGATGGTTGGTACATGTAATCAAATTAAAATTCAATAGCAAAACCTTTTTTTAAATAAATACTTTTTAATCAGAAATTTATGAATATTTTTCTACACTTGGGATTATTTAAGAAAAGACAATAGACATTTTTATACTAAAATAGTTTTTACTTAAGCAGAAGAGAAATGCAATTATGTTCATTTAAATAAAAATACAGTTTTTATTTACAAATATTTTTATGCTTATTTAAATAAAAGGATGTCATTCAGAAATAGTATCACACAATTTGTAAAACTTGTTTTTGGCAGATACAATATAATTGCAAAAATCATCTGTTTGTTTATTTTCAAATATTTGAAAGCGAAACTTACCAGCGATGAGTTAAAATATGAACCTTTCATTAAGTTGATGATTTGGGGTGCTTATTGGTTACTTGGTCCAGTATTTCATTGATATTTAAGCTTACCTTTTAGAAGTTTAATGATAATTCTTCTGCAATCATTTAAAGACAATATGATGTACATAGGTCCTTACTTTGTGTACAAACAATAATTTCTATTTCCTGGATGACTTTCTCTGGTTTTGGCAATTAATTTTGATTATTCCCAAATATTTCTAAGTTATGAAAATTGTTATACAAAAACCAACCATTTTACCTTATGGCAACACCAAACCCTTTTTATCATATATATTTACCAACCCCTCTGCACAAGCAGGATATGACACAAGGTCAATTTCTTTAGCGGAGTTCAACAGGTTTGAATTCAGAGTTTTCCTTCTCCTAGACCGGTCACCTATCCAAGCCCAGTTTGCCCTATTATTTATCAATAGCTGGAGAGAGAGTAAGATTCATACCTTTCCCAAGGGTATTAGCACAAAGTGAAATGCAATTATCACATCCAGGATTTGAACTCGGGGCGACAAGTCCATTTCCCATGACTTTGTATTTATTATTAGAGATTTCTTCAAGTTTTCTTTTTGGGGGAAGAAGATTTGAGTCTGGTGTTCTTGCTGCTTTAATTTGCTTTTTGGAAAAGTGTGGACCAAATTCACTCAATCAGAAAAACTGGGTAAGCATTTTTATGACAACTGGAAAACTGACCCCTGGCTGCATTTTCCAAATGTCAGTCATTCGCCTCAACCTTTGACCTTGTCTGCCCGTAACTCTAGCTCCTTCTCCTGAGTGGTGCACATGACTACCTTCTTGAAGGCAATCAGAATTTTTGACTTACCGATCTTAGTGCAGTCAAGAAGCAGATAAGTGATGGTTGGGGTAGGTACAGAGACTTAGTTAACCACTGACATCTGTCTAAAGCATTCTTTCTTAAACAGGTCTTATGAAACCATTTCTCTTCACAGATATATAACTTAGTCAAAGATCATTTTTTTCAACTTAAAATTTTTTTTTCCTAACATCTTTGAACTTACTTGAACCACTGACCAGACAAGGATTCTTTGTTTAGTATGAAGCACTGCACAAAATTCTTGGAAACTTAAACAGTGCAAGCCAACTGAATATTTCATTTTCATTAATTTATTTCTCTAGACTTTCTCTCTACTGTTTTGCCTTATCTCTCTTTCTCTCTCTACTTTGCCTCATCTCTTTTTCTCTCTGCCTCAACCGTTTGCCTCATCTCTTTTTCTCTCTACTGTTTACCTCATCTCTCTTTTCTCTCTCTACTGTTTGCCTTATCTCTCTTTCTCTCTACTGTTTGCCTTTATCTCTCTTTCTCTCTTACTGTTTGCCTTATCTCTCTTTCTCTCTACTGTTTGCCTTATCTCTCTTTCTCTCTACCGTTTGCCTCATCTCTCTTTCTCTCTACCGTTTGCCTCATCTCTCTTTCTCTCCGTTTCTCATCTCTCTTTTCTCTCTCTTTCTCTCTACCGTTTGCCTTATCTCTCTTTCTCTCTACCGTTTGCCTTATCTCTCTTTCTCTCTACCGTTTGCCTTATCTCTCTTTCTCTCTACCGTTTGCCTTATCTCTTCTCTCACCTTATCCTCTTCTCTTTTGCCATATCTCTTTCTCTCTACCGTTTGCCTTTTTGTCTCTTTCTCCCTCCCTATCATCTTATCTCTCTTCTCCCTCCCTTTTGCCTCATTTCCCTCTCTTTCTTTCTCTATCTCTTGTCCTTTATTTTTTCTTTTTTTTTTTCTTTTTTTCAATTTGTCACAGAAATTTTCTTATAGATTTTTCACAATATTTTTAAAAGTACATTTTCTCTCCTTCATTTTTCATTTTGGATGGAAAAGGTTAGAGGAATCTAATTCATTTTAAATTAATTATAATCAGATCATTGCAAGAAATTCTCTGCATGCGTATGAGTATGCGTTTTGGCCAGCCAACACCTGCTTTCATTTCTAAAGAGGAGGAAGACTTAAAAGAAATAGCTGACAACGACAGACTTCATACGATTGAAAGACAAAAAAAAAATCCTGTGTTAAGGTCTAATGAAATAAAATTTAATGAGATAGTAACAATGACAAAAAGAAAATGAAATGTCAGAATTGATTACAGAGTTATCTCCCTTATCTAGCCAACATGATGGGTAACCATTGTTAAATAAAATGTCAAATATCTCACATAGATTGCTTTTTTTTAAATTACCCTGAAAAAGATTTCTTTAATTGAAATAATGGTATTCCCTAAATTTCTATGTCAGCAGTACCATTCTTTGTCTTTGATTCCAACCAACTCCCAAAGTCTACTCATCTTAATCCAGTCAACTCTTAGGAATTCCTTGTCATACTAATTAAATATTTGTAATTGATAAAATGGTTTGAATCTTGTTTTTCTTTTGAATTGTTAATTAGACATGTGTATTTATACTGGAGGGGCCAGTTTAGCTCAGTTGGTAGAGCAGCTGCTTCAGAACCAAAAAAAAGTTATTGGTTCGATACCAGCCCTCGCCAACACAGCCTATGAGTAGCACAGTTTATATCTGTGAGGTAAAGTGAGGAGCTGATGGTAGCCCAATTACGTCTGGGATGACCTGTTTGAAGTTGATTCGATAGTTATTGAAGTCAGTTAGTCTACTGTTGATTTGAATAACAGCAGCTAGCTAAGTATAACTGAAGCAGTGTCCAAGACAGTTGGTATATATAGAAATCAAGAATGATCCATTCATGAATTTGGGTGATTCCATTCCTTGAGTTCTGATTGGCTGCTTGACTGCTTGATTTGAATGATATTGTGGAGTCTTATAAATACCCTGTCATTCTGCAGTAGACTTTGAAACTATTTGGGTTTGTATTGGGTTACAACCGTTTGTTGCCATGTCTTCCCAATTCGACGGTAATTGGAACTTTGATTATTCTTCAATGTACAGGAAAAGTGGGTAGCTGATGGTAGGTGTGGCATTCCACTTCAGACACAAAAACGATCTCCCTGGTCTAACACTAGTGAAAAGGAGATAGACTCCCTTGCTGTCTAGCTGATACCAACAATAGGCCACCCTGCTGACGTGTCTACAATTGATAGGCCAATTACATCTGGAGTGATCTCTTTGAGGTTGATTGGGTAGTTCAGTACATGGGTCTCATGCCCCAACCCTGTGAATTTGTGATATGGGGCTCCCTGTCAATTTTCTTAAAGTATTATTCATACAAAACCCACCCTTCCAGAATCCTCTCTCCAGTTAGCCCTCTTCTGAATTTTCATCTTTGTCATATTGCATTTTGCTGATATCTGAATTGGTTTGTTAGTTATTTTGCTTTATGGCATATCAAGCCTTGTGCCAAATCAGTTTTTTTTGTATATATGACTTATATATTGTATCAACATTGCAGTATCAGAAGACTATATAATTCTTGTGCCCCTGAAGTTACAGCACTTTCTGTAACTGTAAAGTCCAATGTTCCAAAAACAGTCCCGACCACAGATGTTGCATGTGTCAAGGCTGTCCCTGAAGATGTTGATATGCCAGTGCTCTGTTGCTGTTGCTTTCTTCTGGATCTCTTGGCTTCATGGTGTTGTGCCAAGGTGACTTCAGACATGAATAGTCCTGTATATATATGATATATTTATTTACCAATGTGATACAAGGTCAATTTCTTAAGCAAAGTTTAACAGGTTTGAATTCAGTTTTCCTTCTCCTAGATTGGTTTCATAACCAAAGTTAAAGAGCCGAGCTTGCCCTACTATTCAACCATAGCTGGAGGGTATGGATACATACCTTTCCCAATGATGTGCTATGGAAATGTGATTTAGAATACAAAAATTGTTCTATTTAATTTAAGCCAATTAAGAATATCATCACCAGTTTCGTAATTAATTCTATTAATAGCGAGGAATCATAAAGTTCTTAGTTCGATACCGGCCCTGACCAACTCGGCATATGAGTAGCACAGGGATCTGTGTGTTAAAGTGAGGAGCTTATGGTATGTGTGGCGCTCCACCTCAGATGCTAAAATAAAGTCCATGGTCTAGCACTTGTGCAAAAGGGATAGACACCCTCGTTGTCTGGCTGATACCAACTTTAGGCCACCCTGATGATTTTACTTACTTATATATAATTAAATAGGCAGAAATTGGTATTGGTGATTAAAGTCTGCTCTTACTTGGGGGGGGGGAGATGACTCCAACTCCAAGAAGCAAGTGGCCTTTCCTTGTGATGGATGTGAATATTCTCTTGAATGAATGTATTCTGATAATCTCCGCCATCTCAATCATCCAAAGTGAAATCTCAGCTGTGTGGTGTTAAGTCCCTTAAAACAAAATCCAACTCAATCTGCCAAGATCTCACCCCCTGCTCCTCCTGCAATGACACAGTTTGAATTTGGTTTTATTCTGTTTTTAAATCTTAATCTTATATCCTTACTTGTATGGATTATGTCAGATATTTTTTCTTGATCCTAAGTTATAAGTGTTATTTTTCACTTATGCTTAAAGTGAATGGAAAAGTTATATTTTTCTCTTCAAACTTTGCTTTTGTGACCAAAGAGGGTTTAACAAAAATATATTGAAAGTCTGTTTGGAATTTGATCTTGGTGTTTTTGTTGATTACCTTTAGCTCAGTCGGTAGAGCATTCGGCTAGAAATCACAAGGTTCCTAGTTCGATACCGGTCCTCGCCAACTGAGTGTATGAGTAGCACAGTGATCTGTGCGGTAAAGTAAGGTACTGATGGTAGGTGTGGTGCTCCACCTCAGACACAAAAACAATCTCCTTGGTCTAGCGCTATTGAAAAGGGGATAGACTCCCTTGCTGATTGGCTGATACCGACATTAGGCCACCCCGACGACTTTACTTTCTTTTTTTTTTTTATCTTTTAGTCTAATTGAAAGCAGCATTTGTTTGAATGATTTGCGTCTCTGGAAGGATCCTTTAGCTAAGGAAAGAACAGATTTTTTTTTTTTTTTTTTTTTTTTTGGATAACCCAATATTGGTGTGAGGCAGTTACTTTACTCACCAATTAGCTACAAGAGAAAATTTTAATTAATTTCAATCAAATTTTTAAGCGATGCTCTTCTCATCAGCCAACACCTGCTTTTTAAGAGCAAAAGATGAAACTGCTTGACGAGGACAGACAGCAAAGGAAGAAGAAGAAAAGAAAAGGTAGGAAAATAAGCGACAAATTAAAACGAAAGAAATAATGAATGAATAAGAAAATTAAGCAGAAAAAAAAACAACAAAAAAAAAACAAGTAAATCATTGTGAATATTAGGCTTTGTTCTTTACAGGTTACTTCGTATAGCAGCACACATTTATAATTTTCTATGAGGGGGGGGGGGTACTTTTGTGTAGTGGTTAATGTGCGGGATTGCAATGTCGTTGTAAGCGACTTCAAACTCCAGTCGCACTATTATGTTCACTATTATGAACTAATACCATTGGGAAAGGTATGAACCCCTTATCTCTCCAGCTATTGGTTAAGATAATCTTCATACAATGACTGTTATTTACACAGTAGCATTGCAACCAACAAAACCATCATCAGATGATGACTCTGGGTTCAGGCATGGTTTCAGGGCTGAAGCATCATTACCACTAACCCAGAGCGCCCCAGCAGTATCTCACAATACCACCAGACTTTGTCAGTTTGATGTCACATTGTAGGATTGCCATATCTATGCTGATGCAGTTAAAGCTTTATTCTGGATCTTTTTTATGTATTTCCTCTTGTTATCCGGTGGAGAAATTCCAAGTTTAGTCAAAAATGCCAAGGCTGAGTTGTTAATAAATCCCCGGCATCCAACTTTGATAGGAAATACATCTGTTATCCATCCATTTCTGATGCATTGTTCTCTTAAATCTTTATATTTTTTCAACTTGCACTTCTTCTATAATGATGGCTTTGGCATTAAATAACCCATGAAGGTTTGTGTACCATTAAACAAAGAAACCAAAACTAATTTTTTAATTTACTCTTACTTTCTAACTCCTGAACAAGAAATTATCATTGGGTTTTGCCAACAGCATGAATTCTCATGACTCTCTCTTGCCACCCGTCCTAATTGGTCTTCACCCCTGGCAAGTCTTCCACACATCATCAAGAATCTGCATAGAGATGATTGATGTAGGTTTTTGCTGGTTGGCCAACACTGGAGTATCCATGTGTTCATATTCTGGATAGGGCTGGCTGCATTTCATATACCGCTAATATCCTTGGGAAAGATATGCATTGAACTGTTATCCCTCCACCTATGGGTAAATATTAGGGCAGACTGGGCTGTTCAATCTTCATATGGCAATTGGTCTAGGAGAAATGAAAATCTAAACTCTGCTTAAAAATTGACATTGTATCACATTCTACTTGTGCGGAGGGGTTTGGTAAACATGAACATACAATGAGTGTAATTCCCTAACCTCTTTGTATAAAAATAACCCCAGGCAGGTTGATGTACCATTAAAATCAATCAGGCATTTATCTTGAAAGAAAACAGCAATACAGGCATAACATTCAGCATGATTCTGACCATGTTGCTGTGGATGAACGCATGGACTCTCCAGTGTGGGCCAACCAGCAAAAACCTCCATCAATCAGCTCTGTTTTATGACAAAACATTTCTAAAAAATTCTGATTTAATTATTCAGACAATTATCTTTAGAGAAAAAATTTTAAATCTTGCAAGTAAAATATATTTTATTTGGATTCATAAAATTAAATAAGGAAAGGAGTATCAGCCTAGTAATTCAAATTTTCCCCCTAAAATATTTGAGAGAAAAACTATTTTAAACATAACCTCATCTAAAGGTAAATAAATATTTTCGTGAAAATTTAACAATTGATTTTTCATCGAATTTGAATATTTTTATGTAGTAATGATACTGACTATAAATCAAATACTCATTGATAAACGTACTTAATTCGTGAAATGACTGTGACGTAAGCAGTGACGTAGTTTTGGTTACAGATAAAATGAGACTGAATCTCTCTTATTAATAGATGTATCTTTTATTCATCTGATAATCTTTTCTTTTTTTTCTTTTTTTCTACAAAATCATGAGAAACATTGTTATCTGATTTAATTTCTTTAAAATCTTAATTAGAATCTTGCAAAGAAAAAAAAAAAAAAAAAGAAAAGAGAGAGAGAAAAAAGTAGCACTTGTCAGTCGGATAAAATTCCAAATAACAGTCATTGTAACTTTGTCTTTCTTGTCAAGACGTTAAAGAAAGCAATTTTTCTGGGCGTTGCCCTTCTCTTCGGATTCCTTTTTATAGAAAATTAAGAAAAAAAAAAAAAAAAAAATTTTTTAAATTAATTTTAATTAGATTTTTTAAAGAGAGAATTTTCTGTCAGGCCAACACCTGCTTTCACTTTCATCAAGTGAAAAGACAAAATCAGTTGACAGGGAGAGAAGAAAAAAAAAAAGAAAAAATATAAAATAAGCATCCCCCACCACCCAGTCCGCCAATAAAACAAGCAATAATTCATCAGTTGAAATGAAGACTAATGAAAAGCAAACGAATGAAAGAATGGCTGTCAAAAATTGTTATGCCAAGTTTGGTTCAGCTTTAAGTTTTTAGTCGGCTGATGCGCATAGCATTTAGTTGTATAAAAATATAAAGCTTGTCTAAATATTTATGCAATTGTCTATGACATGAGAAGTTTTGTCAGGGCATTTAAATGGTTATTCCAAAGATGATTCAAAGATATTCCAAGATATTCTAAATAATTCCAAAGTTTTTCCCAAAATTCTGTCATATTCAGTTTGCATGTACTATTGCAATTCTCTGAATTTCTTTGGCAAGTTTTTCATAATAAATGTGAATGTTAGGGTGTCATATTTTTTTTAGCTTTCTATTTTGCAATTACTTTCCAACTCCTAAACAAGAAATCATCATGAGGTTGTGCCGACAGCATGAATTCTTATGACTCTCTTTCACCACCCATCCCTATTGGTCATTGCTCCTGGTCCACCCTGTCGGTGGGGCATTAGAATGCACCAACTGCAACTCTGTAGAGGGGTAAGACTCCCCCAATGGGGCCACCTGTTGGCCGTGGGTGGTGACCCATGAGTCTTAAGGATAGAGCCCAGTTCATGACTAGCAATATTCCACTTTGGCCCTATCTTTGGCTAGACAGGCGGTCAATCAGCTGGTCATGTCAAGCCCTAGCACCTATGTGATTTTCCCAACTCTATTGTCCTTATGGCAAGCCCCAACCCTTTTTTATCATATGGGTGCTAGAAGGTGGTGACTGAGGGTCTATATGTCCTGGGAATAACGTTAAATTCTATCTGATGGTGAGGTTCCAGTTCTGGAGGTTTGGGTAGCAACCCTTCATCACCATTGCTCCCTGGTCCACTCTGACCCGGAGTGGTAGTACCTGTTAGGGTCCCATCTATGGGTTAAATAGAAAAACATGAATTAATAAACAAAATTGTATTATGCATTGAGAATGAATTTATTTCACAACTTTGTTGGCATTAAATGAACCACTGAGGTTGATATGCCATAAAACAAAACAAAACAAACCATTGCTCCTGGCACGTTTTCCACACATCATCCAGAATCTATACAGAGCTGATTGATGTAAGTTTTTGCTGTTCAACCCACACTAGTGTGTCTGTTTTCATCCACAGTGACACAAGTTCAAATTTGGATGGGGCTGGTTTCATTTCATATACCACTAATATCCTTGGGAAACTATCGTAGCCCAATATTTGATAACCATTTTGGAATCGGGTAGACTCTGTAAGCAAATCAAAAATATTATGGGCCAAATTTGGATCCACAATCCTAAAATATTAAATTCCCTAATTTTGATTACTGCAATTGTTTGTGATTTTTTTTTCTTCTTTAACATGATTTTTTTGCAACAGTTTTTTGTATAATAACAATACTTATATCTTGGGAGTAACTATCTTAATTGCTGCCTGATAGTGGCTTTTAAGCTCATACCTTATATATATATTTACCAACCAACTCCTCTGCACAACCAGGATACGACACAAGGTCAATTTCTTAAGCGGAGTTCAACAGGTTTGAATTCAGAGTTTTCCTTCTCCTAAACTGGTTACCTAGCCATGGTTAAAGAACCCAGTCTGCCCTGCTATTTTACCCATAGCTGAAGGGAGAATAGGATTCATACCTTTCCCAAGGGCATTAGCACTAAGGGAAATGCAATTACCACGTCCAGGATTTGAACTCGGGGCGACAAGTCCATTTCCCATGACTTTAACCATTACATCACGCGTTTCCTTATATATGTGTTTGAATAAACAGATTATCTGCTTATAATTGCTTAGTTTTTAAGTATTAAAAACAACTATTTTATACAAGAAATAATATAAAGGTATAAATCAATGATATATGAAAAGATTAATTTAAAAAATGATTAAAGATAAAACAATAAAAAGCAAATAAAAGAAAAAACTACAAATAATAATAATAACAATAAGAATAACAACAAAAATAAACAACTTTAAAACAAGAATATATAGAATAAAAGATAATAAAATAAATATATAGAAATTTATTTTTTATAAATCTATATATAAATATAGATAAGTACTTTATCTTTAACTTTTAAATCCCAAGCAACAGCGGGTAGCTCTACTAGTATTAGATATTTTTCTATCCAAGAAAATTCTCTTCTCTTGTTTTATTCTATTTATTAAAGATTTGGTGAATAATTTGGATTGTCATTGAAATTTTGAACATTGAAAATTAGGGTGGGTCTTTTCCTCAACATTGACTTATACAGGAGTAATTACAGTAATTTGCTGTGGGCATTTGTCTTTTTTTATTAAAAATTTTAACACCTTCAAAACAAATACCCATTACTTCTTTTATTTTCTACCCTAACCTTTATATTCTTTTTAATCTTTTTTTTCTTTTCTTTCCTTTTTTCTTTTTTTTTTAAATGTTTTTTTTTTTATTTTTTTATTGAAGGAATTCTAAATCATAGCTTTCCTTTTGGGATTCTTTGAATTGAATAATTTCAAATTAATTAAAACCAGATTTTACAGGGAATTTTCGCAGTTGCTAACACCTGCCTTCGTCTTTTAAGGATCGGCAAACAAAGGTAATTAGCGGAATCTTGTTTCAGACGGACAAAAGACAAAAAAACAGTGGCAAACTAAAAAAAAGAAGAAGAAATAAAAAATAAAGTTAAATGAAGTAGAATGAGAAGGAATGAAGAAATATTAATTACAATTCTTTTCATGCTGATCTTTTATTGAAATATTACATTTAAGAAAGAGTGTTGGATATGTCTCCTAACTCGAAGCCAATTTGTGAAAGCGTTCTAAGTAACATTCTTATCAACCCAAATAAAAGCTAAAAATCCCAAATAAATATTCTAGGAAAAAATAAATATAATAATGATATCTAGAAACTTATATAATATTCTAATAGATATCTTATAATAAAATCAACAATTTTTTAAGACTAGACTAGACAATCCTTGAACACATTGAGTTCCACTTTTAACAGTGGTTTTATCAACCCAAATAAAAGCTAAAAATCCAAAATATATATTTCAGGGGAAAAAATAAATGAATATAATTATATGCAGGAACTTATATAATATTCTAATAGATATCTCTTCTTATTATTATAATGGAGATTGTGTGTTTTTCTGTCTGTAATTGAAACTATATTACTACTCAAGTCCCAATTCCCTTAGTTATATACATCACATTGTACATGATTTAATTTTTTTATTTAAACCTCAATTATTAATAAAACTGTTTGACATTATTAATACTGTTGACCACATCAACATACTAATTACATGCAATTGTATTTATATATACAACAAAATAGTGGTTTACTGTGTGAACAGGAAGGCTAATTTACATATTGATATAAAAAATTTGATTTTAATAAATATGTGCTTAGTATTATTGATTTCTAATTGTTTGGTTTTATCTTAATGAATATGAGCAGAAATCTCTTCAATAGATGTTAAAAGAAATCCATTAACAAGAAGAACTAACTGTAATTTTATTCTTTACTTCCTATTTTAACTAAATAGTTAAATTAGGAAAATTTAGCAATGAAAGACAGGGGGGAGAAGAGTAAGTTTCAGTTGTTCTGTTTTTCAATTATATCCCCCTCTGTTTCAAATCTTTTTATCTGCATTCTTATTTAGTTTCATTAGCCTTTCTAATTTAATATAATATTTTATTACATTAAAACTTAAATACTTGCACCCTGAGGGTGCATATATTTCCTAATAAAACCAACAATTTTTTAAAACTAAACTATCCTTGAATACATTGGGGTCCAATTTTAACAGCGGTCCAGGAAGTTGACAAGACTTGTGGCTTTTTAATGGTTGCTTGTGGGATACAAGAAGTTTCATAACCTGCAACACTTTCAGGGACATGATATAAGTAAGAGCAGGATGTCTCAGTGGGGGCACAATGCCAAATTTGTAAAATGGTGGGCTAGAGGGAGCCCATAGAAAATGTAGGACACATAAAATATATATATGGAGTATTTTGTAATCAATGATTATTATTTAAAATAAAATATTGAAGTTATTATTTAGTTAAAATGTAAAATAATTGTTAAAAAGAAGCGATTGTGAGCCCCAACTTACAAGTTTTCTGAGTTACCTGCTGTCACTCAGTCAATTTTTTTTCTTTTGCTTTATGTTGAAAGCTAAAATTTGAGGTATGACTGAGCTTCAACTACACTTATGTTAATAAGTTCATTAAAAACATTTAACTTTCCAAATTTATTTCACCAAAGAAAATGTTATTAATGAAAAAAATAAAGATTAAAACATATTACAGCACATAATTCATTACATTCTATTCTAAGTTTTATACAATACAATGCTATTTTTCTTATTAAAAAATTAGTGTGTTTTTTGAAGGACTGAAACAGATTTATGGCTTTCAGTTTATTTTAATGGGGAAAATTGATTTGATATATGTGGAAAAAATTAAACTCCTAAGTCAGTGTACCATTATATCTCAAAAACTAACCATTAAAATTGCTGAACATAATAATAAGAAGAAGAATGTGAAAAACTCAAAAGGATTGAAAAAAAAAAAATGATTATATATATATATATATATATATATTTGGTAAAAAAAAGTTTGAAAATCGGTCATTTTGCACTTAATGATCTATTTCTACCTACAATTCTTTTTTGAATTACTTAATATTCTTATTGTGGAATACAGAGTTACTTTTCTGCAAATTCGGGTAATAAATAATGCTTAATGATATGGACTTTGATTGTATAAAGTTTCAGTAGAGTTAATAAAATCCTGGAATATAATACTTATTGAGTACTTAACCGAGTATTTATATATGAACTATATAGTATGTTTGTGAAAAATATGCACTTAAAGACACAGATAAAAGCAATAAAGAGTTACAATTATCTATATCTGTATGAATGAATAATATTAGATAGATAGATTAAAACTGCTGAAAATTTAGTCAAATATTTTTTACTAAGGATGGAAATGAACAAGTTTAAATTTGACAAATATTGGTTTGGAACTTCTTGAGTTAAGGTTTGATTTGCATAATAACTTCAGACAGGCTGAATGCAAAAAAGTAAATATCTGTGTGTGTAAAGTTCCATGATATTTTAGGATTGATTTCAATTTTTTATATGCTTGTCTTTATTTGATATTTTACTTAGATATATATTTCTTATTTTCTGTTCTATAAAATCCTGAGTGTTAATCAGAAGTTGTATTTTTAAGGTCAGGTCCTCAGAGTAGGGATGGCTGATCAGCTGGAAAACACGTATGGATTTTTATGAATTATTAATATAAAACTGGTATAATGTTCAAGTTATGTACATTTTTTTGTACCTAAGTTTATGCTGTTATTTTTTTTTTTTTTTTGATAGTGATAGAGAAACTTTAGACATTAATTTTTTACTTTTGAATGCTCATATTTTTATTTTATTTATTTATTTTTTTTGTGTTTGTAAAAGTTTTTTTTCTCTGTTTGAATTTAATAGAATTTATTTATATATTATTTTTTGTATATTTTGGTTTATTTGTCAGTTCTGATTAGTTTTATTTATTGAAATTCATTCCTGTATATTTTTCATTGAATCAAAAAAAAAAAAAATGGAGGTGGGTAAATTTTTTTAAATGAATAGAACTGTAATGAATATTCACCAAGCAGAATGTGAAGCAGGAAAAAATAGACTTTTTTGTCAAAATTTGAAAAAACAAGATAAATCTTTAAGGAAAATTCTTTTTAAATTTTTATGAAGAAAATTTATTTTCTCTTATTTGTATGTTTATATAATTTTGGTAATGTTGAACAGAACACATTTAAAAAAAAAAAAGATCTATACTTACTGAAGCTATATTTTTTTTTTTTTTTTTTTATAAATCTTTTTGCATTTTGTTTTTTTTATGATTTGTCATTTGTATTTTTTTTCAAATTTTAATTCATCTATTTTTAAAAAACTTTTTTTTATACTTTTCTTTACTTTCGCAATTTTTCTTCTATTTCATATATTTATTCATTAAACTTTAATAATATATATATATATATTATATATATATATCTCTTAAAGCTTAGCTCTATAGACATTACAACGTATTCCAATATTTACTAATAAAATATTGTGTGCATGTTACCAGCACTACTATACCACTTCACCAAATAGTTACCATAAATCTTATGTACATGTGTATAAAATAATCCCTTAGAAGAAAAACCAGTCCTAATTGTAATTCAAGATAAGTCAACTGATTTATTAAACTGAAAAAAAAAAACCCAGTTCATTAGAACTCAAAACATGAAGAAAGATCTTTACTTCATGTTATTAGTTCTAACGTAAATGTCCCAAATCCTAGAGGAATTTGCTTCCAAGAAACAGTCTATTCAAATAAAAATTCTGAAAATTCCTGAAGAACTTTTTGATTTCAGAAACGTGTTGTAATACAAAATATATGAAAACTTAATACATCTGTTGACTTGTCTTTTTACACACACATACACATTATATTTAATCTATTCAAAAATGTAAGTTTAAAAATGCATACTGGACAGTCGGTTCAAGCCCCAGTCTAAAAATCTGGATATTTGAGAGAAAAGGGGGAATAACTCAGTTTCACTCAACCTATTTTACCCACTTGCTCTTACCTGATGAGATATTATTCTAGTCGGTCCATTAAAGTTTACAGCAAGTTTTCTGATTTTTTTTTTTTTTTACCATTTTCTAACAAAGTATTTAGCGTATTCTATGCCCCACCAACACTTGATCTCCTGCCAATCAGTAACCCCTTGAGATTTTCATTATTGATAGTGGTTTTGGTTAACCTTTTTCTTGTTTTCTAAACTCAAATCCACTTGTAAAGTTTTTTTTAGATCAAATTCTCCTATTTTTTATCTAAATAAATAAATAAGTATATATATATACATATGAAGGCAAGGTGTATTAATCATTGCATTTTGTTGAGTTCAGAGTAATTTGCTCATCTTTGTCAGTTTTTAAACCAGCCGCTGTACCCTCTGGCCTTCTTCGGGTGTCTGTTGTATTTTGGAATGTCAAGCCTTGCTCTGAGGGGGTATGTGCTTCCCTCTCATACACGGCTTTTCAGTGTATAGGTCATAGGAGGACCATCCAAAGAACACACAAGCACTGGCAATGGATGTGATGAATCTGAGAAAGCAAGGTTTGACATTCTCGAACGTATCAGACACCTGAAGAAGGCTTGAGGATATTGCAGCTGAAACACTGATAAAGAAAAACAACAAAGATGAGGAAACTCGTCTGAGCTAACCAACATGCAACTAATTCTTAGTGTTCACTTGAACTCGTAAAAGTATAAAACAAGAAAATTATAAGTTTTAGAAGCTTTCCATATTTGCCAGAAAAAAAAGGAAAAGTTGACCGATCTTAAATTTTGAGTCCTTATCAGGTCACGCTGATAGCAAGGATATCAATCGCTCTCTTTCTCCAACCATTCCTGTAGTCATCACGCATAGGCAGTCCTCAACATCATCTAGATTCCATACAGAGTTGATTGATGTAGGTTTTTGCCATTCAGCCCACACTGGTGTGGGCTAGACGGGCGGTCGAAGAGGCCTCCTCCGATCAATCGGCTGGTCACGTCAAGCCCTAGCACCTATATGATTTTCCCAACCCTATTGCCCTTATGGCAAGCCCCAACCCCTTTTTATCATATGGGTGCTAGAAGGCGGTAGCTGCGGGTCTACATGTCCTGGGAATGACGTTAAACTCTATCTGATGGTGAGGTTCCAGTTTTTGAGGTTTGGGGAATGTGGAGCACCCCTTCATCACCATTGCTCCCTGGTCCACTCTGACCAGGAGTGGCAGTACCTGTTAGGGTCCCATCTATGGGTTAAATAGAAAAATGTATTTATAAAAAAAAAAATTGTATTATCCATTAAGAATTGATTTATTTCAAAACTTTATCGGCATTAAATGACCCACTGAGGTTGATATGCCGTAAAACACAACCAAACCAAACCATAAAAAAAAAAAAAAATTTAATTTTAAAAATGACTCCTCCTTAAATAGTTTCAATAGTAAAAAAAAGTACCACTGTCAAAATCTCAATGTTTTAATATTATCTAGAATAGTTATTAGATGAATCACTATCAGCTATTATCAATTTTTCACTAATTTCTTTTCTTTTAATTTCAGTTGCTATTTATTGCAACTATTATTGACCACACCTCAGTGTGTGTCTGTGCAAGGAAAAGCAACTAAAATTAAAATGAAAAAATACTTGTCAACAATTAATAACTAATAAGATTCAATTATTATACTAAAGCTGAGTGAATCAATTTTTGTCTCCTAAAGGCTTTTTTCCTGTTTAGTTTAATGACACAAAAATTATAGTAAATTATTCCTTAGTTCTAATGATTGGAATAAATCCATTTTAATTGTTTTTAATTAGTCATAATTTGCAATTAAATCAAAAACTGACCAGCTCTTACTTCACATTCTGCCTACGACTTTCCACTTTATATATAATATATATATATATATATATATATATATATATATTGATTACCTCCTGGTTATATATGTTAGTTTCTCAGTGAGGATAGATAGAGAGAGATAGGAGAGTTTGAAACTTATTTGTATGTTAAATTTCATAAGCAACTAGCCTGGCCAACATCTTGGCTCTTGATAAATTCAAGTTAGGTCAAACATTCCCTTTCTTAGAAATATTACAAAACGATTTTAATGTTTTTTTTTGTTTTGTTATTTAAAATTCTCCGGACAAATTTTTTTAAAAATTTGCTTTGCAAACTCACTTTTTTCTAATCCCAATTATCTGCCCAGAGCTCAATGGGTGACCCAAAGGGTCACGTTTTATCTAGTATATATATATATAAAACATAGATTCTATATGTCTATCTGTTTGTACAGTGACTGAGCACACATCCTTTTATAAAGGAAAATTGGTAGAGACCAGCTAAGACCAAAATTTCTATAAAATCAACATTATTTTTGTCTGAGAGAGGGGTTAAAAAAATAAACTTTGTACCTCATACTTTTCATAAGAAAAGCTAAATGAGAATATAACAAGGGTAAAAATTCATGATATTAATCTGTCGTTTGGAAAAAACTAAGGTGAAAAATACCAAACTTAAAATAAACATTTGCTATTTTGTATTGAATGAGATGAAATAAAATAAAGATATTGATCTCTTATCAAAGTTTGTATTTATTCTTAGCTCTTTCACTATTCAAGACTAAAACTTTTCCCTATATAACAAAAAGACATAGATGGTTCAGCAACCAGTCTAGGATAAGGAAAACTCTGAATTCAAACCTGATAGACACAGCTTAAGATTTGTATTATTTGGACTATTGTCCAAATCTATATTGTTATCTGTACAGATAACAATAAAGATGAGGACAATAGTCCAAATAATACAAATTATCAAGCCTCATCTAAAAAACTCAGAGAAATAACAGCTTAATATACTGACCATGTGTTACATCCTACTCATGTGGAGGAGGAGTTGGTTTTTATCATGAAAACTATTGATAATACAAAGATTTAATTTTTTTATTTTCTTGATATTTTCAAAAAAATTTATTAGCAGTATGAAACCCATGAGACATATATGGTTCTCAAAACATATGAAGAATTTTTATTAGGCATCTGAGAGCCACATATGGCTCTCATATTTTGTTTGAGAGCAACATATGGCCCTTAAACATGTCACCTGAAACGGTGAGGGTGAGCCACATGTGACTCTCTAAACAGTGAAAGGGTTAATAGTTTATTGAAAACAGGAGGAAATACACAATTTTATTAGATTATAGGTAATATTTCTGTCGGCATATGAGTCATGAAAAGTAGGTGTGACAAATACATTCCTGAATTTGGACAAAAATGAGCATTTTGAACCCCAACCCCCAATTTTTTTCTTTATCTGTAAAATTTCAAGCAAATCAACCCCTATTTTGGTAAATGTATCAAAGCCTGGTTCATTTACCAAAATTCTTTTTTTTTTCATTCCCCAATGATACCTGCATCAGAAAATAAGGTCTAAAATATTTTGACCTCAGGTTACTCATACTGCAATTTTAACATGGACTACAAAGAGTCTTCATATGCATGTGAGACTATTCAAGTCATGCAAGTACATTAAATGATAATAATTTCCCCATTCCAAATTTTATGAAACCCTTTTTTTTTCTTTATTGTAATTAAATAGAAAAACAAATCCCGAACTTTTACTGTGCACCCCCTTTTAAAAAAAGATCTTTTTTGTTAACCTTGAAATTAATAAGGGAGTGGCAAATGGGGGGAAACATGTCCATTCTATGTTTCAGTTCCTCTTAATGATTTGTTAGCTAGGTTATTAATTTCTCTATTGTTGTCTGGGGACATTTTTCTTTTTCAATTGAATTATTTGATTTCATGCATTGGGTTTTTTTTTTAATTTCTTGATTCCATTTGAATTTTTTTGAATTCACCTTTTTTTTTTTCTTTTTTTTTTTTTTTTTTTTTCTTTTTAATATTCTCTGCCTCTTTTCTGTTAGTCATATATTTTTATAATTTTATTTTTATTTTGCATTTATTTAATTTAGTAGGACAAATAGTCTGACCGTTAAATAAAGATTGAACACTTACTCTATGGTAGTAGTGGTGATGGTAAAATGATTTCTTGAAAGGAAGAAAAAGAAAGGTGGAATCTAAGAAAGCACAAAAAATAAACAAAAGGAAAGAAAAATGCAAAGAAGGGAACGAGAAGGAAGATTAAAAAGAGGAACAGATGGCTGAAATGGAAAAGAATGAAGAAATTTTTGCAATAGGAAAGAATAAAAACTATAACAACTAGAAAGGAAGTCTAAGATAAAACAAGAAAGATTAAAATGAAGAGAGGAAAATGATTGCTGAAAAATTCATGAAGTCTTAAATGACAGAAAAATGTAGAAAATAATGAAAAAGAATTTTTAAAAAAAGAAATGATTGAAAAAAAGAGGATACAATATAAATGAAATAAAGATAGAAGAAAAATAAAGAGAATGTAAAAGAAGTAAGGGTAGAAAAAGGAAAGAAATAACAAATAAACGAAAAACAATAACAAAGAAAAAAAATAATGAAAGAAATTATTTAAAGAATGAATGAAGATACAAAAGAGTAATAACTGAAAGAAAAAAAAAAGAATTGAAAAGAAAAATGAAACAAGTTACTGAAAGAAAGAAAACATGGATGAAAGATGAGTGAAATGAAAAAGAATGAAGGAAATTACTGAAAGAAGAGAGAAATAAATCACTTAATGAAGAAGGGTAAAAAGAATGAAAGAAAGAAGGCTAAAAATGAATGAATCAAATTTTAGAAAAACACGAAAGAAATTACTGAAATAAAGGACTGAAATAAAACATTGAATGAACAAAGGACAGAAAAAGAATGAAAGCAAGAACAAAAGATAAATCATTTTTAATGAATGAAAGATGAAAGTAAAGAAAGTGAAAGACAAAAGAGAGAAAAAAAAAAAGAAGTTGAAGGGAGAATTGAATGAAGTAAAGGTAAAACGAATGATGTTGATAATAGTGATGGCAATAATCAAATATTTTCAGAATGAAAAAAAAAAAAAAAAAAAAAAAAACAAACTAGAAGATGAAAATGTTAGAATAGAATAGAAAATGGATTCAAGACAGGAAACATTTGAAGAAAGTCGGGGTTGGGGAAGCAAAAGAGAGATGACAAAATTAAAAGAATAAAAAAAAACAAGAGAAAAGAAAAAAGATAGTGAAAATTTTTTTGAGAAAAAAGAAAATGACCAGCTAGTAAATCTTTAATGATATTATTTTGTATTGTCTCCCTAATGAGGTCCTCCTTGCCCCCAATGTCACTTCAATATTCTACCTCACTTTATCTAATTTTGAGTTTTGATAACTTTTTTTCTGTTCTGTTCTTCTTTTATATTTATCTATTTATTTAATATAACTTTTTTATCACTAGATATCAGTGGTTGTTTTTTTTTTTTTGTTGTTTTTGTTTTTTTTTCGAATTTTTATTTTATTTCCAAGTCCAAATTGCCATCAGTACATCCATTATTTTATGTCTTTCTCATAACCTTCTTTGTGTCTGCCTTTTGCTCTATACACTTAGTTTCTTTTTCATCTTTTGGTATTCTAGGTTTTTTCTTTCTTTCTTTTCCTTAGTTTTCTACCTCTCTCTCACTGTATCTTCTCTTTCTGTTTCTTTTCACATTCTTTTTTTCTGTTTCTTTTCACATTCTTTTTCTGTTTTCAATTGACATTCTTCTTCCTGTGTCTCTTCTCTTGCTATTCTTTCTCAGCTATTCTTTTCTCAGCTTTTCTCTTCTCTTTTTTCTCTTTTTTCTCAGCTTTTTCTCTTCTCTTTTTTTCTCAGCTTTTTCTCTTCTCTTTTTTCTCTTTTCTCTTTTCTCTTTTTTCTCTTTTTCTCTTTTCTCTTCTTCTCTTTTTTCTCATTTTCTCTCTTCTCTCTTTTTTCTCAGTTTTCTCTTCTTCTCAGTTTTCTCAGTTTTCTCTTCTTCTCTTTTTTCTCAGTTTCTCTCTTCTCTTTTTTTCTCTCAGCTTTCTCTTCTCTTTCTCTCAGCTTTCTCTTCTCTTTTCTCTCTTCTCTTTCTCTCAGCTTTCTCTTTTTTCTTTCTCTCTCTCGCTTTCTCTCTTTCTTCTCTCAGCTTTTCTCTTCTTTTCTTTTCTTTCTCTCAGCTTTCTCTTTTTTCTTTTCACTTTTCTCTTAGCTTTCTCTTTTTTCTTTTCACTTTTCTCTTAGCTTTCTCTTTTTTCTTTCACTTTTCTCTTAGCTTTCTCTTTCTCTCAGCTCTCTTTTCTCTCTTCATTTTTTTGTTTTTTTCTCTCTCCCTCCCCCTCTCAACTTTTTTCCTTATTTCTTTTCTATTAACTTTCTTTCCATATCCTCTTTCTTTCTTACTCAAATGATTGCCTCTTTTGCAATTAAATAAAATAAGAAATGCCAGTCAGTAATATTCTTCCCCATGACAGAAGTGGAATACCTAAAGATTATGAATTGTATTAACAGAACAGGATATGAACAAAAGATTGAATGAGTTGAGTGGCAGGAAAGATACGATTGAAAGAACAAAAAAAAAAAAATACCAAAGAAAATTGACATAAGGTAAAAAAAAAGCCCTAGCTAGATTTGAGGAAAATGTTTTCACAAAGACAAAAAAAACTTTAGAAAAAGACAACAGCAATAATAAATTTTATATAAAAAAAAAATAGATAAGATTAACGAAGAGCCATGTAAAAGACCACTCCCAATCACAAAAAAAAAAAAGAAATCTGGAAATGAATACAAATTATTCAACCTTTCAGATAATCAAGCAAGCTAATTTATTCTGATCCATTTTTCTGTATTCTTCTTCATATGCAACTGGCTCCCAAAGTCTGGCGTTCCCACTATAAGCAATTTTTTATCTCTTTTCACACCTGGTTAATCATATTCACAACCTCACCTTGATTTACAGCAGATGATCCTGTAAATGAAGAATGAAAATTTGGTTTTCTGATCATAGATAATGAGATTGGAATCTGGCTCTGCGGTGCAAAAGGCTTAACGGATTTATTAGCTGGACCAAAAAGGGGGGTGAAAAAATCAGTTTAGGGAGGACCATCCCCTATTCACAAAATTCACCTTCATTAAGATGATAGTTTATTTGAATGTCCTCTCCCCCGCCCATAAAAAGGACATTTATTCTTGTTGATACAATACAAATGAACCTGAGTAACTTTAAATATGAACCCTGTCGGCTAGGGCTTTAGAATACTCTGACTACACCTTTGCAGAGGGAGTAAACCCCCCCCCCAATAGGGCCACCTGTCTACCAAGACAGCGTCATCTCCGATGACTGGGCCATGTCTGCCGGATGGATGATGGACGAATCCCAAAGGACATCCTCTATGCAGAGTTTTCGTCTGGTAAGAGACAGATTGGTTGACCCCAGCTGCATTTCAAGGATGTCTGCAAGAATGATCTCCGGTGATTTGGCATTGCCCCTTCCAGCTGGGAAAATTTGGCTCAGGACTGCCCTCAGTGACAGCAGGCTCTCCGTAGCAGATTGTTCATGTATGAAGCCACCCTGGCACAACACCATGAAGTCAAGAGGTCCAGAAGAAAGCAGCAGCAACAAAGCACTGGCACATCAACATCTTCAGGGACAGCTTTCACATGTGACATCAGTGGTCAAGAATGTTTTTCAAAAAAAGGGTCAAAATAAATTAAAAAATGGAGTGGTAGTACCTGTTAGGGTCCAATCTATGGGTTAAATAGAAAAATGTGTTTATAAAAAAAATTGAGTATCCATTGATAATGAATTTCAAAAATTTTTCGTCATTAAATGAGCCACTGAGGTTGATATGGCGTAAAACAGAACAAACCAAACTTTCTATGATGGTGAATTTAGCATATATATATATATATATATAATTTTGTATATAACTGTAACCCAGAAAAATTTACATATCAAAGCATGATTGTTATTAAATATTACTTCTATAAACTTAAAATTCTCTTACTTATGATGTTAATTTAATAAACTGGTCTTAGGTTTGGCACAAGGCCAGAAGTATGGGACCAAAGTGAAAATCAAACACGATTCTCAGTAACAATTGATCTTTGATAGTAGCATACCAGGCCTCAGATTGCTTACCTTACTTGCTGTGTGTCCTGGGTATGATGTTAAACTGGTGAGATGCTGGTTCTGGAGCTCTGGGGAGTGTGGAGTACACCTTCATTGTTATTACTCTAGGTTCACTCTGAATTTTGTAGTAATGATGAAAAAAAATCATTTATTTTTCAACTTTCTCCTCAATGCACTAATCCTATTAATTGGTACATGAATAGCACAGCTTGGATTTGTCTGGTAAAGTGGGGAGCTGGTGGTAGGTGTAGCACTCCCCCACCCCAGACGTAAAAATATTTTCCCTGATCTAGTGAAAAAGTGATAGACTCCTTCACATTTTGGCTGATACCGACTATAGGCCACTCCGCTGACTTTACTTTTTTACTCTGTATACATGCTTATCTGAATGTATGCTGATATATATATATATATATATATTTATGTGTGTGTGTGTGTGTGTGTGTGTTATGGATCCATTGTGAGAAAATTAAATATATTATAAAAAACAAGGTCTACAAAATGGATTGTTTTTTTGTTTCTTTTTTAATTTTTTAACCCTATTCTGTCAGAATATGGTTAATTAACACCTGAAGAAGATATCAGAAGATCTTAAACACGTGTCGCAAATGTAAAATAATAATTAAAAATCTTAAAAAAAACGTAATCCATTTTGCAGACCTTCTTTTTTATAAAATATATATGTGTGTGTGTATAATGTGTAAGTATACATACATTAAGGGCCGGTTCGACAAGGAACCACAAGATTCTGGGTTCAATACCGGCCCTTGCCAACTCAGCGTATGAGTAACACAGGAATCTGTGCAGTAAAGTAAGGAGCAGATGATAGGTGTGGCGCTTTATCTCAGATGCTAAAATAATCTCCTTGGTCAAGCACTAGTGAAAAGGATATATACACTCTCGCTATCTGGCTGATATTGACTTTAGGCCACCCCCGATTACTTTTTTTTATACATACATATGTTTGTGAATGTATACTGAGATATGTATGTGTGTGTGTATTATGTGCAAGTATATAAATACATGTTTATTTGAATGTATCCTGATATAATATATATATATATGTGTGTGTGTGTGTGCGTGCATGTTTGTGTATATTATGTGCTAGCATATATACATATTTGTGAATGTAGAGATATATATGTATATGTATAAATACATATGTTTATGTGATTGCATACTGATATACGTATGTGTG
>CM042151.1:11518801-11523801 GCA_023376005.1 Doryteuthis pealeii | reverse complement strand
GTGTGTGTGTGCGTGTGTATCTAAATATATATATGTGTGTGTGTGAGCGTGCGTGTGTATCTAATATATATGTGTGTTGTGTGTGAGCGTGCGTGTGTATCTAATATATGTGTGTGTGTGTGTGTGTGTGTATCTAATATATATGTGTGTGTGTGTGCGTGCGTGCGTGTGTATCTAATATATATATGTGTGTGTGTGCGTGCGTGTGTATCTAAATATATATATGTGTGTGTGTGCGTGCGTGTGTATCTAATATATATATGCGTGTGTGTGCGTGCGTGTGTATCTTAATATATATGTGTGTGTGTGTGCGTGCGTGTGTATCTAATATATATGTGTTGTGTGTGTGTGTGCGTGCGTGTGTATCTAATATATATGTGTGTGTGTGTGTGTGCGTGCGTGTGTATCTAATATATATGTGTGTGTGTGTATCTGTGTGTGTGTGTGTGTGTGTGTGTATCTAATATATTATGTGTGTGTGTGTGCGTGCGTGTGTATCTAATATATATGTGTGTGTGTTGTGGTGTGCGTTGTGTATCTAATATATATATATGTGTGCGTGCGTGTGTATCTAATATATATATATATGTGTGTGTGTGTGTGTGTGTGTGTGTGCGTGCGTGTGTGTGTATCTAATAATATATATGTGTGTGCGTGCGTGTGTATCTAATATATATATGTGTGTGCGTGCGTGTGTATCTAATATATCTATTTTATGTGTGTGTGTGTGTTTGTGTATGTATGTATATATACATATATATGTGTATGTGTCTAACATATCTATTTTTATATATGTGTGTATGTATATATAGATATGCCTGTATTTGTACATGTATTTGTGTGTGCATATGTATTAGGAGGCTCTCATGGTATAATGGTTATCATCATAGGAAATGCACATAGTGAACCAGGTTCAAATCCTGGATGAGGCTTTAGCATTTTACATAGTACTAATACACTTGAGAAAGGTATGAATCCAACAATTCTCCCTCCAGTTATGGGTAGATAGCCGGACAGTCCAAGCTCTCTAACCATAGGTAACTGGTCTAGGAGAATGAAAACTTTGAATTCAAACCGTTAAGCTCCAATTAAAAATTGACCTTGTGTCACATACTGCTCGTGCAGACGACTTGGGATACTATAAATATTTATGCATGTATGTGCGTGCGTGTGTGTGTGCATATGTTTATTTGTGTGTGTATGTATGTATGTATGTATGCATTCATTTTTTATTTTATATATATATATATATATATTATATATACTCGCAAAATAAAAAAAATAACCCTCCGGGTGATGTAAAAATAAATTTTTGAAAGATATTGCTTGAGGCGGCGGAAGTTAAAAGTTAAATGTCGGAGAGTTTGAATCATGAAATCATCAAATTTATTTAAAGGAGTAAAAAAACAAAAAAAACAATTTGAAATCGAAACTAAGTTCTATTAACTTTGAATATCTATTAAAATAAAACAAACTATATATAAATATATGATACTGGGGATGTATCTATTAAAATTTGTTTTAAAAAACAATGAGGACTGTCTAATGTTGCATGCTCAAATTTTGAGTGTATTTATTCTATGTTATGACGATTTCGGGTATAGTGACGTAAGCAGTGACATAGTTTTCGTTACAGACAAAAACCGGAAGCGAATCTCGATTATTAATAGATATAGGTTATTTCCTATAAGTCTAACATAAACAAAGGGGAACTACTCTTGACTGATAAATTATTTATTCATTGATCTACTAGGGAAAAAAGATGGGTTTAGGGTTAGGCTTTCGGGTTAGTTTAATGGGAAAATAAATAATTTATCAGTCAAGAGTGGTGCCCCTTTCTTTATGTTAGACTTATAGGAAATAACACACACATATATATATATATATTCATGTATACACACACAAATAAACATATACAACACACACGCAGATACATATGCATACACACACATGAATATATATATATACATGTGTGTGTGTGTGTTTTTATATACATGTGTGTGTGTGTATATATATATATATATATATATATATATATATATATAGTTTTTGTGTTATGTATGTGTGTTCGTGTGTAAGTTCCACTGGGTGTCCCCTCTTGTTCGATTTCTTCATGTTTTCTGTGTCTGTGTGTCCGTTGTAAGTGTGCGTGTGTGTCCCCCTGTTCGTCTGTATTGCACGCAAGCGACGACGACGAAGGGAAGCGAGTAGGCAATAAAACAAATGAAAGGGAAGCAACACAAAGTGTGAGGCAAATCTGTGAACAAGTTGCCGTCAAAAACAAACAAATAAAAATTAAATAAATTGCCAAAAAAAACGAAAGAAAAAAAAAAGTTTTTTCTTATTGAAGCGTGAAATGTTTCTCACTTCACATTTTTATTTGATTTTATTTTATTTTTTTTTTCATTTTTTATTTTTTTTTACCTCTCCTCAAAACAAAAAAATGTATAATTTCTTTTCGTTTCTTTATTATTATTTTTTTTTTTTTTTCATTATTTTTGTAAACAAAATGTTTTCCAATTCTTTATCACTCGTTTATTTGAATTATTTATTTATTTTTTTTTTTTTTTTTATTATTTTTGTCTATTCATAAAAGAAATTAATTTGCCGCCCATTTTTCATCTCGGGAGATTTTATTGTTTAATAGATTTCTCAAAACACATCTGTGTCTTATTCAATTTTCTCCAAAAACATTTAGTTTGGTCATTTATCTTCATTCTAGGGCGAAATTATATTATCATTTGTACACTCCACACGGACACATGTGCACATACATTCAATCACACGCACACGCAATACATGTAAAGTAAATATTATCTAAATTTTGTTCAAAGATTTTTGTTTATATGCTTAGATAAACATATACATATATATTCATACATGCATATACACTTATTTATGTTATGTATTTTTGCTCATGTATATATATATATATATATATATATATATATCCATCCACTTGCACACATATATATGGGTGTGTTACAATTTTTTGTGAGATAATACAGAAAACTCTATATTTTAATAACAGCTATTATTATTATTATTATTATTATTATTATTATTATAAAAACAGAGAGCCACACACATATATATATCCACTTGCATATAACTAATATATATATATATATATATATATATATATATATATATATATAATATGCTTGCAAGTGGATCAATATATAATTGCATATGTAATGTGCAAGTTAATGTGTGCGTATGTATATATATAAACTTTTGGGAATATTTTTTAAAAGGGGAAGTTTTTTGGGGTTTTTTTAAAAATATATATTTGACATAAAATGCATGACATTGAAACTGGTTTTAATTTCCCAAAAAATTCTTTAGAAATATTTTCCCACATCCTCATCATAATTTCATATATATATATATATATATATATATATATACACACACACACATTTCTCTTTATGCAATGAAAAATATTTCTACTCTGGAACAGTAAAACACCTAAAAGGGAGATAACTCATTTTATTTTCATAGACTTCAAGGAAGCCATTCTCTTCCTCCTGATCTCCTTCATTCAAATTTTTCCTAAGTCAATTAGTGTATATATATATATGTGTATATATATATATATATATATATATAATATATATATATATATATATATAATTCTCACGAAATTAAGTACCTTTTTAAATTTTTTTTGTTTTGTTTTTTATTCTTTAAAAAATAAAGAAAGCTTTCAAAACTTCTTGTTGAAGAATCCCAGACTGATTGTCTGTTACCCCAAAAGGTATTAGGAAATTGGATCAGACATTTCATTTACTGTCATCCACTAGAAAACACACACTCACAACCAATAACCAGTCGGTCAAATATTTTGTTATATTCTTGAAAGTTCATTCAATTTATGTAGTCTTACTACATAAATTACTTCAAAATCTGGATGTAAGTAAAATCAGTTATTTACTATAAGTCTAACATAAACAAAGGGGAACCACTCTTGACTGATAAATTATTTATTTTCCCATTAAACTAACCCTAAACCCATCTTCTTTTTTCCTAGTAGATCAATAAATAAATAATGTATCAGTCAAGAGTGGTTCCCCCTTTTTATGTTAGATTTATAGGAAATAACCGTAAAATCACCATTAAAATAATAATTTTGTTCTCTTTAATTTCTGTCTTTTCTTAACTTTCTATATTACCTTTTAAATTCAAAAAAATATTTTGGCATAAATATGAGTAGGGCTGGTTTAGCTCAGTCAGTAGAGCGTCCGACTAGGAACCACAAGGTTCCTGGTTCAATACCGCCCTCGCCAACTTAGTGTATGAGTAGCTCATGAATCTGTGCAGTAAAGTGAGGAGCTGGTGGTAGGTGTGGACATTCCACCTCAGATGCCAAAAATAATCTCCCTGGTCTAGCGCTAGTGAAATGTATATATGCTTCCTCGCTGTTTGGCCGATACCGACTTTACCCACCCCCAACGACTTTACTTACTTTATATAATGTGTGTGCATGTATGTGTGTATATGTTCATCATATAATACTAGCAGAAGTACCCAGTCGATGACCGGACTAAAAGGATTTAGGAACATTAAGGTGAAAGAAAGGATGAAGAGAGGAGTAAGAGAAATTCATTTTAATGATAAAAAAGCTAAGAATTATCCTATTACAATATTAGTTTATTTTAGGAATTATATTTGGGTTTTTTGGGTTTTTTCACTTCAAATTTAAAAAAAAATTTTTTTTTGAATTCTCATGAGTAGTTTGAAGCATGATTTTATTTTTCTGGGCTTACTCATGAAAAACTTTGAAGAGTTCCACATTGGTTTGTTGGTTGGTTGGTTGGGTTTTACAGCATTTCAACTCCTTGGGTTATTTTATGCCGAATACTTCTATTGGTAAAAAAAGTTTAATGCTGACAAAGTTTGAAATAAGTTTCATTTTTAATGGATAATAAAATTTTGTTTATAAACTCATGTTTCTATTTAACACCATAGATGGGAGCCGCTAAACAGGGTAACTACCT
>CM042151.1:11482261-11518701 GCA_023376005.1 Doryteuthis pealeii | reverse complement strand
ACTGCGTTGTTTTTTTACAGCATGTCAACACTTTTAGTATTATTTGATTATTCGGACTATTGTTCTCATCTTCATTGTTATCTGTACAATGTTTTCAGTCGATGTGCACTCTGGCCCTTCTCAGGGATTATTCTTGTCAGACTCAGGAACCTTGTCATAATCGGGAACCATCACGGAACTTTGAACTAACCCTTTATTCAGTTCCACGGGTGTGTTCCTGATCTTCATTTCGCTAACCATAGCTGCGGATAATGGTGTAAGCTGTGTGAATATTATTTCTATGTTTACTAATGCCCCTGACCAGGATTGAAACTACCAGTCTAGAGATAACTGTCACTTAAAACTGTCTTAAACCTAACTCCTTATCCACTAGGCCAATGTGTCCAATTGGACAATCAGTGTAAACTTCGGAACATTAAAACTAATGTCTATTTTTGCCTAGAATATCTACCTATGACATGAAGAAATAATCAAAGTTCCCAATATACCGTCGAACTGGGAAGACATGGCACAAACGGTTGAAAACCGGAATACAACCCAAATAGTCACAAGTCTACTGCAGAAGACGGATATTTATAAGACTCCACAATGTCATTTCAAATCAAGCAGTCAAGCAGCCAATCAAGAACTCAAGGATTTGAACACCAAATTCATGAATGGATCATTATTGATTTCTATAAAATACCAACGTTCTATGATTGGCTGCTTGACTGCTTGATTTGAATGACATTGTGGAGTCTTATAAATACCTGTCATTCTGCAGTAGACTTTGTGACTATTTGGGTTTGTATTCGGTTACAACCGTTTGTTGCCATGTCTTCCCAGTTCGACAGTAATTGAACTTTGATTATTCTTCATGTATAGGTAGATATTCTAGGCAAAAATAGACATTAGTTTTATATGTTCCCGAAGTTTACACTGGATTGTCCAATTGGACACATTGCCTAGTGGATAAAGGAGTTATGTTAAGACAGTTTAAGTGACAGTTATCTCTAGACTGTAGTTTCAATCCTGGTCAGGGGCATTAGTAACATAGAATAATAATTCACACAGCTTAACACCATTATCCCAGCTATGGTTAGCGGAATGAGATCAGACACACCCGTGGACTGAATAAAGGGTTTAGGCTCAAAGTTCTGTGATGGTTCCCGATTATGACAAGGTTCCTGAGTCTGACAAGAAATACCTGAAGAAGGCAGAGGGCACATCAGACGAAACATTGTACAGATAACAATGAAGATGAGGACAATAGTCCGAATAATTAAATAATACTAAGTGTTGACATGCTGTAAAAAAACCACAGACCAACCATAATAACAATATTCGTGATATTAGATTTTGAAAGTGAGATACATATTTAAGTATAAATAAATTTTCGTATATATGTATTTTTGCATTGAATACCATTTTATTTACTGCTGTTAGCACTGGTGTTTTAGTTTTTAAAATGATATGCTGTTTTTACTTTTTAAACTTATTTTAAAGTTGTATAAATATATGTAAACTTTCATATAGATAAAAAGTATTGAATAATATTTGTTTGATGCAAACCTGATAATTGCTTATCACATGAAACTACAGTTGTGATTGCCTTAAGCAGATAACAGGGTTTTTTTTTTCTTCTTTATGCATATCTGTCCTGTCATTGCTTTCTTATTGTGCACATTTTGTTCAAATTCATGAAATCTTTTGGCTCAGGGAACATTATTATATTGATTATTGTTGATATATATATATATCAATTATGTAATTTCCTCTATCTATGAAGTTTAATATATACCCCTTGCCCATTAGGTTGTGTTCTGTGGATTCGGGCCCCGAATTGGGAAGTCGTCGTCCTGGAGGTGACCATGTCCTCTGTAATCCTGCGATGGGACACACGACAAATATAGGTTAAGTGGCTGCGCTTGAATTAACATTACCATTGACTAGAAACGTTCTCCGTTTGTGGCATGGGCTGGTGGCCCAGGTGTAGAGTCTCCGCTCTTCACTCTGTGGTCCGCTGGTTCAATCTCTAGTGGCGGAGATTGTGGTATGCACTGCTGATGAGACCAAAGGAGGTCGAAACAGCTGTCCAGTGCTCTGGATGTCACAAATGGTGTTTGCTGAGTTGTCTGGTCATGGTAATATAATTCAATCATCAATATCAATTATATAATTTCCTCTATCTATGAAATTTAATATATATATATAATATATATATATATATACACACACATTAGTTAAATCAACCAATACACAATGACTATATATGTATCAATAGTATATGATTATAACTAGCTCACTTGTTGAATTAGAGGTGGACCAAGTGTTATTATTAGTGGAGTGCTCAATATCAGTGATGGGTTATATTTATAAGAAAATATATACATACATACATACACACACACACACACACACATATATATATATATATATATATATATATATATATATATTTGAAGAAATGGATACAACAGAAACCTACTCGTTTCATCGCTAGAATCATCAGGGTTAAATCCACTGAATTAATCAAGTTACCGATTAATTGCAGCTGATCACACGTATGTTCATTGAATAAGATTTATCGTTACAGAGAAAGGTTTATATATATATTTATATATATATATTTCACTGTATGAAATGATATAATTGTCATGCAATCTCTTCTGAGAACTTGAAAGAATCTTCATATATGTGTGTGTGTGTGTGTGTATATATATATATATATATATATAACCTTTGAAAGGAAAGAAAAACTCAATAAACTGTCCTTTCAAAGATAAATATGGCTCTGTATTTAATCTAAAATAGATTATTATTCATTGAGCTCTCTTTGGGGATTTATAAAAAAAATTCTTGTATTTGCACCTACTAAAACATGCAATAATTATACAGTGAGATTTTGAAGATCCCATGTAGAATCATCCCTTACTACCAGTTTTGGATACCTTACATATTTATATATATGTCATCCACAGACACTGTTTCAATGAATCACATCTCCTCAGTGTGGCTAGACATGGCAACTACTTCTAACAGCGAGCTAAACTCGACTGATTTCCCATCACTCCGATTCCTTAACCCCTCTGCCGTCAGCACTTATGAGTAACAAGCAGAATTTTTTAACTGATAAATACGTACATAGGTATTTATGTTATAGTCACTTAGAAAGCTCATATCTTTAAATAACAGAGCCTTGCTTACATGAATATGGTGAACGTCAGTTAAATTCCTTTCCAAACAGCTCTACCAGGTTTGGGAGCATATATATATATATCTTTTAAAAACCGTTGAGAGGAAGGCCCCGAAACGGTTGCACATTCTCTCCTGATGATCCCATGCATTTGTAAACATCTTTTGTTTTTTCAATATATCAAATTCACACAGTCGGATTACGTTCCTTTTATTTCTCATATATATATATACATATATATAAAGTAAAGAATGCTCAATATCTTTGATAGTGCATATATGTCTAAGTTAGGGTAGCAACAACAATTGGTAATCGTCAGTTTGTTGCTTATGCAATTTTCAAAACAAGTATATATATATATATATTAATTATTAATTTTTAATTAATTAATTTTCAAAATTAGGTACGACTTCAATTAAGCACATATTCTCCCAAAAATTGTCGGCTAAAAAAAGCCATATCAAACACATTGTTTGTTTGTTTACTTCTCATATTGTCGTGTAGTAAAGTCACCATAAGTGGAATATAACCTATGTCAAAACAAACAAAAATCTGGCAAAAACCAGATGGTGTAATGGTTAGAGTCCCCGCATGTCAGCTTGACAGTCAGTTTGAATCACACACAAAACAGTCTTCCTGTCTATAGCTCTGCTGCTGAGGCCTAATAGGCTGAAATGTACATACAGAGATTGATTTTTCTCGATTTGTTTAGCCTTACATTTGAATAGGTATTTTTAAAATTAGGTACGACTTGAATTAAGCACATATTCTCCTAAAAATTGTCTGCTAAAAAAAGCCATATCAAACACATTGTTTGTTTGTTTACTTCTCATATATAATATTTATATACATACATATACACACGAGCAGGATGCGACACAAGGTCAGTTTCTAAAGCAGAGTTTAACAGGTTTGAATTCAGTTTTCCTTCTAGACAGGTTGCCTAACCAAGGCTGAAAAGCCCAGTCTGCTCTACTATTTATCTATAGCTGGAGGAAGTATACCTGGATTCATACCTTTCCCAAGGGTATTAGCACTATGTGAAAGGCAAACATGTTTGTCTAGGATTTGAACTCTGGTCGACAAGTCCATTTCCCAAGAATCTAACCATTATGCCACATGCAAACCAAGTATATATAAGCACAGATAATCATTGAGATCAATTAATACTGAGTAGCGAGTTCAATCTTCATTTGGCGCCCTTGATATATGATCTTGTGCCAAACCTGAGCTATGTTTATAAATGGTTGCCTTGCATGGTGAAGTTGTCTGTGAACCTAACAGACCATTAAATAAAGTAAAGTCGTCGGGGCGGTCTAAAGTCGGTATCAGCCAGTCAGCGAGGGAGTCTATCCCCTTTTCAATAGCGCTAGACCAAGGAGATTGTTTTTAGCATCTGAGGTGGAGCACCACACCTACCATCAGTTCCTTACTTTACCGCACAGATCCCTGTGCTACTCATACGCTGGCGAGGACCGGTATCGAACTAGGAACCTTGTCGTTTCTAGCCGAACGCTCTACCAACTGAGCTAACCCGGTCCCTTAGTTCAATTCTCACTAGAAGCCCTATTTTTCGGGCCTTGTGCCAGATCTATGCTGCACTTAATAGATAACTGTTTTTCTTTACATGCTAGGATGTATTTACCAAGCTAAGTCTGGTACAAGGTCACAAATAAGGGGCGACCACTGAGGTGTGAATGCAGCAGTAATTGTATGTAGACTTGTTTGCTAACCACTGTCCCATAACGATATTATCTACGTAGCTGCCATAAAAAATTTGTGTAACACATTTTGAAATTCTTTTTTCTCATTTCGTGAAATTTATTTTACATCTAATGATTTTTTTGTTTACGCATTTTTATTTGGGGACATTTATTTGTCTGTTTTATTTTTTTAAAATGTAATTTTTGTTTTTCATCGCATATCTTCATAAACACATCTATTTAATTCTTCATTCTGTGTATTTAGACACATGGGATCAGTGAAGCAGAATGATAAGAAATAAATTCATTTTCTATGTGAACATCAAGAATGAAAGTGGGACAGGGAATGATGGGATGTCAGAAAAAGAAAGGGAAAGAGAGAAAGGATGGAAGAATAAAGGCTGGAAAGAGAAAAAATGAAGGATGGGGAAAAAATGAAGAAAGGGTGTAAGAGAGAAAAGAAAGGAAAGAGTAAAAAGAAATGAAGAAAGGGTGGAAAGAGAGGAAGGATAAAAAGAAATGAAGAAAGGGTGGAAAGAAAGAAATGAAGAAAGGGTGGAAAGAAAGAAATGAAGAAAGGGTGGAAAGAAAGAAATGAAGAAAGGGTAGGAAGAAAAGGTGGAAAGAGAGGAAGGATAAAAAGAAATGAAGAACGGGTGAAAAGAATGAAATGAAGAAAGGGTGAAAAGAGAGAAAGGGTAGAAAGAAATCAAGAAAGGGTAGAAAGGATAGTAAGAAAGGGTAGAAAGAAAGGATAAAAAAATGAAGAAAGGGTAGAAAGAAATGGAGAAAGGGTAGAAAAGGTCGAGGATAGAAAGAAATGAAGAAAGGGTAGAAAGGAAAGAAAGGAAAGAAAAAGGATAGAAAGAAATGAAGAAAGGGTAGAAAGGAAAGAAAGAAAGGAAAGAAAAAGGATAGAAAGAAATGAAGAAAGGGTAGAAAGGAAAGAAAGAAAGGAAAGAAAAAGGATAGAAAGAAATGAAGAAAGGGTAGAAAGGAAAGAAAAAGGATAGAAAGAAATGAAGAAAGGGTAGAAAGGAAAGAAAGAAAGGATAAAAAGAAATGAAGAAAGGGTAGAAAGAAAGAAAGGGTGGAGAGAAAGAACAAAAGAAAGAAAGGGTGGAGAGAAATGAAGAAATTGTGGAAAGAAGGGATAAAAAGAAATGAAATAAAGAAATGGTAGAAAGAGAGAAAAGAAAGGATGAAAAAGAGTAATGTTGGATTGAGGGAAAATCAAAGAGCAAAATATGGACATAAAAAAAAATGATGCGAAAAAAGAAATAGGAAAGCGTTAAAAGTAAGGATGGAAAGAAAGATGAAAGCTTGAAAAAGAAAGAAATGAAGGAAAGATGGAAAATGAAAGAAAAACGTGTGGAAATAAGGAAGAGAATGAGAAAATAGAACAAATAACCGAGAGAGAAAATGATGGTAAGGGAGAAAGAAAGTTTGAAAAGAGAAAGAAGTAAGGAAGACTAGAAAGAAAGAAAAGAGAAAGCAGAAACCTTGCAAAAAAGAAAGGAATGAAAGTGAGAAAGAAGAAAGGGTGGAAAGAAAGAAGGAAAAGAGAAATAGAAAAAGAAAAGAATGAATGACAGACTAAAAAAAAAGGATTGAAAGAAAGATAGCTTAAGAAAAAGGATAGAATGGAGTAAAGAAAAAGAAAGGATAGAATGGAGTAAAGAAAAAGAAAGGATAGAATGGAGTAAAGAAAGAAAGAAGAAAGATAGAATGGAGTAAAGAAAAAAGAAAAGATAGAATGGAGTAAAGAAAGAAAGAAGAAAGGATAGAAAGATAGAAAGGGTAAAGAAAGAAGAAAAGATAGAAAGGAGTAAAGAAAGAAAAAAGAAAGATAGAAAGTAAAGAAAGAAAAAAGAAAAGATAGGAAGGAGTAAAGAAAGAAAAAGAAAAGAAAGGAAAAGAAAGGATAGAAAGGGGTAAAGAAAGAAAAAGAAAGGGGTAAAGAAATAAGAAAGAAAGGATAGAAAGGAGTAAAGAAATAAGAAAGGATGGAAAGGGGGTGTGTGCGATTGTGTGTTCGCGCATGCGCGCACTTCTGTGTGTCTGTGTGTTCGCGCAAGCACGCCTGTGTGTGTGTGCGCGCGCATGTACATGCATGTAATTATATATATATATTGTGTGTGTGTGTGAGCACATGGTGTATGCATGTATTCATATATAAACAAGATATGCTATATACAGATATTTGATTGTTTAAATCGTATACAAAAATAAACATACTCTTTTAAATACATTATTTCCAACCATGCACACACACGGCACGCGCGTGCGCAGAAACTTATTTTCCGAGTATTACCTCCCCTTGTTTATATTCTTTATGGCTCAGCTTCCTTTCTTTAGAGGTGCACACACGCACCTATGTGACTGTGTACATTTGTATATATGATTTTGCTAATAAACTTTTTTTTTTAAATATTAAATACTTAAAAATATATCTATTAAGTTTATGAATTTGAAATATTAGTATTTCTGAATTTGTATTTACGTTTTTTTTTGTTTTGTTTTTTAATTAGTTTTTATTTTCAGAATTCATTACACTTAAGGATGGAGTCTTGGTGGATGAGCAGTCCATGACATGCAACACTCCACTTAGAACCTTACTTAGGCTAGACGGTCGGTCGGAGAGGCCCCCTCCAATCAATCGGCTAGCCATGTCAAGCCCTAGTACCGATATGATTTTCCCGACCCTATTGCCCCTATGGCAAGCCCCAACCCTTTTTATCATATGTGTGCTAGAAGATGGTGACTGAGGGTCTACATGTCCTGGGAATAACATTAAACTATCTGATGGTGAGGTTCCAGTTTTGGAGGTTTGGGAAATGTGGAGCACCCCTTTATCACCATTGCTCCCTGGTCCACTCTGACTCCCTGTTAGGGTCCCACACATGAGTTTATAAACAAAATTGTATTATCCATTAAAAATGAAATTATTTCAAAACTTTGTCAGCATTAAACATTTTTTTTACTGATGGAAGTATTTCGGCATAAAATAACCCAAGGGGTTTGACATGCCGTAAAATCCTACCAACCAACCAACCATTCATTACATTTTCATTAATTTTCAATTTTTATGAAGCAATAAAATAAAAAGTACAGTTGGCATTATAAGCCAACAACGAGGGAGTCTATCCCCTTTTTGCTAGCACTAGATCAGATATATTGTTTTTGTTGGGTGGAGCGCCACACCTTATACGCTGAGTTGGCAGGGAATGGTATCGAACCTGGAACCTTCCGATTTCTAGGTCGCTTTTTTACCAACTGAACTAGACCAGCCCAATATTTTTGGAAAATGAAGGATGATATTCATAAGAATTTTAAAAACTGTCATTACATTTGGAAACTAGTCAAACACATTTATTAAGAAAATAATTATATGAAAATAAATAAATAAAATTTTTTGAATGATTGATTGATTTTAAAGTCATGTCAACCCATTTATTTTATTTTATACATGTACGCATGAATGAACGCACACAGGCACACACACATGCATGCAAGTATGTATGCATGAATACGCACACACACATACTAATATTCTGACATTCATGTACAGATATACATATACATCACCTATACACATGTGCATGTATGTATACACAAACACATGTTCCACTCTGACTAACAACATTCACTATTTTTCCAGATTCATCAGCCCAATAGAATGCACCGACTGCACCTCTGCAGAGGGCAAGACTCACCCAATGGGTCACCTGTTCATAGGTGTGATGCTTAAGGATCAATGAGCAGTCCATGACATGCAATATACTAGACGGACGGTATCAACACGTCAAGCCCTGCACCTATATGATTTCCCAACCTTATTGCCCCAACCCCTTTTTATCATATGGGTGCAGGCAGTGGCTGCGGGTCTACATGTCCTGGAATGACGATCTGATGGTGAGGTTCCAGTTTTGGAGGTTTGGGGAATGTGGAGCACCCCTTCATCACCATTGCTCTCTGGTCCACTCTAGTGGTAGTATCTGTTAGGGTCCCATCATCCATTAAGTCAAAACTTTATCAGCATTAAATGACCCACTGAGATATGTCGTCATCAGCCCAAAACTTAGGGGTGCATATTACACACAAGTCCAAACTAATGCTGCTCTTTCAGCTGAGGCTGAATAATATACATTTTCCTCTAAGTTAGGAACTTATTTGATTTTTAAGTTGGTTAACCCCTTCCCACACAGTAAATATATTAAAAACGACTTAATTTACATTTATTTATATTTATAGTCACGCATCTTGTTTATTTATATTTTTAAATGTTTTTAGCTTTTTACAATTGTTGGAAAGTCTATATATTTTTTTAAATTTTTAATGTTCATCTACATAAAAAAAACAGTATTATTTTCATAAGGGTCACTGGCTTCAGTTTAGGAATGTTGATATAATACTGCACAGGGGTAAAATCCCCCCAATGGGCCACCTGTTGGTCATAGGTGATTCATGATGCTTAAGGATGGATTCTTGGTGGCTGAGCAGTCCATGATATGCAACACTACACCTCCCCCCTGTCCTGTAGACAGGAGATGCAACTGGTGCATAATTACCTTTTGTGAAGGCTTGTGAGTGAAAGAGGATTTGACTTTGGTCAAATTTTATATAATTGCCTGCTACACCACCTAGCACCTACTGGCAGATATGGGAGGTAATTACCTTGTTTCAAATCCTATCCATAATGAACAGTTTGGGTAAATCTTTCCATACTGGACGCTCCACATTTATAACCATGTGTCTAACTTAAGTTTAAGAAATCCTTATCAGTTATGTTTGTGTGGCAAATTTTTTTTCTTCGATTCATAATAGTGAGAATATGGGGGTCATGTGTGGTCATGTGATTTCATTGCCTTAATTGTTGCTGTTAAAAAGTTGACATTTTTTTCATTGAACATTTGAGTTCAGAAAATATCATTTATGAGTCAAGTTTATCATGTTCAATCAGTTTATTTTCATTCTGCATTATGAAGGAAAGGCATGACCCCCATTATGCTCCCAGGTTTTTAGTTGTTTTTCTCCATTTAGTATATTTTCTTTTCATTGTATAATGGCTATCTGATGAAACTGGACTCTTTTATGAAATTTCTGACTGAAATAAATTCATTATAGCCAAATGATGGTCTGTTGAGTTTTTCTCTCTTATTGGAAGTGTGTGTGTGTGTGTGTATATTTATTTATTTATTTATCTATTTACCAACCCCTCCACACAAACTAACAGGTCAATTTCTTGTTTGTTTTAATTCAAAGTTTTCTTCTCCTAGACAGGTTGCCTTACCAAGGTTCAAGAGCCCAGTCTGCCCTGCTAATTACCCATAGCTGGAGGGTGTATATTTGGATTCATACCTTTCCCAAGGGTATTAGTGTTCTGTGAAATGCAAACAGTTTCGTCTAGGATTTGAACTCAGGTCGACAAGTCCATTTCCTACGACTCTAACCATTATGCCACACACCTCCATAATATATATATATATATATAATGAGACATCAACTTCAGAGTATTTTTGTATTTATATTTATTCATTTACATTAGCAAATAAAAAAATGTGGTTATTTCCTATAAGTCTAACAAACAAAGGGGGACCACTCTTGACTGATAAATTATTTATTTATTTATTGATCTACTAGGAAAAAAAACATGGGGTTAGGGTTTAGGTTTAGTTTAATGGGAAAATGAATAATTTATCAGTCAAGAGTGGTTCCCCTTTGTTTATGTTAGACTTATAGGAAATAACCAAAAATGTTATCAATACATGCATATTAATTTTGATATTTAATTTTAGAAGAGTGTGTCATTATATTGTGAAAATTCCAAAGTGATGGACTGCAATATCCTTGTAAGCAAGTTCAAACTACAGTCGTGCTCTTACATTTTCAGACTAATACCCTTTGGAAAGGTATGAACCCAGTCATTACTCCAGTTCTAGGTTAAATACTACCACTACTGTTCCACTACATGCTTCTACAAAATCCTTACTAGCCTCAACAATTTTAGGAAATAAAAAGCAAATGGTCTGTTTGTTTAGATATTTAGAATTTCTGTTTATATAAATTGCAAATGTATATAATGGCACATTAACTTAACTCCAGAGTATTTTTGTATTCATATTTATTCTTTTATATCGGTAAATAGAAAAATGTAATCAATATAAGCATATTAATTTTCATATCAGTTTAGAAGAGTTTGTCATTATATTCTAAAATGCATATAATCACTGGTATGTTAATAAAATCTCCCATCTTCAACAAGATCTTTCTCAAATAAAAATGTATATATCGACAATATTTCCTTATTAATGTTCGCTGATCAGTTCGAAGCATGTTTTTCGGAAATACTTTCACAGTTTTATGTTTTAATTTATCTGATTGGGCAGATTTATATTGCTTCATTTCTATGAATAAAGATTGGAGATTAAAACACTGTTTTTTTTTTTTTTTTTTTTTTTCTTTCATTTCTTTCTTTTTTTCTTTGTGGATGTGTATTTTTTCAGTCTGTGTGAAAAAAGTAAAGTAGAGATTATTTTATTTAAAAAAAAAAAAATAAATAAATAAATTGAATGTGATACCATCGATTTTTAAATGTCACGCAGAACTAAAGACTCGTATAAATTTATTACTTATTTATCTACAATTTTCTTTTTTTAATGTTGTTTACAGGATAGGCTGGAAAAAAATACATTCAGTACTCCATGGTCAATAATTTGGTGGGTGCACACACACAAATGCTGATACACCTTCACAAAGAAAGAAAGATGGTTACATGTAGGCGTAAGAATTCTAACACCTTTATGATACTTAGCGTACCCACAAACACAACTTTGCTATATAGGCACATAAAGTTTTATTAATTATGTTTGGATAAGTTGTTATGAACAAATATCTTCGGTTTCTTTGTGCTTTGGGAGTCCGTAAACCACGCAGACGACGCACACTCAAAATAACAAAGAGAGATAACTCTTCCTGAACATTTCTGAAAGCCATACTACAGGGCTGATATTGTCGATCTAAATGCTTGTATATTTCAATCCTTTATTGGTCACACACGCACGCGCATATATATTATTCGTCAAATACAACAGAACTCAAATAAAAATAAATTATTTTCATGAGGAAAAAAGAAAAAAATAAAATAAAAAAATGGACACACACACACACACACACACACACACACACACACACACACACACATATATATATATATATATATATATATATATATATATATATATATATATATATAATTTTTTTAATTTTATTCTAATTTCTTTTCAAAGAAGACACTTGGAAATTTTTCACACACCTCAATATATCATTGCTGTATATATATATATATATTTCTATACTCAACCGGTGTGAAAAAAACAGATAACTCAGTTTTCAAAATAAATTTTTTTAAATTTCAAAATGACACCAGGGGAAACACTTTTTAAAAAGAAAAGATCAACACTCCTGCACTTTCTGAAAATAATCATCAGTATTGTATGTAGTGGCCAAAAGAAAAACACCAGAGTTTTTTAAGTCATATATGTAAAAAGTTTTCAATATGCTAAATAGAGTATAATTATAAGGACATACACAAGTCAGACACTATCTACCTAGGTTTCACCTGAATGGCTCTTCAGGATAATTGTGACTAGCTGCTGTGTTTTTATTTATTTATTTATTTTTATTGGGTCCTGGTTCTACTTAAAAGTGTGTCACCAAAACAACTGCTTCTTTCCAGGTTAGATAAGTTTCTGATCAGCCTGCTATATAACGTGACAAAATTTGTTTTTTTCTTTTCTTAAATGTAATTCTTTCTTTTTTCCTTCCTTTTCATATCTTTTTTTTTTCTTTCTTTGCAGATATGAACTTTTTTATGCTCCCCTTTTCCTTACTTCCTCCTTTTTATTTTTCCTTTCCTTACTTTCCTTTTCTCTTCTTCCTTTCTTTCGTTCTTTATTTTCATTTTTCATTTCCATATCTTCATTTTTTCTTCATCTTTTCCTTTATAGAACGTTTCCCATCCAAATTTAATGGTAAAAAAAAAAATTGGGATCAAGTCTTAATAGGCACCCCAAATATTTCAATTAATAAAGATTCACTTTTGCTTTGTTACCGGTAACTTCAACTTTCGAATATATTTGTAAACAAAAAAACAACTCGATATTTTGAACTTATATTGTATCTGACAAAAACAAAATTTTTGCATTAAAATTCATTGAGAAAAGAAAACAAGTTATTAGGAAATATAAGATTGAGAGTGTATAATTTATTTTCAATCTTATTTTTTTAATTCTTTTTTATTTAAATAATCGTTTTGTTGATATAAATTCTATAATTGTTATGACATTGTCATCAATATTCAACTTTTCCCAAACTGGTAATTTTAGCCTTATTAAAAATCAAACCAATAACCTAAAAAGGTTTCTCAAAAATTAAATGAATATACAAAGTGTGTCAAAAAAGTATCGAGATTGAAGCTGTATTTACCAAGATAAGAATGAACAATAAATGTATTGTTGATTTTTTTCAGAATACAAGGTGTGTCAAAAAGTACAAAAAATCTCAAATTTTTGACACACCTTGTATTTATAAAAAATGTTGCTAATTTCACAAAACCAAGTCTTTGATTTTTTTCCATTCAAGTTTTTATTTTATTCATCTATTTTCATTATTATTGTAAGATTATATTTAAGGAAAAAAAGAAAGGAATTTTTCTTTTTCCTTTCTCACTTGTCCCATTGCTCATTTTAATTTCCTCTTTGTTAACTCCATTATCCTCAATATTTAGTTTTGTTGAGTGAGGATCAAAACTAGTCAGCTAGCTCAATCGTTCGTATATAATAATATATATATATATATATATATATATATATATATATGTGGGTATGATGCAAAGAATATCAACTATTCTTATTTAATATAAAATTTACACACAAATGGTTTCAAGTATTCCTATCCAACATTTAACAGTTCTATCTAATAATACTTTGTTTTGTAGTCAGGAATACTTGAAACCAAATAATTTTCTAACACATTTTGTAAACAGATCTTTTTGACCCATAGATTGAACTTGGGCCTTAATGCTAATGAGGCATTGACTCCACCCTCTCTAGAATGGAGTCTCACAACTGGTGTCAGTTTAGTGTCATACTCAGGACAGTTGTATCTATCTATCTATATATATATATAGGAGTTAGTGTAGCATTGACATGATGTCTGTGGTGCTTGATCACAATTTGAATTTCCTCTAGGACGGTCTCATTTTTTAACCCAATGGTGTTGCAAGTTGATAACGGTCATTCAATTAAGGAACACGAGTAATGATATATAGACACGTGAAGATGCGTACTTGATCCCTGAGATAAAGGTTACTGACTGATCTAATTCTAAATGAAGCGTGATGGTTTCGATCCCACAGAAAATCAGTAAAATGTTTTTAATATTTGGTTTGTTTTCTTTGTTTAATAGCATATAAAACTTCACAGGTTATTTGATGCCAAAGTCATCCTTGTAGAAGAGCAGTAGTGGTACTATTTAACCAATAGCTGGGAGATTATAATTAGAAAAGCAGAATTGATATTACGGAGACAACCTGGGGAAAATTCTAATAAAGTGTTGACAGGTTGCTGGTAGGGTTTTGCGGCATCTCAACCTGTGTTGGGTTATGCCGAAGACAATTTCTCGCTATACAATTCTCAAACCAAGCACTTCATTTGAGAATCGCATAGGCAAGAAACCAAGTACTGTAGACTCTAATTTAGCTACACATGTTCTATCAACGATATTGAGCAATATTCATTTATAAATATAGAACTCTATATCATCAATATTATATAAACATCAAGGCTGAAGTGAAGTATTGCTTATCTCTACATTACTTTTCTGATTTAATATATATATATATATATATATATATATATATATATATATATATAGCATAATCTTTACAGATCACTGCTGTCCCTCACAATCCTATAACCCCACCACCAGAACCTTTCCTCTCATGAGTCGTCAGATGACTCATCAAACCCATTGCAGATCCACAAAGTTTGAAGCAAATATGACATAGGAGGGATGTCCTTCCCATTGTTTTATCAGATGGATCAGATTATAAAATGTAATGCTTATGCACCACCATATATTCTTAAGACTGGAAGCTGACTTACAGACTTTGTTACAGATTGCACAAGACACATTGAGTGTGCATGAATTGTCACTGATGAGATTTCCTATGATTGACATATCCAGACTTAGAAAGCAGAATCCGAGTACATGTTTGACATTTCCAACTCTCTGTGTTCTCTCCAATAGGATAATGTATCCCTTTCAAAGTTGATGCTTGAGGTTTTCATATATGAGATAAGAGGAGGTGTTATGGTCATTGTCAAAGGAAATGGACACAGCGAAATGAGTTTAAATCCTGGACAAGACTGTTTACATTTCTCATTGCACTAATACCCTTGGGAAAGTTATACATCCAATTATTCTCCCACTATATAAATAAGTGCGTGGTGTAATGGTTAAAATCATGGTAAATGGACTCGTCGCCCAGAGTTCAAATCCTGGATGTGGTAATTGCATTTCACTTAGTGCTAATACCCTTGGGAAAGGTATGAATCCTACTCTCCCTCCAGCTATGGATAAATAGTATGAATGGGTGGACTGGGCTCTTTAACCTTGGTAAGGCAACCGGTCTAGGAGAAGGAAAACTCTGAATTCAAACCTGTTAAACTCCGCTTAAGAAATTGATCTTGTCACATCCTGCTCGTGCGTAGGGGTTGGTATATATATATATATATAAGGCTTTGCAAACTGTAATTAGTCATAAGCAATGTAACAGTTGGAAGTCTACAGTAGTAAATAAATAGTACTGTGAAAAAATAACTAATAGGTAATTCCATGTCAAATCATCCAGAAAAAAAGTAAAATTGTCACCCACCCCCTTCAATTTTTCTGAAATTTTTTCGAGATATGGACTATGTTAATATTAGATAATCCCCCAAATTTGAGCTTCCAATTCCAAAAAATTGGTGGAGCAATGTCGATTTTTAGCTCTCCAAATTTGGGTGGGTGGTCGTGAAAAATTTTTTGTTTTGCGAAACAGTTTTAAATATATTTTGGTCTATAAAATGAGTTCTAGACCTTCACTACTTCTAAAAATTGGTTTATAAAAACGTTTTGGCCCAAGGAATCCAAAAATGCTATCAAAAAAGTCTTAAAGTTAACCAATTCTAAGTTAGCAATGATTTCTGATTTACAAAATTCTAACTGATGTTGTAGCTTCGGTTCTGAGCAAAAATCAAACTATCTTTTTGGTACAAATAATGTTCAATATATGTGAAATAATAATAGAAAAAATTTTTGTCATAGATGCAGTACCACCTTGGGATATTGATCTTGCAATGAAAAAAATTATCAATAAATTAAAAAGGGAGAATATATGGATTCATACCTTTCCCAAGGGTATTAATGCTATGGGAAATGCAAACAGCCTCGTCTAGGATTTGAATTCGAGCCGACAAGTCCATTTCCTATGAGTCAAACCGTATGCAACATGCCTCCATACTGGAGATATCTCTCTCTCTCTCTCTCTCTATCTCTCTCTCTCTCACTCTATATAGTCATCTATATATAGATATTAGCAAGCTACCTCTAGACAGAATGAAACCCTACCAATTTATCATCAGTAAGACTTTTAACCACTTCACCATCAGTACCTACAGGCTGGAATGAGGATCTTAACTGATAAATATAATATATATATGTAAAGGCCGCCAGTTTTTATAGGAGAGCATTTAAGCTTAGTTGGTGATTGTCTGCAAAATCACCTCTGAATTACTCAACCCACCCTGGGTGGGGAGCGTATCCCTCTAATTATAGTAGATCAGACTGGGCTCTTTAACTTAAACACATACAGTAATTCCTGAAAATATAAATTCACTATTGAAGTTCAAAATTTTAGTTCAAATAAAAAAAGTTGAAGATATTCAAAACTTTTAGAGCAGTGACACTCTTCACTCACAAATAAATTCAATGCAGCATTCACAGGCAACGGCCTTCTCCTCGTGTCACCATTGATAATTAAGAATGCCTTGTTATGCGATCTCTTTCACCTGTACAAGATATTCCTTTTATTATTTTCATTATTATTATTAATGTGACAATGCAAGCTGTGTTAAATTTGAACTACCATGCCCAGATTCTAGATTTTTTTTTTCTTTTAATTCTTTTTACTTTTCTTTACTTATTTGTTAACCTCCCCACTCCATTCCCACACCCAACTCGTATCTATTCTGCACAACACCCTATTAATTAACAATATTTCTTTCTCCGAACAATGATAAAGGTGTTCCTGCGATGTCTGTCAATGTATTTTCTGACATGGCCTTTCCTGTCTGGTATCAAAGCAGGAAGTCTTATATGAGAAAGGAACAATAACACCCTGCAAAATAATATGATATCAATAATAATAATAATAATAATTTTCATATGCATTTTTTTTTCTTTTGTTTTCCTTAGTATTCTAAAAATTTTTGGTATGAATCTTCAAATTTCTCTTCTTTTTTCCCAAAATCAGAATTAAGCAAATCTGAAATCTTCAAGGCGCTAAAAAAGTTGACTTTTAATATAATATCTGCGGTTGATAAGATACTATTGTCTGTCCATTTTATAGATGACTAGCAGAGCTATCTGGTGTTGCCCAGGTTTTAAAGTTAGAAATTGGTCTCTTATTTATATATCAATGAATAAAGATTTTTCTCTAATAATAGATACGAATGTTAGTGTGTCACATTTTTTCAGTTTTACTCCTAGAGGCCATAGCCCAAAATATCATACCATTTTGGAATTAAGCTTATTCTGTGAGCAAATTAAAAGCATTCCAAGTCAAATCTGGACTTATAATCCTAACATTTTGGATTCTCAAGTTTTAATTACTATGATTGTTTTCAGGAATTTTTTAAATCTTTTTATTTTTATTTATTTATTTATTTTCATTTCTCTGAATTTTTTAGATGAGGCTTGATAATTTGTATTATTTAGACTATTGTCATCATCTTTATTGTTATCTGTACAACGTTTCGGCTGATGTGCCCACTGTTGCAGTTTTTTTTATATAAGGCATCAGGTAAATGGTCACTTCTACTTATAGACTCGCCTATAAACACGTGACCTGAGAAGGATTTCTATTGTCCAATCACTGGCACTGCTGCTGCTGCTTCTGCTGTATTAATAGACATACCATTCTGAGTTATTTCATTGACATTTGGATTCTCTCAGACGAAGGACTTACAAGGAATACGTTAACACTGGATTCTTATTGGCTCGCTTACTTATTCATTACATCTGGAACGAAGGATGGCTGCCAGATACTTAACACCCACCAGCCTTTTTCAGGAATTTCTTGTTGGACTTGGGAACCTTCTTGGAACTTTTAACCCAACCTTTATTCAATTCAGGAGTGTATACTCTTCTCATTCCACTATCCATGACTGGGTACAAGTGTTAAACTGTATTAATTATTATTCTATGTTACTGTCCCCTTGATCAGGATTGCACCTGCAGTTTAGAGATAAATGTCACTTAGAGCTGTATTAATTTTTTTTTTATTAAACGTGATTTTAGCAACAAATTTTTTATACAAAATGATTTAATCTTTACTCAATGCATGAAGAGTCATTGTTGGGTCAAAGTCCCAATTAAAGAACCCTCCACAGGAGTTAGATTAATTTCTGCTCCATCACTTTTAAGCTAGTTTTCTATATATTTCTTTTATTTTTTATTCTTTATATAGTTGTCTATTTTTATTATTATTCTTGTTTGTATTTTGTTTCTTTTGGAAAATGAGGGGTAAAATGGTTTATAACACTTTCTCTTAGAAATATAGGGTGTGGAATTTATTTTATATATCCAGGTTAAGGTATATATTATGAAGTTGCTATATATTGCAGTAGTAGTTAGTACGTACGTCTCTGAGCAGTCGTGGTGTAGTCTGGCGAGTAAGTGTAGGCTTAGGTGCCTCTACCAACACAGTGTCGAATATTTATACATGACACTGTCCAATCAGATTATAGTGAGTGGGTACCAAGGTATTTACATATTCATTACATCATTATTGAACTTTGGTCTTTGCAGGTCTCCACCAATTTTCCATTAAGAGAAGGACGTGTGCTAAGTCATCATGCCAACAAACAAACATACAGACATAGTCTTTTATGATATGCTCCAAAATGGCTATATTTTTTCTTTTATATCTGATCACAATAAGCCTTTCTAAAAATCCAACCAAAATTAAGAGCATTTTACCAAATTTTTATTTATTTTTCCAAGCAAAATCCTGACTTGTTTAACAATTTGGGACACCTTGTTGGCAGGGCTTAGAATATGTTGAATATATCCCCTGCAGAGTGGAGTCTAATCCAGACCCCACCCCAAAAAAGGGCCATTCTTAGTATGAAATTAAACTACATCTGATGGTGAGGCTCTAGTTCTGGGGAGTGTAGAGTATCCCTTCATTGTCATTACTCTCAAGTCCACTCTGATCTGGAGTGGTATTACCTGTTAGGGTCCCATCTATGGGTCAAATAGATCTGTTTGAAAATTGTGTGTGTCGGAAGTACTTGAGACCATATAACACTGTTCAAAGTATTATCAAATAGAATTATTAATATTAGGAATACTTGAAACCGTTTAACTGTGTGCAAATTATTTATATTTGATAGAAATAGTTGATATCTTAATGGTGTACAAACAAAGGATTCAAAAGAATTAGAAATTTTTTTAATTCAATGGAATGTTGAAAATATAATTATGATTACAGAATGGTAGTATGTGTTAGGGTCCTATCTATGGATCAAATATGTTTGCAAATTATTTCTATTTGATAAAAATAGTTGATGCTGTAAGTTAATCAATAATCTGGTTTACTTGAAGCTATAATTGTTTACTCAGGATTATTATTAGTTACTTCCACCCTGTCAGCTACAGCAGGATAATACATTGACTGCACCTCTGCATGGAGGTAAAATCCTCCCAATGGGGCCGCCCTTTTGTTGTGGGTGGCAATTTGTGATGCTTAAGGATGGAATCCTGGTAGTTGAGCAGTCCATGAATTGCAACATTCTACTTTGGCCCTTATTGAAGCAACAGGTGGTTGGAGGCCCCATCAAGCCCTAGCACCTATATGATTGTCCCCATCCTCTGGCCATTACCAATTTTCACCATGCGTTCATGCTCACCCTAATCATTATAATTTCACAGGGAGATAACTATAAAATGTGTTCATGCTCACCCTAATCATTATAATTTCACAAGGGAGATAACTATAAAATGTGTTCATGCTCACCCTAATCATTATAATTTAACAAGGGAGATAACTATAAAATGTGTTCATGCTCACCCTAATCATTATAATTTAACAAGGGAGATAACTATAAAATGCGTTCATGCTCACCCTAATCATTATAATTTTACCAGCGAGATAACTATAAAATGTGTTCATGCTCACCCTAATCATTATAATTTCACAAGGGAGATAACTATAAAATGCTTATTTATTTGCAGTTAATTACAATTTTTTTTAAAAAATAAGGTGTAACCTGACATTGAGCTTAATAGCTGCCAAAGGTGGCCTTAAAGTAATTAATTAAAAAAATATAAGGAGACATCAATGCCAAAAAACTCAGCGATAAAAATGTTTTTTAAATATGCAAAGATTTCAGTTGAGATTTTATTAATCTGTAAGATTTTGGTTAACAGGAATCCGACTAGAACTTATAAAGAAATTCTTGAACATCGGCACCACCGACTGCGTGAGGCACTATTTTATTCTAATCAGCTTGAAATACTCATCAGGGATATTACCTTGTTTTTCTTTCCTTTATTTTATTTTCACAATTTTCTAACAAGAACATTCAAGGCATATCAACTTATCCCCACAAGAAGACAGACATGGAATCAACTCTAGCTTTTTTGGAAATTAAATTGAGGCAGGGAAAAAAAGAGGAGAGAAGAAACAATTGTTTTTTTTTTTTCACTCTCCCTCCTTCCCCCTCTCTCCTCTCTCTGTATTCTCTTCTCTCTCTCTCTCTCTCTCTATTTATATATTATTTCTCTCTATATATCGTTTCTTCTCTCTCTCGTTTCTTTATTCTCTCTCTGTCTATTTATATATTGTTTCCTCTCTTTCTCTATTGTTTCTTTTCACTCATCATATTGTTTCTTCTCTTTCATTTCGTCTTACTCTATCTCTTGTTTCTTTCTTCTCTTCTTCTTTCTCTCTCTCTCTGTTTCTTGTCTCTCTCTCTCTCTCTCTCTCTCTCTCTCTCTCTCTCTCTCTTTCTCTCTCTCTCTCTCTCTTCTCTCTCTCTCTCTCTTTCTCTCTCTCTCTCTCTCTCTCTCTCTCTCTCTCTCTTCTTGTTTCTCTCTCTCTCTCTCTCTCTCTCTCTCTCTCTCCTCTCTGTTTCTTGCTTTCTCTCTCTCTCTCTCTTGTTTCTTGCTTTCTCTCTCTCTCTCTCTTGTCTTGCTTTCTCTCTCTCTCTCTCTCTCTCTCTCTTGTTTCTTTGTCTCTCTCTCTCTCTCTTCGTTTCTTGTCTCTCTCTCTCTCTCTCTTGTTTCTTGTCTCTCTTCTCTCTCTCTCTCTTGTTTTGTCTTCTCTCTCTCTCTCTCTTTTCTTGTCTCTCTCTCTCTCTCTCTCTCTTGTTTCTCTCTCTTCTCTCTCTCTCTCTCTCTCTCTCTCTCTGTTCTTGTCTTCTCTCTCTCTCTCTCTTGTTTCTTGTCTTTCTCTCTCTCTCTCTCTCGTTTCTTGTCTCTCTCTCTCTCTCTCTTTTGTTTTCCCCCCCTCTCTCTCTCCCTCTCTTTCCTCCGTCAATTTCTTAAAAGAAAAAAAGATTGTAGTTGGTTCATTCTTTGCCTTCTTGTAGGAATAGAAAGAAAACAAATCAAACTATCCCCACAAGAAGACGAACACTGAATCAACTCCTTGCTTTTTTAATCTACATTTCTACTCCAATATTATCTTTTTGCGACTGCTTTCTCGAATGAACTAAACAACACCGGCATTCAGGATTTTAAACAAGTATGATTAAGTGCTGACTATTGATAGCTTACGACGCCACTGGGACAAAAATCCTTCCTTTTTCTTTTTTAAATAAAAAAAGAAGAAAAAAAGAAAGGACTTCGAGATATGGTAGCATTAATTACGTTGAATCTGATAAAAAAATAATAACGAAACAAAAAAAGGCAATGTTTTCATTGGAGGAGGTGTATTTTAAATTACATTGGTATCAGTGTTGTCATTCAGTCAGTTATCTCCGAGTTCTTGATTCGACGGAAGCTGGACAAGTACTGAAACAAATTACTGAGCGAAATGAGTTTGATAAAAATCTACCAATTCGAGGTGTCTATTTACTTTTGTCATAACCCTGCTTAATACAACTGTGTCGGGCGGATGCAAGATCTTTTTTAGGCTGAACTTGCACAAAGGTGTCAAAATTAGAGTGGCTCAGAAAAAACAGAACCCAAATTATTTATTTAACCCTAACCCCTAACCCTAAACCCCTAAGTTTTATTACAAAATTTGTGGGTTCTGTTTTTTCTGGGTCACCGGTATACAGGGTGACCCAGAAAAAACAGAACCCAAATTATTTATTCATTTTCCCATTAAACTAACCTAAACCCCAACCCTAACCATAGACCCCCCATAGTTAAAATTAACAGTTTTATTACAAAATTTGTGGGTTCTGTTTTTTCTGGGTCACTCTAATTTTGACACCTTTGTGCAAGTTCAGTCCTTTTTTATTAACTTACCATGCATTGCATTGACGTCAAACTCGGGAAACTATTTTATCTACTGTAACCAAAGAAAGACAAAAACAGTAATAGTTCGCGTGGTGGGAAAAAATTGAGAGTATGGATGTCTATATGTTTTCTATTACCTGTTTAGTTTGTTGGGGTGCCGTCTCAGTACAGTACTGTACGGAAAATACACGTTCTACTTTTGGAGGCGCTCAGTGTGCAATGGTCGCAGGAAATTGGAAACGGTGACCCGAGTTCAAATCTTGGACAAGGCTTTTTGCATTCATCATGTGCTAATAGATTCCAGGAGTCGAGTCCCTAAGGGGTGTGATGCTGAAATCCAGTGCTACCCATCAACTCCTGCGACACTACCTTTGCAAACTGCATTGGTACCTTACCTTTCTTTGGATCACAGCGGCAGTGTGGAGAGGGGGATTTGCTGCATGGGCAACAGCTTATCCTCCATAGGAACCCGCCCAGGCTATGGAGTTCAGAGAGAGAGGAAAAAAAATTTGACACTACTCCATCGTTCTCGTAGCTGCGAGGCTGCCAACGCAACACAATAGTTTCAAGGGTGGGGTGATTGAAAGTATGGGCTTATAGATATTTTTATTACCTGTTCAGTTTGTTGGGGAGGGGTGTCTCAGTATATTACAAAATTATACGTTTTACTTTTGGAGGCGCTCAACGTGTAATGGTCGTAGGAAATGGACACGTTGACCCTAGTCCAAATCCCGGACAAAGCTTTTTGCCTTTCACATGGTGCAAATAGTTTCAAGCAGGTGGTTTGTGAGTATGGGTGCATAAATGTTTTCTATTACCCGTTCAGTTTGTTGGGGTTCCGTCTGAGTAGAATACAGAACATACACGTTTTACTTTTGGAGGTGCTCAGTGTGTAATGGTTATCATTGTAGGAATGGACATTGTGACCCTTGTTCAAATCCTAGACAAGGCTTTTGCATGGTGTTAAGAGATTCAGTGGGTGGGGTGATTGAGAGTATGGGTGTATGCTTTCTATTACCTGTTCAGTTTGTTGTATCAGTACAGAACAGAAAAACAGCACAGGGGTAAGACTCCCCCAATGGGGCCACCTGTTGGCCGTGGGTGGCGATCCATGATGCTTAAGGATAGGTGGTTGTGCAGTCCATGATTTGCAATACTCCACTTTGGCTCTTTCTTGGACTAGACGGGCTGTCGGAGAGGCCCCCTCCGATCATCGCTTTCACGTCAAGCACCTATATGATTTTCCCAACCCTATTGCCCATATGGCAAGCCCCAACCCTTTTTATCATATGGGTGCTAGAAGCAGTGGCTGAGGGTCTACATGTCCTGGGAATGACGTTAAACTCTATCTTATAGTGAGGTTCCAGTTTTGGAGGTTTGGCGAATGTGGAGCACCCTTTATCACCGTTGCACCCTGTTCCACTCTGAACCCGGAGTGGTAGTACCTGTTAATGTACCATCTATGGGTTAAATAGAAAATTGCATTTATAAAAAAAAAATTGAGTATCCATTTAGAATTACTTTATTTCAAAACTTTATCGGATTAAATGACCCACTGAGGTTGATATGCCGTAAAAACAAACCAAACCCGCCAGATCTCCGAGTTAAGCAGCGATGAGCCTGTTTAATACTTAGATTGGTGACTATTTAAGCAACGTATTGTAAGCAACCTGATATCAAAATGACTTGATTCGGCATTGATGGCCCAATGGGTTGATATACCATTAAAAAAACAAACCAAGCAACCAATACTTAATTGGGTGACCACTTAAGCAAAATCAGGTACTGAAGCAACCTGTTATCAAAATGACTTGATTCGGCAATAGATGGCCTGAAAAGGGTTGATATGCCGTAAAACAAACAACCAATCAACCACCTACGCCTATTAGATCACCTCCACCTTTTTTTCTTGAAGATAGCAGGTACCAATCATGGAAACAGTATAAACGAAATGGTGGAGAAAAAGAAAAAAAAACAGGAATCAAAATGGTGGGAAAAAAAAGAGACACTCTTTGACAGCCGCCATTCGATGGTATCACTTCTGATGGTATCACTAGCGATGGCGCCGAAGTCAGAGAGCTTTGTGTTTTCTTTCTCGGCAAGTGAGGACGTCGGGGAGTGTGTACTGAAGATAGGCCAACAACTTCTTAAAAGGATAAAATTTAATCATTCGCACTGCTTTGACCGGGTAATTAAGGATGAGGAGGACCTTTATCTTTTGATTTCATCGGAAGCTGATAACGCCCTCCCACTCCTCTCTTAACTCCTCCCACCTCCTCTTCCTCTGCACTGGTCACCAAACCATCACTCACCATGTTCATTGAGTGATGACAAATATTAACATTAGTATTCATGTTAACTCCGCTTTTACCTGTGATATTCACCGTCCTTCTCAGTATAAATAAACATGGATATATATATATATATATATATATATATATAAACAAACCTAATATATAATACATATAATAATAAGATATAGGCAAAATAAACATGGATATGTGAACTTCGCTTTTGCCTGTTATCTTTACCGTCCTTTTCAGTATGGATAAACATAGATATATGCGTGCGTATGTGTACGGGTGTGCGATGGTGTGTTTGTGTGCAGGTGTATATATATATAATATATATATATATATATATACGTGTATGCCTTTGTGTTAACTTTCTGTGGATGTCTCTCTATTTTTGAAATCTGTTTCTTTACTTTTTCTCTTTCTTCCCTTTTTCGTTTTTGTCTCAGATTTTCTGTCACGTTTTCTTTCTTCTTCCTCTTTCTGCATTTGTATCATTCTTTTTTCTTTCTTTCTTTTCTTCATCAGTTTTGTTATTGTGTCGCCATTTATTTCAACTCTCTTTTTCTCTTAATATAATGCTCTTCCCATCATGCATCACAAAATAAATCGGTCTTCCCATCATGCTCTCAAAACTTAACCACTCTTCCCATGATGCACCACATAAGGAAAAATACGAATACACATAATTCACTTTGTTTAAAAGTTACATGGTGCCGTTGAATACCATAACTTAGATATATCTGAGAAAGAGAGAAGTAAATGATGATAGACATAAACAAATTCTTAAGGACGGAATCCTGGTGGATGAGAGTCCATGACATGCAACACTCCACTTTGGCCCATACTTGGGCTAGAGGAGTGGTCGGAAAGGCCCCTCCGATCAATCGGCTGGTCACATCAAACACTAGAACCTATAAGATTGTCCCGACCCTATTGCCCTTATGGCAAGCCCCCAACCCTTTTTATCATATATGTGCTAGAAGGCCGTGACTGAGGGTCAGTGTCCTGGGTATGACGTTAAACTGCATCTCATTTTGAAGTTCCAATTCTGGAGCTCTGGGGAGTGTGGAGCACCCCCTCATCACCATTACTCACAGGTTTATTGTGAGCCGGAGTGATAGTACCTGTTAGGATCCATCTATGGGCTAAATAGAAAAAATGGGTTATTTCCTATAGCTCCAACATAAACAAAGGGGAACCACTCTTGACTGATAAATTATTTATTATTTTTCCCATTAAACTAACCTTAAACCCTAACCCTAACTCCCGTCGTCTTTTTTCTAGTAAATCAATAAATAAATTAATTTCAGTCAGTGGTTTGTTTATTTTGGGGTAAGAGGAAATAACCAAAAAATGTGTCTAAAAAAATGAGTTTAAAAAAATTGAATACCCATCAAAAATGAATAAAACAAAATGTCTTCAGAATAGATTAACCCTACAAGGATTGATATGCCGTAAAGTCGAACCAACCAACCATAAACAAACTAAGATATATATGATAGCGAGATGAATGAACAGACACATAAATATATAATGAGAAGAAACTGATGAACGGATTGGTATATGGAAGAGAGGAATAGACTGATAGTTATAAAGAGAAAAAGAGAGAGAAGATAGAATAAATAGAGATAGACATAAACAGACTGTGGTATCTATTGAGAGAAAAGACCAAGCTTCCTCCAACTCTCAACACCTTTAGTGTTTCTGTTTACAACACCTATTTCAAACTGATTACTTCAAAGTGATTAGTTCTAATCAACAACCATATCAACATAATGTGATAACATTTTAATTATCACACCTGGCCAATTTTCTTCCTTTCTCATCCCTTAATCAGGTTCTCACATCTTTTTCATTTACTTTGCGTCTCCTCACACGCAGGTCCTATCTTCTCCCAGATGGTAAATTCGTTTTCAAAATCGACCATCCTATCTACATCTGTCTGTTTCCAATTTGAGGCTTAATAAATTATTTCACATCCTCAGTTTTTTCTTCTCTTTTTATTTCTTTTTTTTTTTACATTTCTATTTCGTCTCTCTTTTTATTTTTGTGTGTGTCCTTCCCTGACACCTTCCCACAATTCCCCACTGCATAGATGTTCTTGGTGAACTGTAAAATTATTAGATCATCCACTAGATAAAATTACGTAAAGCCCAACATAGAACCTAAGTCAGAATTTAAGAAGAAGAAAAAAAATGCTAGATAAATTGACATTTATTTCAAGAGATCACGGCACTTTGTCATGAATTAGTGACCAATGATAGCAGGCTACTACGAGTAGAATTTTATTCTCATGCAGTGCCCGTTATCTATGGCCTTGTGCCAAACTAAGTAAATTATTTCAGTCATCTCACATAGCCTAATGGTTCGTGAGCGAAGCTAGTCGACTTTTACGAGTGAGGTGTCCTATGACATTAAACTGCATCTGATGGCATGGCTCCAGTTCTGAAGATCTGAGGCATTCGGAATTACCCATTTATTGCCATTACTACTAGGTTCTCTAACCTGGAGTGGTAGTACCTGTTAAGGTTCCATCTATAGGTCAAATAGATCTATTTATATTCAATAGGACTGCCCCCAAAAAAAAAACTTTAAAAAAAAACTCTAACGAAACAACTACAAAAAAATGTAGATATGAACATACAATAAATGTGATTCCCTAATCGCTATCTAGTGGTGAGGTTCCAGTTCCGGAGCTCTGGGGAATGTGTAGTCGCTTGTTTATCACCATTACTCCTAGGTCCACTCTAACCCCGGTTGGTGGTACTTGTTAGGGTCCCTTAAATAGAAAAAATGAGTTTTTTTTTAAATTTTAATTCGAAAAATTTGAATAGCCATCAAGAATGAATAAAACAAAACGTTATAACATGTGTTGTTATAATAACGTTGGAAAGTTTAAAGTAACCTACCAACGTGGGTTCATGAGTAAACATAAGAACCATTCCGACAAAGGTCAAAAGATAACAATATATTTATTCCGTAAGTGACAGAAAATACACTCAGAGAAAGACATACAAAAAGAGTACATATATGAACAGAACGTATATAAGACAGATACATGAATGTTCTATAAAAGGATTTACTAGTAGGGTAGGTAGGGGGTAAAACCCCTAACCTAAGATTAGGGTAGCAGCTCTCTAGCCCATCTTTACACGTTGCCGGTCTGAGTGAAAAGAGACTAGGGAATCGAAGTTCCCTCCTGTGGTCAGATACTAAAGCCACCTCTCGGCAAACGAGACGCATCAAGAGAAGATAACTCATTTCATTTAGTGGCCCAACAACGTCTTCAGCATAAAATAACCCAACAATGATTGATATGCTATAAAATCCAACCAACCACTCTATCTTTCAATCCCTTTTTGTTCTCTTGCCTATTTCTTCTTCCTCTCTCAAGTGCCCTGTTGGTGGGGCTGTAGAATATGCTGACTGCACCTCTGTAGAGGAATAAGACTGTCCTTAATGAAGCCATCTGTTGGTTCAGAATAGGATTGTGGTAGCTGAGTAGTTTGTGACCTGGGTACTATGTGGTCCTGTGACAAGCATTATTTCACTTTGCTCGTTACTTGAAATAGAAAGGCGGCCAGAGAGACTCTATCTAATCAGCTGGTCATGTCAAACCCTAGCATCTATAAGATTGTTCCGACCATATTCTTCAAATTGCTCTTATGGCAAACACTCAACTCTTTTTATCATATACTTACTAGAGGGTGGTGGTTGATGGTTAACCACCAGTATTTATCTATACAATGAAGTTAATGAAAATTATTTTTAAACCAATCTCTCTCTCTCTCTCTCTCTCTCTCTCTCTCTCTCTCTATATATATATATTATATATATATATATATATATATATATATATAAAAACATTTGGCATTAAATAACCCACACAGGTTGATTAAACCAAACAACTTTCTCTCAGTTTACAGGGTGTTCTGAAACTCTTGCCGCCCCTATGTATTGTTTCAACTTTATTTTTTGTTTTAATGTTATGTAATTATTTTACCTCTAAAAAATCCTGGGAATTAAATTATTTTCTAGATTTTATAGTTGCATTATGTAATTATTCTACCTATAAAGAAAAATATGTAGGAAATGACAAAATTTCCTACCATCCAATACTTCCTTCAATATATTGGCTTTTTTCTTTTTCACTTATATTCTCCTATTCCTATCAACCTGATAAGGTTCATGCTTCATTTTATTTTTGCTTTCAGTGTAATAATACTTCCCTATCAATCTCTAGTTTTTTTCTCTTAAATTAATTTTCTATAACAGATAAATTTCCATTTTTTTCTCCTTAGCCAACATATTATTTGTACTAGCAAAATTATGCACCTCCCTAGGTGCAATTATGTAAGTCTTAATGTAATAAAATATCATATCAAATTAGAAAGACTAACGAAACTAAATAAGAATGAATATAAAATATTACACTTATTTGAATATTATTTGAATTGATCTTTATATAGAATTATATATAGAATTGATTTTAATACAATTGAGAATAACATGATAATGTTAGAAATCTGTACCAGCAAATAATTATTTATTAAACTCAGTTTTGTTAAAATCATTATGCAAAATATTCCACAATATACTATGTAAATCTTATTACTTAGTGATATATAACACATATTTCAGGATCTTAAATGCATTAATGATATGGGCAGTTATGCGGCAAATCTATCTCAGTTAGATTGATAGTAATGTTAATAAATAAGATGCTAATGCAAATTAAGATTAAATAATGACTATTTCATAATCATTGAGAATATAACTTAAATAACTAAGGAAATCGCGATGTTAATGGTGATGTAGTGTTGGTTACAGAAGTTACATAATCTCTATTAAAATAAGATTTTCATAATTTTTCATCTTATTTTTCTTTACTTCAAAAAAAAAAATAGTTGTATTTCACAGAATTATTTTTTTCTTCAAACCCCAAAATGAAGAAAAGGAAAAACATCTGCTTTGGTTCTCTAAGAACTGTCATTCCTTTCATTTAAAAAAAAAAATTTGCATGTCTGTCTGTTTGTCCTTACATTTAAATTGTGATGCATCCATTATTATTTCTTGGGTGTAAATTCCAACCAACCAATGAGGCAGATAGGAAAATTATTACTCTTGTTTGCCAATAAAAATAAGTTCTGAATACTTCTGAAAAACTAATATTCTGATACAAAACAACATTGTGACCATACTTACCTAAGTACAAGAAACACAATTATCAGATCTATAATAATAAAAAAAAGTATTGAAACAAAAATAAGATCTACCTATGATTAAATAGATATTGAAAATAGTGCAAAAACAAGATGGCGAGGTTCATTTACTCGAATAATTACCATACAGAAAATTAAGAAACTAGACAATCTATGAACGAATTTGGTTCCTTTTGTAATAGCTCTCCATGATGATATTTATGCTTCTATTTAGGAAGGAGTGAAGGATTCTAACGAGTATTTCATAGATAATAGCTCTCCATGATGATATTGATGCTTCTATTTAGGAAGGAGTGAAGGATTTTAACGAGTATTTCATAGATAATAGCTATCCGTGATGATACTGATAACTATATTTAGTAAGTAGTGAAGGATTTTAATTAGAATTTCATAGTTAACTGTTGTCAATAATGATATTGATGCTACTATTTGGGAAGGGTATTTCGGAGTTAATTGCTGTCCTTAATGATATTTATGCTTCTATTTGGGAAGGGGTGAAGGATTCTTATTAGTATTTCCTAGTTAACAGCTGTCCATAATGATATTAGTATTTCTATGTAAGAAGGAGTGAAGAATATTAATCAGTATTTCATAGTTAATTTCCGTCCATAATGATATTGATGCATCTATTGAGGTAGGAGTGAAGAATATTAATTTGCATTTCATTTGTGTTATATCAACAACTTGGATGGTTAAATAATAATATTCAGTATAAATGCAGACCCCACAAGATTATAATTATAAAGTGATAATTGATAGTAAAAATATACTACCAAACTTCATCAGAGGAAAAAAATTAAAAAAAGAGAAGACCAAGAGGGTCGTACCAACTGAAATAATGAATTAATACTATAACACTTGACAAAAAAAAAATGCATATATATATATTATATATATAGCAATATATGCACCCTCCGGGTGCAAGTATTTTAGTTAAATTTTATAATAAAATATCTTATTAAATTAGAAAGGCTAATGAACTGAATAAGAATGTAGATAAAAGATTTTCCGATTAAAAATAGACTTTGAAACTAACTCTTCCAATTTTCCGTAGCTAAAAATTACAAAATAAAGTGATAATATTAATCTTATTGATTTCTTTTAAGATTATTAAAGAAAATTTTTGGTAGAAATATACTAAGCATATATTTATTAAATCAATTTTAGATCAATATGCAAATTAGCTTCTCATCACTGTAAACCTCATTTTATTGTAATATAAAATATAAAATTGCATTTATTAGTATGTAGATATGGTCAACCATAAGTAAGATGTAAAATATTAATTATTAAATATGAGTCTTAAATAAAAATAAATCATGGAGAATATGATGTAAATACACGAAAATTGTGACTTGTTATATAAATAGTTTCGAAAATTACAGACAGACAAACCCACAATCTAATTATAAAAGATAATATAAATTTACATATAAATAAAAATGCTAGGATTATCTAAAGCTAAAATGTAAAGGCTCAATACTAAGTAGAGCAAATGATAACTTAAACCTAATGAGTCATGATATAAAATTACTAATGAGTATCGCTTAGCCACAGATCCTGCCCTGATGAGCTAGCTACTAGCGAAACTATTAGTAGTATACTGATTCATTAGGTCTAACTTTAGATATATATATATATATTATATAGGTATGATATAATAGTAATATAAATAAGAATAATCAAGAGACAACTAATAATGAATTTGTGTTTCTGTGATAGTTTTGTATAGATCATTTTTTTTGTGTCTGAGAAATCAAGTTGACCATCAAAGCACAAAAATCATATTAGTAAATAATAATATGACTTTAGTAAAAGCCTAGAATTCCAAGAATCTCCCTTGTCATTGTTCTATGAATGATTTGGACCAATATCCTCATCCTTCATCTTTTTGTCACAATGTTCTTGATCAAACAACATCCAACCATTTTTAAGTTATGAGAAATAGGAATAAAAGGAATGGCTTATTTACTGAAAGAAAGTAGTCATCACATTGCTTCCTATCATCATCATCATCATCATCAGGTCATGCTGACAGCATGGATTCCTATGACTCTATCGCTCTTTGTCCCTATCAGTGATTGCTCTTGGCAGATCTGTGCAGCATCCAAAATCGGCACAGAACTGATTGATGTGCTTTTTGCTGGTTGGCCTACACTGGTTTGTCCATGTGGGAACATCACTTATGAATACATCCTTACTTCTCCTCGCCCTGTCATCTGGGGTGTTAGAATTCACTGACTGCTTAAGGATAGAACCCAGGTGGTTGAGCAGTCCATGATTTGCAATACTTCACTTTGGCCCTTTCTTGGGCTAGACAGGCGGGCGGAAAGGCCCCCTCTGATCAATCAGTTGGTCACGTCAAGCCATAGCACCTATATGATTGCCCCAACTCTATTGCCCTTATAGCAAGCCCCAAACCCTTTTTATCATATGGGTGCTAGAAGGTGGTGTTTGAGGGTCTACATGTCCTGGGAATGACGTTAAACTCTATCTGATGGTGAGGTTCCAGTTTTAGAGGTTTGGGGAATGTGGAGCACCCCTTCATCACCATTGCTCTCTGGTCCACTCTGACCCGGAGTGGTAGTACCTGTTAGGGTTAAATAGAAAAATGTATTCATAAAAAAATTGAGTATCCATTTAGAATGACTTAATTTCAAAACATTATCGGCATTAAATAACCCACAAAGGTTGATATGCCATAAAACAAAACAAGCCAAAACAACCCTTGCTTTTCTAGCAGAGTCCAGTGAGTCTTGTTTGTCTTACTTGAATGGTTTGTGTGATAAGAAGTAATTGACTGTATAGCTGCTTTTTTGTGGGGTGCTACTCCCAGGATTTGTTCAAGACAGCACACGGCATCCTTTTATTTTTTCATCCTATATTGGCTTTTAAAGTTTAAAGCAAGAAAAAAATAAAAACTTCTGTCTCGACTTTTTTTTTTTCACTATATTATATATATATATATATATTCATACATATATATAAATCAAGGAAAGTCCGACACAAAATATCCGTAGCCTAGCGGCTTTACCCCATCCCAAGGAAAGGCCAGGGGAGTAAACCCCGAAAACAAATCTGGAGCCGGAGTCTAAGGTAGTGTAATGCTGAAATCCAGTGCTATACACCGCTGTCAAACTGCATTGGTTCCTTACTTTTCCTTTGGATAACAGTGGCAGTGTGGAGAGGGGAGATTTGCTGCTCAGGCAACAGCTCATCCTCCATAAAAACATGCCTAGGCTACGTAGTTAAAAAAAAAATTGGACACTACTCCATTGTCTCGTAGATGGAAGGATGCCAACTCATATCTATAACTAAAAGTATGACACACACGATTGGTAGGTAGATAGTTACAAACAAGATTGTTAATGATAATGGCTCTTTCTTTCTTTCAATAATTCGTTCTAATGTTCCTTTTTCTTTCTTTAATTTTGTATTTCTTTGGGATTTTTATTCTTGATTACATAGCTTGGAGTTTTTTGTTTGTTTATCTTTTCTTTTTTTTTTTCCTTTCTTGAAAATAGTGAAAAATCCTCTTACCATTCAAACACCCACCCACCCATTCATCTGTACAACCAAACCTGTCATGACCCCCTCACATCACTCACTCCCTACTTCAACTCTATCACTTCTTAGCCACACCCCGACTTCCATCTGCCAGTCCTCATCCCTTCCTTGTCACAATCTTCTTTCTTTTAGCCTTGTCACCTTGTCAATTAAGAGAAGCCAGCTTTTAACTGAGAGTGCGAGAGAGAGAGAGAGAGAGGATGTAGTCGGGAGAGAGAGAAGAAAGTACATAGAAGTGAGAGAGAGATGTAGTCGGAGAGAGAAAAGAGTAAACATAGAGAGAGAGAGAGAGGAGAGAGAGTAACATAGAAGTAGTAGAGAGAGAAAGAGATGTATCTGTGATATAGAATGAAAGAGAATGATCTACCAAAAAAGGAGAAATTGAGGAAAAGAGAGAAAAAAAAGCAAGTTATAAGGGGGAGACAGACAGACAGATTGCAGAAGAGAGATATAAGAAGCCAGCTGTAATTGAAATACAAAGGAGAGACAGAGATAAAGAGAAATGTAACAGGAGAGAAAAGAGCATGTGAGGGAGAGAAAGAGTGACGTTAGAGAGAGAGAGAAGATGTATAAGTGACGTAGAGGAAAAGAGAGAGAAAAAAGCATTATAAGGGGAGACATACTCAAGACATCACCACAGGTTGCAGAGAGAGATATAAGAAGCCAGCTTGTAATTGAAATGCAAAGAGAGAGAGGAGAGAGCAATATGTATAAGGATGTAGAGGAAAAGAGAGAAAATGTAACAGGAGAGAGAGAGAGAGAAGACAGATAATGTATAAGAGAATAATATGAAAAGGAAAGAAAGATCATTCGATATACCAGAAGAAAGAGACTAAAAAAGCATTAGTTATATATTATAGAGAGAGAACCTGCTAGAGAAGTACCATGAGGAACAGAAGATCTCATGAGGAGATTGAGTAACAAAGAGAGAAAACAATTTAGTGGGAAAGAGAAAATTTAATTGGAAAAAAGAGAGAGTGATAGACATTAAAGAGGAGGAAAGAGACGGAATAGAAGACTAATAGAAGAGAAAGGGAGAATGTGAAGAGAAAGAAAGATAGATAAGAGATGTAGAAAGAGAGAAAAGAATAGACACCAGAAAGCGAAGAGAGAGCTAGCGAGGAAGAAAATTATAGAGAGTTAATAAGTTAGAGGAGAATTGAGATGAAGAAGCGTTGAAAGAGAAAGATACATTACAATGTTTAGACGAGAAGAGAGGAAATAGGGGGATAGAGACAGAATAAGATGTGTAGAAAATTAGAAAATACACAGAAGAAGAAGGTGTAGAGGACGGAAAAAAAGTGTTTGAAAGATTATATAGGTAGATAAGGTTAAAGGATAATGAAGAATAGAGAGAATACATAGCAAGTGTAGATGAGATAGCGGATTAGAGAAATAGAGAATTCTAGAAGATAGAAAGTCAAAGAATAAATAGGCATAACTGTAGAAAGTATAGAGATGCAGAAAAGTGAAAGCAGATGCTGAGAGAGCGAGAGAGAGAGGGGAGAGGAGCATAAATAATAGAGAATTCGTTCAGTGACACACACCTCATGTATATATATTATATATAAGGAGAGAGAAGAAGAGACATAATAATTAAGAAATTTCTTCAGTTGGAACACACACAACACACACACACACACACACCCACACACACACACACACACACACACACATCACACACACACCACACAACACCACCACACCACCAACACACAACACCACACCACACACACATCACACACACACACACACCACACACACACACCACGCACACACACAACACACACAACACACAACACACACACACACACACACACATAACAACATCTATTTATTATAATATATATATATATCATCGTTATTTGTATATACTATATTTAATATAAAAATTTGTAACCGGTTTCTCAATTTAATGCTATATACTAAGAATCAATTATTTTTTATTCGTAACCATTTTGATAACCACAATGTGCGAATATTACAATATGAGCATCACCCCAATTAATTGTTTCGTTCTTGCAAACCTTTACACTAAAGTAATTATCTTGCTTTTCATTTAATTGAATCAATTCAGTAAATAAATTGAAGGAAACTAAAAACATTCACTCACTTAGGCATAGTTCGAACTCAATGTACAAATGTAACTATTATCTATAGTAAACTTGATATATATATATATATCATATAATATATTATATATATATATATAATATATATATTATATAGATATGGTGTGTTGTGATATATATATATACACACATAATATATATATATATATATGTCTGTGTGTCTGTGTGTGTATATATAAATTATATCATTATAGTATATACTTATATAATGGCTTCCATTCGGCTACCTTTTCTTCTCTAGTTGCTTTACAACTATATCATTGATTATATCATCTTCGTAGTTAAAAGTAGTTTGTGAGCGTACACACATTACGTACACACTCTCTCCTTCTCTCTCTCTCTCTCTCTCTCTTCTTCTCTTCTCTCTCTCTCTCCTCTCTCTCTCTCTCTGCGTATGAGTACCCCTTCTATTGCATTTACCCAGCTCCACTCCGAATTACGGCCTTCCCCATGGTTATACCTTTATGAAAATTTGTTCAGTGTTTGCTTCCACCTCATGCTTCAGCCTCTCTGGTGTGGTTTCATTCATTCATATAAACTATCTCTCC
>CM042151.1:11430087-11482161 GCA_023376005.1 Doryteuthis pealeii | reverse complement strand
TGAAGATAGAGAGAGATACATAGCATGTAGAGAGATGGATAGAGAAATAGAGATGTCTAGAAAGATAGAAAAATACACAAAAGAATAGCATATAGACGTGAGAAAGATATAGAGATGCCAGAAAAAAGTGTAAAGGAGAATGAGAGAGATCGAGAGAGAGAGAGAGAGAGAGAGAGAGATACAACATACATACATACATACATACATAGCAATGTGGAGAGAAAGAGAGATGGGGATGGAGAAATAGAGATGTGTAGAAAGAGAGAAAAATTGACACAAGAAAGAAAGAGAGAGGTGTAGGGATGAGAGAAAAAGAAGTGGTGAGAAAGATATAGAGAGGTAGATAAAGTGTAGAGGAGAATGAGAGAGAGAGAGACATGTTGAAAAAGAGAAAGATACATAGCAATGTGGAGAGATAGAGAAATAGAGATGTGTAGAAAGAGAGAAAAATACACAGAGATAGAATAGCATAGGACTGAGATAAAAAGAGTTAGATGTTGTGAGAAAGATATAGAGAGGCAGATAAGGTGTAGAGGGGAGAGAGAGAGAGAGAGACATGTTGAAAAAGAGAAAGATACATAGCAATGTGGAGAGATAGGAGATAGAGAAAGAGAGATGTGTAGAAAGAGAGAAAAATACACAAGATAGAATAGCATAGGACTGAGATAAAGAGTTAGATGTTGTGAGAAGAATATGAGAGGCAGATAAGGTGTAGAAAGAGAGAGAGACATGTTGAAAAAGAGAAAGATACATAACAATGTGAGAGAGAGAGAGAGAGAGAGATGTGTAGAAAGAGAGAAAAATACACAAGATAGAATAGCATAGGACTGAGATAAAAAGGTTAGATGTTGTGAGAAAGATATAGAGAGGCAGATAAGGTGTAGATAGGAGAGAGAGAGACATGTTGAAAAAGAGAAAAGATACATAACAATGTGGAGAGAGAGAGAGAGATGTGTAGAAAGAGAGAAAAATACACAAGATAGAATAGCATAGGACTGAGATAAAAGAGTTAGATGTTGTGAGAAAGATATAGAGAGGCAGATAAGGTGTAGAGAAGAGAGAGAGAGAGAGAGAGAGAGAGAGACATGTTGAAAAAGAGAAAGATACAAACAATGTGGAGAGAGAGATGTGTAGAAAGAGAGAAAAAATACACAAGATAGAATAGCATAGGACTGAGATAAAAAGAGTTAGATGTTGTGAGAAAGATATAGAGAGGCAGATAAGGTGTATGGAGAGAGAGAGAGAGAGAGAGAGAGAGAGAGAATGTTGAAAAAAGAGAAAGATACATAACAATGTGAGAAGAGAGACATGTGAAAAAGAAAGATACATAACAATGTGGAGAGAGAGATGTGTAGAAAGAGAGAAAAATACACAAGATAGAATAGCATAGGACTGAGATAAAGAGTTAGATGTGGAGAAAGATATAGAGGAGAATGAAAGAGAAAGGGATACATAGTGAGAGAGAGAGAGAGAGAGAGAGGGGAGAGAGAGTAAGATGGAGATGCAATGGGGGGGGAAAATGAAAAAAAAAGTAGTCTGGCAAGACGGGGAAGGGGAGGGGAAATCAAAATACATTTTTCTTTTGTTTTTCCTCCTTATCCTCTTTGGTTCCTCTTGCTTCACCATTTTTATTTCTTCTTAGCCATTCTTTATATTGGCTTCAACACAAAGTGAATTGACCAGATGAATGGAGTTGGGAAGGGGACTGAGGTTGGGAGATAAAGCTAAAATAAAAAAAAAGATGAAAGGAGGCGGAGAAAATAAAACAAAGTTAAATAAATCAAATAGAATAAATTAAGATAAAAAAAAAAGGAAGAATTGAAAAGTAAAGACAAGAAGATTTTTTTGAAGATTTTCTTCTTAAAGTAAAACTTGACATACATCACCAGATGACCCTAATTTTAGACATTGATTGTAATTCTTTGAATTAACTTTCTCCTTCTCTCTCTTTCTCTCTTTCTCTTTCTTTCTCTTTCTCTCTTTCTTTTCTCTCACTCTTTTTTTCATTCTCTCTCTCTTTCTTCTCTCCTCCTCTCTCTCTCTCTCTCTGTCTCATTTTTTTTACTTCATTCAAAATCTTTTTCCTTCCTTTTATCCAACTGGCTTTCTTACACAATTTCTCTTTTAGCTGACGTTTTCCCTTTTTTATCCTCTTTCTTTTTCCTTCTCTGTCCTCTTTCATTCCTTTTTCTTTTTTTGTCCCCTCTCTTGTTTATTTCATCGATTTTGCTTTCTTACACCCTTTCTCTTTAAACTGTTTTTCTTTCTTCTTCTCTTTCTTCTTTCTTTTTTCTTTCTTTCTTTCTCTTTTTCTTTTTTCTTTCTTTTTCTTTCTTTCTTCTTCTTTTCTCTTTTCTTTTTCTTTCTTTTTCTCTTTTCTTTTTCTTTCTTTCTTTCTTTTCTTTTCTCTTTTCTTTCTTTCTTTCTTCTCTTTTCTTTCTTTCTTTCTTCTCTTTTTTCTTTCTTTCTTTCTTTCTTTCTTTCTTTCTTTCTCTTCTTCTTTCTTTCCTCTCTTTTCTTTCCTCCATTTCTTTCTTTCCTCCTTTCTTTCTTTCCTCCTATTTCTTTCTTTCCTCCTATTTCTTTCTTTTATCCCATTTCTTTCTTTTATCCCATTTCTTTCTTTTTTTCTCTTTCTTCTCTCCTCTTTCTTCTCTCTCTCTTCTTTCTTTCTTTCTCCTTCTTTCTTTCCTCTCTTTCTTTCTTTCCCTTTTTTCCCCTCTTTCTTTCCTTCTTTTCTTCCTTTCCTCTTTTTTCTTTCTTTCCTTTCCTCTTTTTTCTTTTTCTTTCTTCTGTTTCTTTCTTTCTTTCTTCTCTTTCCTATACTTTTTTAAAACTTTTCTTTTTCTGTCATCTCTCTTGCTTTATTTTCTTTCTTCTCTTTTTCTTTTAGTCCTCTCTCTTTTCTTCATTTTATCTAACTTGCTTTCTTTCACCATTTTTCTTTTAGCTGTTTTTTTACCTATCATCCTTTTCTTCAATTTTATCTTTTTATTTTCATTCCTTTTTATCTTACACCTTTTTTTTTAGCTCTTTTCTTTCTTTTTCATGTCATCTCTTTTTATCTTTATCTTCCTTTTCTTTTCGCTTTTGATACTTTCTCTTTAATATTCTACATTTCCTTTTTTTCTTTTACAATTTTTAACATTTTTGAATATCTTTATTCTTACCTTTTTCTTTATTTCTTACTTTTTTTTAAATTTTTTTTTTTTTTTTACATTTTCTTCATTTATCTTTCTTTCCATCAAATATTTTTCATTGTTGAATTTCCTTTTTCCCTCTTTATTCTTCCATATTATTATTCTTTTACAGTCTGTCTTCTTTTCTTTCATATTCTTTTTTTCTTACTCTTCTTTTTTCTCTTTCTGTTTTCATTCTTTTCTTTCTCCATTCTTTTCTTACTGTTTTCCTTTTTCGTTTTTCTCTTTTTCTTTTCTTCATCTCTTCTCTCTCTCTCTCTCTCTCTCTCTCTCTCTCTCTCTCTCTCTCTCTCTCTCTCTCACTTCCCTTCATTCTCTTCTTTCTTGCTATCTCTGTTTTTCTTCTCTTTTTCTTTGATTTCTCTCTTTCTCTTGTCAGTCTCCCATTTATTTAATCTTTCTCTCACACTGTCTTTCTTGCTATTTATCTTTCTCTCTTTACCCCCCCCATCTCTTACTTTCTGTCTTTCTATCTCTGTTCTTTTCTTCCACTCTTCTAATGTTCCTTTTTTTTTTCTTTTCTTCTTCCCTTTCTCTCTATTTTTCTTTCTCACATCCCTTTCTTTCACTTTCATTTCTTGCTATTCATCTTTCTCTTTTTCCTTCCTCCTCCCTTACATACTATCTTCGTTCCTATCTCTTTTTTCTATTTTATCTTTCACTCTATTTCTTTTTCTTCCATTCTTTTAATGTTTCTTTCTTTCTTTGTCCTTTTGTTAATTTTCTCTCTTGCTATCCCTTTCTCTTTCTCTGCTCCTCCCTTACATTGTCTTCCTTTTTCTTTCACTCTTCTAATATCCTTTTTTCTTACTTATGACTTCCTCTCTTTCTTTCCCTTTTTCTCTTCCCTTTTTCTTCTTCCCTATCTGTTTTCCTTCTCTTGTCCTTACTTCTTTCTTCCTTTCTCTCCTTCTTCTCCTCCTCTCCTTCCTCCTCCTTTCCTTCCTTCCTTCCTCCTCTCCTTCCTTCCTCCTCTCTCTCCTTCCTTCCTCTCTCTCCTCCTCCTCCTCCTTCTCTCTCCTCCTTCCTCTCCTTCCTCTCTCCTTTCTTTCCTCCTCCTCTCTCCTTCCTCTCTTTCTCTCCTCCTCCTCTTTCCTCCTCCTCTCTCTCCTCTCTCTCTCTCCCTTTACTTCCTCCTCCTCTCTCTCCCTTTACTCTCTCTCTCTCTCTCTCCTTTCTCTCTCTCTCTCTCTCTCTCCCTTTACTTTCTCCTCCTCTCTCTCTCCCTTTACTTCTCCTCCTCTCTCTCTCTCCCTTTACTTTCCTCCTCACGTCTTCCTCTCTCTCTACCTTCTCCTCTCTCTCTCTCTCTCTCTACCTTCTCCTCTCTCTCTCTTTACTTCCTCCTCATCTCTCTCTCTTTACTTCCTCCTCATCTCTCTCTCTATTTACTTCCTCCTCATCTCTCTCTCTCTCTGCTCCCTCTACCCTTTCTATTTTCTTTCCTATCTCCTTTTCCTCTCTTTTAATATTCCTTCTTTTTCTCACTTCCACTCTTTCTTTCTTTTTTTTCTTTCCCATCTGTCTACTTTTCTCTCTCTCTCTATTCCTATCGTGTTCTCTTTCTTTCAAGAAATTTCAATTTACTTAGAATTTTACCCACCCAATTGAATGGCATTAATATTTCCTAAGATATTAACCTCAACGTTGTTTTAGAAATGATTTCAACAGCAAGATTTACAAAATCAGTTCAAGCCAACACTCCCTCCACCCCACTCCCTCCCACCCACTCCCACCCCCAAAAAAATAAAGAAAAAATATAAATAAACAGCATCAAAGAATTTGAATAAAAGATTAAGATGAAATCTCAGTCAAAAGTAATTGAAGGATAAAAAAAACAAAAATGGTGTAAAAATGTCGAATTAGTTGATACTTAACTGTCATTTACCTTAAACCAGCACTGAAAGGAAATTTTGCTTTTTTCCTTGAAAAAAAATAACTTTTTTTTTTTTTTTTTGTTTGTTTGTTTTTTTTTTTTTTGTTTTTTTTTTGGCAGGATTTATGCACACATTTTTCTTTCCTTCAATATTTTCATTCTCTCCCCCAGCTCCATGCTTTAAAATTTTGTCGACAACAAAATATCTTCAGGCTTTTAAAGTAGGGTGAATTTTCCTTTTCCTTATTCCTTTTGGGTTTTTTTTTGTTTTTTTGTTTTTTAAAATTATTTTTGGGGTATTTTTTAACTTTGTTTTTTTGTTTTTTTTCAATTTCTTTCAATGTACTTTTCTCCTGAAATCTCTGAATACTGTAGAGACTGGTTCTGTTCATTTAAACCGAAGCCAAAAATTTTACAACAATAGCTTTTAAAAGGTATATTTATGATATGCTTTCCTTCGACAGTTTTAAAAATTCAAATGCAGTATTTCTTTTAATGGTTTTCATTAGCTGTTTTCACTTCTCAGTGTTTCAACTGTTCAACGAAAGACAGCCTGTTTAATATGTGACAGGCCTTAAAAACAAAGATAAAATAAAGCAATTTAAATAGGTTGTTTGTTTATACATTTCCATAAAAAATGTGTGTATATATATATATATATATATATATATATACTAGAATCCACAAAATCCTGATCTATACATTAATCAATATTTTTATCATGTTTGTAGGTTGGTTGGTTGGGTTTCTATTTTACAGCATATCAACCCTTTTCAGGTTATTTAATGCCTATTTAAGTTATATAGATATTTGGTTTCTTACAGTACCTGCTGTTACCCATCTAAGCATTGAATAGGCTCCTTGCTCCTTAACTTAGGTGATCTAGTGGGAACTGATGCTTTCAATTGGACTTGACCATAAGCTCTTATGTTTGTATACATCTATATAATGTAGGAAGCGCGTGGTGTAATGGTTAAAGTCATAGGAAATGGACTCGTCTCTACGAGTTAAAATCCTGGCTGTGGTAATTGCATTTTACTTATCACTAATACCCTTGGGAAAGGTATGAATTCTACTCACCTTCCAGCTATGGGTAAATAGTAGGGCAAACTGGGCTCTTTAACCTTGGTTAGGCAAACTTCTAGGAGAAGGAAAACTCTGAATTCAAACCGGTTAAACTCCGCTTAAGAAATCAGAGGAGTTGGTAAATATATATACATCTATAAAATTTATACATGTAGAATTAAACAAAAGGCACGTCTCCTGTTTAACAATTTTATTAATGATCTTTTCAAGCTTTCTGGCCAACTTTTTTAGATTTGGATGAAATCCGTAGATTAGTCTATATAATTCTAACCTGGCAAAAAAAGGCGGTCATAGCATAATTTTGATTAGAGCAATACATTTAAAATTCAACTCAGCTTTATTCTGCTAAAAAAATTGACCTTGTATCACATCCTGCTTGTGAAAGTATTTTTAATTAGCATTGAATTAGTTAGCTTCATTGAGAAATTATAATAATCAGGGTGAGCACGGACACAAACCACACAAAGAAATTTCTTGTCCTGTATATTTTTTACTGTGAAAGTTAATCAGTATTCAAAATAAATGAAATACTGTCTTTATTTATGTATGTATGTATGTATATGTATGTTGTTTTTATGTACAGCCATAGTTTTCTCAGCTGAGGAACTGCAGAGTTGAAATTTAGTTTCTAGATATACCTGGATAAGGCGCACATAGTGATGAAGGTGGAGATGTTGGTAGTGATCAGGGTGCAGTCCGATAAGAGCACGCAGAGTACCCTGCCCAGTTCTATAGCAGGCTAATAACAGAATAACTCCGATAAATTTGCAAATTTAATGAATTTTCGTATTGAGTATTCTGTTTATTAGGACCACTTGAATTAATAATAACACTGTTGATCTTGCATCTCACTCTCTTTCAAAAAGTAGTATTGTAGTGTTCTTGGTAAATGGAGGTTACCATGCACAAATTTCCGCTGTAACATTTTTATGATAAAAACAACTCTCTAGGTGTTCAATTGAAAACAAAGCCCTGTACCAAGATCAAACAAAACTTTTGTTGGGTAGAATTTTATGAGGAATCCAGTGGTGGTATTTATATTTACCCTTGAATATAATTGGGGTCACTAGGAATCAAATAATTTGCTTTGGTATGAGAAAATAAGAAACAAATAAATCCAATAAGATATAAAATGTGTTTACTTTAATTTAGTCGCATAGTATATAACCCAGGTAAAGCCGAGTACATACAGTTAGTGGTTGATAAAGAAATACGTGTGAAATCAGAGAAACCAATCTTCATTAATAGCCTTACTGAACAGATAATAATAATTAAAAAGCTTTTATATACATTGTTAATTATGACAGTGTTGATATATGTTGCTTTTAGTATTATCTTCATTATTCGGACTATTTCCTCATTATTCGAACTATTGTTCTCATCTTCATTGTTATCTGTACAACGTTTCAGCCGGTGTACCCTCCAGCCTTCTTCAGGTATTTCTTTTCGGACTCGGGAACCTTCTTTTCAAACTCTGGAATTTCTCTTATCATAATCAGGAGCCATCACGGAACTTTGAACCTAACCGTTTATTCAATCCATGGGGTTTCCTGTTCTCATTCTGCTAACCATATCTGGGTAGAGGCGTTAAGCTGTGTTAATTATTATTCTATGTTACTGCTGCCCTTGACCAGGATTGAACCTGCAGTCCAGAGAACTGTCACTTAGAACTGTCTTAACCTAACTCCTTTATCCACTAGGCAATGTGTCCAATTGTCTGAGAAGGTTCCCGAGTCTGACAAGAAATACCTGAAGAAGGCCAGGGGCACATCAGCTGAAATTGTACAGATAACAATGAAGATGAGGACAATAGTCCGAATAACACAGATAATACTAATCATCAAGCCTCATCTCAAACATTCAGAGAAATGTTGCTTTTACTTGTAGCAATGTTGAGTGGATTGTATCTTCTTATTATGAAAGTTAATTAGTAATTCAAAAAATTAGATACCTTCTGTATTTAATATCAATTCCTTATGGGTTATTTAATGCCAGAATTTGATTAATTTCTAAATGTTTAATTGTAATTATACCTACTTTTTTAATTGTCCATTGCATTTTTTTATTGCAGTTTTTATCAATAATTGTTTGTTTGCAAACAGGATATCAAGTATCCCTATCCAATACACATAATTTACACTCAGTTCTATGGTTTCAAGTATTCTTATCTAATATTAATAATTACACAATTATTTGGTGTTGAATAACTATTTTTATACAACAGCAATTTATTTGCATACAGTAATGATTTCATGTATTCCTATCCAATACTAATAATTTTCAGACAGATCTATTTGACCCATAGATGAGACCCTGACAGGTACTACCACACAAATAAAAACAAAATGGCTTCAACATAAAAAAAACCCTACAAGGGTTGACATACTATTTCTCTGAATTTTTGAGATGAGGCTTGATGATTAGTATTAGACAGATAACAATGAAGATGAGGACAATAGTCCGAATAATACAAATAATTCTAAGTGTTGACATGTCTTAAAATCCAACCAACACTTATGATCTTATGCCAGACTTGTTTAAGGTACTGTATATGCTGATGTCTAATATGCAAATGCTAATTCTGAAATGAACATTTCAGAAAAAAAGATTATACGTAAGTGGATGCAAATAATGTATTCCTTTTTCAAAAATTTGAATTTTTATTCTATATTTGTGTCATCAATAAACAGCATCCACCTATTTTGCTGTGTTTTCGTTGCATATTCTATTACTTGTATCTGGCTGTATATGCAGTGGATGCCTTGTAGTACAGTTGTTAGTGAGCAAGGCTAATAGACCATTGTTAGTGTGTTCAATTCCCACTAGGTACTCTGAGATAAACTTTAACCAACTCAAATTATCTATCAAAATAGAAATACTTAATACATATAAGTAAACTTTTAACATGCCATAATATATATATATATATATATATATATATATATATATATATATATATATATATATATATATAATCAACTTTCAAACTGTAAAAAAAACTTTTAACCTGCTATGATATATAATACTTTTAACATGCTATAATTATATATATATATATATATATATATATATATATATCCAAAAGTCCAGAGAAGAAATCTTCCTTACGATACAATAGTTTTATTTAAAAACTGTCACAGTTTGAGAGCTCAATGTGTGCTCTTAATATTAGAGTCACAGAGCAAATATATAAGTAAAGAAATAACAAAAGACTTAGAGATTGAGCATTATAGTCTATTTCAGGGAGCTATTTGTCTAAGCTCCCTGAAATAGACTATAATGCTCAATCTCTAAGTCTTTTGTTATTTCTTTACTTTATATATATATATATATATATATATATATATATCAACTTTCAAACTGTAAAAAAAAAAATCAACTTATGTGACAAGGGTCTTCATGTTCTGGGAATGACATTAAACTCTATCTGATCATGAGATTCCAGTTATGGAAGTCTGGGAAATGTGGAGCACCTCTTCATCACCATTGCTCCTTGGTCCATTCTGACCTGGAGTGATAGTATGTGTTAGGGTTCCATCTATGGGTTAAATAGAAAGAATTTTTATAAAAACAAAAATGAGTATCCATTAAGAATGAATTCATTTCAAAGCTTTGTCAGCATTAAATGACCAACCGAGGTTGATATGCCTTAAAACAAAACAAACCAAATTTACACTAATCATAAAAAAAATGACATGATTATCAATACAAAATTTACAGCCAAACTTAGGTATTTTCCGAGTCGTGTTTATGTCACTTCATTATCGGCAAATTGATGTAGAAATTTACCCCCACCCCAATTTTTATCAATGTAAATATTTTAGAACAACCCCACTTTTAAAAAATGTTGTTTTTTTTGAATTGAATTTATACAAATTTTAATTAAAATTTTACAAAACTCAAACTCAAATATCAAAATAATTTTTATAACATATTATTTTTTATTCAAAACAAATGTCACCACATTTTAATACTTATTCAATTTTCAAAAATTAAAACAATCAATGAATTAAACAAGAACCAAAATCTTTACAAAAAGATAAGTGTTCTACATAAATTTGCCAACAAAAAGCAACAAAATCACCACGCAGAAAATATCTTGGACCAGAAATTCGCCTGATGCCATCACGCTAAAAAATTATTTGGCTCTACAAATTTTAGCAGGAATAAATTAGGAAATATAACACCCTCAGTTTTCCCTACATTAATAATCAAATATCAATAATGATTGTACTATCTAACAATCTGTAAGAGATATGCAGGTATCTGTATATAATTGTCATATATATTCAGATAATTCTGATAATCATAAAAATGTGCTGATTGTCACCTTTATATCTTGACAAGATCTATATTTTGATTTAATATATCCATTTCTATATGCGCAGCATTGTGCATCTGTTTTGCTGACACATCGACTTACAATATTGTCACTGATTAAATTGAACCTTCTGACAGCGGGTATGCACATGTGCAACTAAAGGCATGCAATAATAGAAATGTATACACGAAGAGTCAAGGGAATCCGTATTGTCAGCATAACTTGATGATATATAATGGTATGTGCGTGGTGTAATGGTTAAACTCATGGGAAATGGACTCGTCGCCCTGAGTTCAAATCCTTGGTGTGCTAATTGCATTTCACTTAGCGCTAATACCCATGGGAAAGGTTGAATCCTACTCTCCCTCCAGCTATGGATAAATAGTAGGGCAGACTAGGCTCTTTAACCTTGATTAGGTGACTGGTCTAGGAGAAGGAAAACTCCGAATTCAAACCTGTTGAACTCCGCTTAAGAAATTGACCTTGTGTCACATCCTGCTCGTGTGGAGGGGTTGGTAAATATATATAATGGTATGAACGTTTTGGGCATGATAACTATATAAGAATTTTGGTTATTTCCTATAACGCCAACATAAACTAAGGGGAACCACTCTTGACTGATAAATTATTTATTCATTTATTGATCTACTAGGAAAATTTGTTTTGTTTTACGGCATATCAACCTTAGTGGGTCATTTAATGTCGATAAAGTTTTGAAATGAATCAATTCTTAATGAATAATACAATTTTTTTATAAATACATTTTTCTATTTAACCCATAGATGGGACCTACTAGGAAAAAAGATGGGTATAGAGTATAGGGTTAGTTTAATGGGAAAATAATTTATCAGTCAAGTGTGGGTCCCCTTTGTTTATGTTGGAGTTATAGGAAATAACCAGAATTTTTTTTAAAGCAGTCAATGCTCTCATTATGCAAACCTAACTTATATTTATAAATATATATATATATATATATATATATATATATATATATAAAGATAAATCTATTTGCTCTACTTAGGTATTGAGCACTTTTTACTTATTAGCTTATTCTCCTAGCGGTTATATGAATATATATATATCTTATATACATATATATACATATAAATTGTTTTTTCTTTTGGACAAATACTGTACCAATAGATTATTTTTTGTTGGTACGAATATCTTGGTCTTTTCTTTTTTTCAAAAATTTTTTTCTCCCCGGTTGATGTTTGGTAGTATATTTTTACAATCAAACTAGTTGCTGGGTTTTTTCTCACCGCGAGGATCTACCAACACGCTTGGTATATTAATATATATATATATATATATATATATATATATATATATAGGATTTGTCAATAAGTCTGCACTGTGATCATGAAGAAAGAGCAATTAATCTTTTAGCATATTCTCCTTCTTAGTCAATAAATTTGGGATAAATATTAACCATATCTACAAGGTGTCAAAAAAGTATCAAGATTTTTTGTACTTTTTGACACACCTTGTATTCTGAAAAATCAACATTCCATTCATTCTTCATTTCTATCTTGGTAAATATAGCTTTAAATCTGTACTTTTTGACACGCCTTGAATTCTGAAAAAATTAATGTTACATTTGTTTATTCATATCTTGGTAAATACAGCTTCAATCTCAATACTTTTTGCCACATCTGTATTAAACAATACACTGTAAAAAATTTGGATACACGTTCCACACACAGACAAATATACATATATATATGATTATATATTTATTGTGAAAAAGATGACTTACCGATGAATATGGTCATGGTGGTTGATGTGAAGTTCATAAAGGTAAGGCAGTGATATAATAAATAAAAAAGTGCTCAATATGTTAGCAGAGCAAATTATTTTAATATAGGTCCATACATATAACCAACATCTTGATTTACACAGTGGAGTTAACCCTGAAGATCCTCAACATGGTGAAACTCGAGTAGGTTATCACTTGGACCTATATTAAAATATATATGATTATAGGTAAATAGTGCTCATATCATTAATAGAGCATGTATATCTAAGTTAGGCTAGCATGGACATCTCAATGCCATTTGGTAAGAGTTCCTCTCCAATGTGATTTTCAAATCAAGTAATATATATATATATGTATGAATTTAACATTTTTTAGAAAAACAAATGATGTTTGTAGCTGGAATACATCATGAACATTTTTGATACTTATTATACACTTTTTTATATATTTTTACACTAAACTCTTTTGAGTTTTTATTATGGATTATAATGCTTCTGATTTTTGAAAATAAGATTTATTTTATTTTTAACACAGAATACGCATTAAAAAAAAAAAATTCCAGCATCGAAAACCAGCGCTTGTTTGTAGCCCTCCTTCTAATGGTTATTTATTCTGTCTTTCCTTCATATTTTGCTCTTGATGAAGACCGCTCTATTAAAAAGGTCGAAACAGATTCTGTCAGCAAACTATTAACATCATTTTTTTTCTAAAAAAATGTTAAATTCATACATATATATATATTGTGTGGTGTGTGTGCATTTGTTAATAAGCTTGTAGCATGCTTATAAAAAATAGCATATTTTTTAGATAACAATTATTTTTTATCTATGAATTCTCCATAGTAGAACATTGTACAGTGACAATTTTGGATAAAAAATTTAGCTAATAATTGTGTCATAGTACAGCCTTACTGAGCCAGTACGTGCTAGTGTGTGTGCGTATTATATATAACTATTAGAACAGATATATATGTGTATTTGTTTGTGTGTGCGTTTGTGTGTATTGTTTGGTGGGTGTAAGCTTATGTTAGCTTAATATCATTGAATGACTGTCTGACCACCCAGTATCTGCTCTATTAACTTGAAATAAACAAATTGTCACTTGGGGCAAGTGTCTTGCTTTATCAAAAGAAAAGGTAAGAAATGGTGGCCCTCAGCTATTTTGTTGCTGTCTCTTTGATTCTCCACTCCTAATTCCAAGCGCTATGTTCTTTAGATCATTCTCCGATTCTATTCTTGTTTAAGGGTAATCAGTTCTGTATTGTTACTCTTGAGTTCCCTGAAGAAAGCTAAGATACCTACTTTGGATTTAGCTGTCTATGAAAAAAAATATAATAAGTAAATAAAAGAGCTTCAAGAAGAGGATTGTCCAAGGTTTTTAAGAGGTGAACAAAAAGAAGAAGTGAAAGAAATTCATGAAGGAGATAATCAAGCAGAAGAAGAAGAAGAAGAAGAAAATATTGTATCTTGGTTTCAAAGGAAGAAGAAAGGCTCTTAATGATTATCGAAAAATGAAAAAGTAAGATAAAAAAATCTGGAAATTGTTTGTTTTCTTCAGAGATACAGAATATAGAGGAATGAATGCACAAAAAGAATGAAGAAGCAGGAAGGGGAAAAGGAAGAGGTATAAGATGATTCAAAGTGGGAAAGAAAAAAGAAAATGGAGGATAATGAAAGAAGAAAGGGAGGAGGAGGAAAAAGGTGAAGAAAATTACGAAATAAAAGAGAAAGGTAGAGAAAGATGAAAGAGAAAAAGAGAAGTGGGGAGAGGAATGAATTACAAAAAGAATGAAGAAGCAGGAAGGGAAAAGGAAGAGGTATAAGAAAAATCAAAGTGGGAAAGAAAAAAGAAAATGGAGGATAATGAAAGAAGAAAGGGAGGAGGAGGAAAAAGGTGAAGAAGAAAATTACGAAATAAAAGAGAAAGGTAGAGAAAGATGAAAGAGAGAAAAGAAAAAGATAAGTGGGGAGAGGAATCAATGCACAAAAAGAATGAAGAAGCAGGAAGGGGAAAAGGAAGAGGTATAAGAAGAATCAAAGTGGAAAAGAAAAAATGGAAGATAATGAAAGAAGAAAGGGTGGAGGAGGGAAAAAGAGGAGAAATAAAATTACGAAATAAAAGAAGGATAGAGAAAGGAGAATGAGAATGAGAAAGAAGAGAAAAAGAAAAGTAGGGAGAGAAAGAAAATAAGGTGAAAAAAGCGGGAAAAAGTGAAGAGGTATGCGATAAGGAAAGAGTGGAGAGAAGAAAACAAGGGGAGGATAAGGAAGATAAAAAGTGAGGTTGCCATGAATGGGGGAAGTTGAGAGAAGAAATATAGTGGGAAGAGGAAGAACAACAACAAAGAAGTGAGGTAAGGCGAAGAAAGAGGAGAAACAACAAAGAAGTGAGGTAAGGAGGAGGAAGATGGGAAAGAAGAAAAAAGTGAAGTGGTGGATGATGATAAAAGGAAGAAAAATAAAAGAAAAAAGGTGGTGATGATAAGAACACAGGCAACAGAAGAAAATGCTTACAAAAGGTAAAGGAAAAGAGGGTGAAAAGGAGAGCAAAACTGAAGGTAGTTTAAACAATGCAACAAGAAAAAGGAGAGCAAGGAGAAGAAATACATGATTGAGTAAGAATGAGGATATAGTCCAAATAAAATGAAGAGCAGAGAATGCAAGAACAATGAAGTTAATTTGAACAAGGATTTCTGCTTTGTTAAAAACGTCAATAATAATAGTTCTAAATAATATATGATTTACTTAGCACATTTACTTCCATTCATCTCATGTCACAAACTCTATCCCATAATAGTTACATTTGTATATAAATCTCCTATGCTAAATGTAACAACTATTATGGTACTGAAATAATAGTTATGCATATTTACCAACCCCTCCACAGGAGCAGGATATATATAGTATTTTGTAAGAGTTCATATGTTCAAGGTAGTGGTGAATATGTTGACATTTTTGAAGGCACATCATTTAAGATTTATTTTATGATTGAATGATTCAAGTCATTCAATGGCCATTTAAATATGGGATTATTTACTTATTTATATAGGTATATGTGTGAGAAAAAGTATGGGAAAAGTGAATAATGAACACAAACAATTACCATATTTGACGCACTTTTTTTTCCAAAATTTTGGCTAAAAAAATTGCCCTGCATCTTATACATCGTAGGTGAAGTTTGAGACATCCTGAGACCTAGGCTAATCTTCTATGATGCTCACTAATCCAGCTTACGCTCAGTACTTTTACCTACCCTGTACTGCCAAATGCTTTTATACAGCTATGTTTCTGCTTGTGTAATGCACAGCTAGACTGTTTTCCATAATATATGCTTAAATACACTAAAAACTTTTTTCCTGAATCTGACCGGCTAAAATGGGGGTGCATCTTATATGCCATCAAATACGGTACATTCAATATATATTTCACCCTGTTGGTTTTAGAAGCTTCATCAGAATGAACTTAATTATTTAAAACAAAGTGGTATATAGATGAGGTAAAAGGAAGAGGCAGAGGAGGGGAGATAGGAGGAAGTAAGGGTTGTCACAGAAGAAGGGGTACGGATAGAAAAATCAAATGATGTTGGGTAAATGAGGCAGTGAATGATTAGTAATAGTACTTAGAAGAGTGGCTTCAGTGGTAGCATCCTTTTGGAAGAATTGTGGGACCAAGTCACCAACAGGCACCCCAGCCCAGATTAGTTTTGAAAGGAACTGAATTTTGCTTTTCACCGGATGTCAGTAAACAAAATCAGCAGCCGATAAAAAAACAAAGGCACGTTTTGATTTTAATAAACAAATTATTTATTTCATGTTGTTGTCGTTAGCATATGTGGAAAAATTAAATTTGCACTAAAGATAACTAATATTGTAAGTGTTTTTAAAGATAAAACTTAGAACAAAAGACGTGTTTATTTATTTTCCATGTGCCTCTATGGATAGTTAATATAAAGATTTATAAAAAGTATATTATAAGGTTATATTAATAACTGCTAACCCCTAACCCTATTTCAGAATTAAAATTTGGTAGCAAAATCTTTTTCATTTTTATCGACTGCTGATTTTGTTTACTGACAACCGGTGAAAAGCAAAATTTAGTTCCTTTCAAAAGTGATCTTGCTGGGATGCCTGTTGGTGACTTGGTCTGAATTGTGTATTAATTATTAGTATCAGAAGGAATACTTGAAACCATATGACTATGGCAAATTACACAAGCATACACAGATATGAATATATACACATGTGCATATGTATACTCGATTACATAGACACATGAATACATAGACATGATTACACTTATAAATGATTGTCATTATTTACTTGAATTTACATAATTGTTTGAAATACTTGAAACCATTTAACTTTAATTAAGTTATTAGCATTAGATTCTTATGGCCATGCTGTTGGCACAACATGATGATATGTATTATCTGCATTATTCAGACAATATCTTCATCTTCATTGTTATCTGTACAACTTCTTGACCAATGTGTCCTCCAGCCTTCTTCAGATATTTACACATTTCTGTTCACATAGAATAATAATTGACACAGCTTAATGCCTCTACCCCAGCTATGGTTAGCGGAATGAGAACAGGATACCCTCATGGATTGAATAAAGGGTTAGGTTCAAAGTTCCATGATGGCTCCCGATTACGAAAAGAAGGTTCCCGAGTCCAACAAGGAATACCTGAAGAAGACCGGAGGGCACATTGGCCAAAATGTTGTACAGATAACAATGAGTAGAAGTTATCCCCCAGATATCATAGAAACAATACGATATTCACCATCGCAGTGGGATTCTAACTACCGTCGAGTTAGCAGACAAGAACAACATGCAAGCTGTAACTTAAATACAGTCTTGCATGCTGCTGGCATAGTGCAGACTGAGAGTGGGTACTTATCCATATCTTTACTCACCCTGAAAACCATTAGTCTGCACTATGCCAGCAGCATGCAAGGACTGTATTTAATTTACAGCTTGCTTGTTGTTCTTGTCTGCTAACTCGATGGTAGTTAGAATCCCACTGTGACGGTGAGTATTGTATTGTTTCAATGATATCTGGGGGATAACTTCTACACAATGAAGATGAGGACAATAGTCCGAATAACGCAAATGTGATATGTGTTATTAATTCAAGAAATTGAAATAGAAATTGATGCATTATGCATTCATTTGGTGTAATTTTCCCAGGTAGAGCTAGTACATTTTATAAGCAAACACTTGGTGGGGTTGTGTAGTTTTGTCAGTGTAGATTCTCATCTTTGAGCATCTTCTCTTTTGAGATGAAGATAATAAGCCCTTTTGCTTTGTAGTTTCTTTAAAGGTCAAAGAGAGAAGCAGTCACAAAATAATCCTTCACATTTAGTTTTTGATTTACACCTGTTCACTTCACAAGGAAGTTCAGGTAGCTTAGTGGTTAACATTGACACTGGAATCAGTAAATCGAGTTCAAATCCAGCCAAGGCAGTTTGCATTCATTTCAGACCAATGAAAATTTTACTCTCTCTCTCTCTCTCTCTCTCTTATTTATATATATATATATATATATATATATATATATATAAAGTATTGTTTCTATCAAATTCAAAACTGTTGGAGATATATATAAAGTATTGTTCTATCAAAGTCAAAACTGTTGATATATATATATATATATATATATATATAAAGTATTGTTTCTATCAAAGTCAAAACTGTTGATATATATATATATATATATATAAAAGTATTGTTTCTATCAAAGTCAAAACTGTTGGATATATATATATATATATATATATATATATATAAAGTATTGTTTCTATCAAAGTCAAAACTGTTGGATATATATATATATATAATATATATATATATATATATATATATATATATAAAGTATTGTTTCTATCAAAGTCAAAACTGTTGGATATATATATATATATATATATCAAAGTATATATATATATATATATAAAGTATTGTTTCTATCAAAGTCAAAACATATATATATATATATATATAAAAGTATTGTTCTATCAATCAAAAGGAGATATATATATATATATATATATATATATATATATGTGTGTGTGGTTAAGAATAGAGGAAAAAGTGTGGACAAAACAAGCAGATGTCGAGGAAATATTTTGTTACACATTAAGTGTGGTGTCTTCAGTCCCTTTATTTGAAACATAAAATATAACACTATAAAAACAAATTCATGCTGTATCAATGTTTCAAATAAAGGCACTTAATATCTAATGAAATATTTCCTCAACATCTGCTTGTTTGAGTTGTTTTGTCCACACTTTTTCCTCCATTCTTAACCACATTTTGCCAGATTTATTCAAATCCTCCTATCTTCATATATATATATATATATATATATATATATATATATATAGTTCTAAATAATCTTTGAGTTGTCAAAAATCATTATTTGTCAACACTCTGGTAATGTCTTTATATAATGTATTTTAGATAAATTCAATTATCTTCTCTAATTATTTTACATCCTCAACTTGAAAGGACAACCAATAAACTTAATTAGTTGTGTCTGATTAAATGTAAATAATTATTTTAGTAAGATGAATAATTCATTTAATTTTTCCTTTTTTCAGTTTTGGAAATTTTAAATTCTGTTTGATTAGTTATATCTTGCGCAATCTGAATTCTTACAGCTTATTGTTTATTGTTACAGACTATATACCCCCATCCCAATATTAGCAGCTTCTTTTTCAATGAGGACCAGTTTCTGTTTTCTTTTTATTTTGTTGCTGTTTATTTTCTTATACTGAAACCTTGCCAAATATGCTTACCAAATGTTGTAGCACTACATCAGAATGTTTGGCCATCAAGAGAGAAGAAACAAACTATTGGCAAATACATATATAATACTAGCAAAAAAATAAATAAATAAAAAAAAGAACTAAAAACAAAACACCCTCCGGGTGGTGTAAAAATTAATTTTTGGAAGGTATTGCCTGAGAAGGTGGAGTTAAAAATTCAATGTCAGAGGGCTGGTACCATAAGTAAAATCATGGAATTTATTAAAGGAGTAAAAAAATAAATCAATTTGAAATGGAACCTTAATCCTGATAATTTTAGGTCCGGGTTAGCTCAGTTGGTAGAGCGTTTGGCTAGAAACCACAAGGTTCCTAGTTCGATATCTGCCCTTGCCAACTCAGCGTATGAGTAGCACAGGGATCTGTACGGTAAAGTAAGGAGCTGATGGTAGGTGTGGCGCTCCACCTCAGACGCTAAAATAATATCCTTGGTCTAGCGCTAGTGAAAAGGGGATAGACTCCCTCGCTGCATGGCTGATACCGACATTAGGCCACCCCGACGACTTTACTTACTTTTACTTATATATATAAAAATATTAATGTATTTATTAAAACTTCTAAGGTTGCATGCTTAAATTTTGAGTATTGTTATGACGATTTTAGGTAATGTGGCATAAGCAGTGACATAGTTTCGGTTACAAATATAAACCTAATCTCCATTATTGATAGAAGATATATAGATGATAAAGCAGGTCTAATGAGTCAGAGAATATTTGCCTAGGCTTCTCCTAACAGATCATCAGGATAATGCTGACTCAGAATTATCCTTATGATCCATTAGGAGAAACATAGTTAAATATTCTCTGACTCATTAGGCCTGCTTTATTATTTATAGGCTCTACTTATTGTATTGAGCACTTTAGTATATTTAACTTAGACAACACTTGCAGTATCTTTTTCTTTTGGCCATTTTAATAGTATCAACTGATTTTTTTCAGGCGTTGCATATGATTTGGTCTTTTCTTTTTTTTATATAATTTTTTTCTCCAGGCAAAAAGTTTGTATTGTGTAATTACATACTATAAAGTTGGGAATTTCTTTTATACCACTGGAGTTTAGAAATAAAAATTAATATATATATATATATATATTATTATTTATATTTTTGCTTGAAGGCAATTATAAATGCATGTATCGCATAAAATTCGATAATTATAGAAAATAAACTTGACAAGTAAATCCCGCAAAGGATGGCTCGCCATGCAGAACACCGTACAGACTGTTTCGACTTTATTAAGTCTCTTCAGCGATGTATACTAACGACTCCCCTCCGACAGGAATCGAACCGGGACTTCACAGCATAGTCAGAGACCATATCCGTTCGGCCGCCGGTACATAGCGAACAATCCCTGCGAAATTAACCTTGTCAAGGAAACTATTACACGCCCCTGCCGTAGCAGGCAAGTAGACGTTATTTAGTAAACAAACCCGGCCGTTAAGCTCTTCGGCGAAGTGAATAAGATTTTTGGATGTTGTTTTTTTTTTTTAGAAGCAATGTTGAAATAAATTATTATTTATATTTTTGCTTGAAGGCAATTATAAATGCATGTATCGTATAAAATTCGATAATTATAGAAAATAAACTTGACAAGTAAAATCCCGCAAAGGATGGCTCGCCATGCAGAACACCGTACAGACTGTTTCGACTTTATTAAGTCTCTCAGCGATGTATACTAACGACTCCCCTCCGACAGGAATCGAAACCGGACTTCACAGGCATAGTCAGAGACCATATCCGTTCGGCCGCCGGTACATAGCGAACAATCCCTGCGAAATTAACCTTGTCAAGGAAACTATTACACGCCCCTGTCGTAGCAGGCAGTAGACGTTATTTAGTAAACAAACCCGGCCGTTAAGCTTCGGCGAAGTGAATAAGATTTTTATGTTTTTTTTTTTTTTAGAGCAATGTTGAATATGTTCGCATGTACGGATAGACTATGCTGTGAAGTCCCGGTTTCGATTCCTGTGAGTCGTTAGTATACATTAGACTTAATAAAGTCGAAACAGTCTGTACGGTGTTCTGCATGGCGAGCCATCCTTTGCGGACTTGTCAAGTTTATTTCTATAATTATCGAATTTTATACGATACATGCATTTATAATTTCAAGCAAAAATATAAATAATAATTCAACATTGCTTCTAAAAAAAAAACAAACATCCAAAAATCTTATATATATATATATATATATAGATAGATAGATAGCAAAAGTTTATATATGTAGTATATATGTGTTCATGGAACTACAAGATTTTGAGTTTGATACCAGCTTTCACCAGCTCAGCACCTGAGTAGCACAACTTGGATCTGAGTGATAAAGTGGGGAGCTGATGGTAAATGTGGCACTCCACCTCAAAAGCAAGAAAAATCTCCTTAGTCTAGTGCTAGTGAAAAGGGGATAGACTCCCTCACTGTCCAGTTAATACTGATAATAGGCCACTCCACCTACTTTACATGTACAATAGTTTACATAAATATATCTTTATAGAAAATTATTTCATTTACTTTCAAACCAAATAAATATTTTAAAGATTGGACCATAAATAGGCAAGAAATTCTGAGCTTAGACTGCGATTTTGTTCACTAAAATTAAACTAAACTGTTGGTATCACTACAATAGAAAGTAGGCGGTGAACAATATTTTATTATCAGCAGCAGTTGGTATATAGAGAGTTCCACAAATCAGTTGATTTTGGTTTAATTAATTAATTATATCCCTTAATCAGTAAAAATCAATAACCAAATTGGCGTGTTTCTTAGAGGGATATTAAGGTGTATGCAAGATTTCGAAATTGAGTGACATACCTTTTCGAGTTATACGTCGACATGTACATACCAAGCTTCCTTATGTATATATATATATATATATATATATATATATATATAATATAACAAATAAACCAACAGGCACAGCTAATTTTAAAACATGCTCTTCCTAAATCTCATGAAAAACTCCTTAGCTCAGTGCTTTCACCACAGATAAAATATCAATTAAAGACATTTGAAGCAGAAAACGGTTTTCATTTAACAAATGGACATGCCATGTTACCAGTACATTTTTTTCACTTCTCTTGTGGCATATCAAATCCTTTGGAAACTTTTTTTTTTTTCTTTTTTTTTTTTTTTTTTTTTTTAAACTTTCAAAAAAATGTTTTTCTTCCACACAAATCTTTTTCTGCTGATGATAACCTAACGCTGAAACTAGTTGAGAACAACGAAAAAATGAATAACATAAAAGAAATATTCCTATTTGTCTAATAACTTTCGTTCATCTTTTTATATTTATCTATGTCTCTGTAGATAAATGTGTCCTTAAGCAGAAGATGATAGCAACTCAGAAAAACATGTTTGTTGGCAGTCAATAATTGATTACTGGACAAAAAGTAGAGTTGATTTTGTTACTGTATTGATATTTTGATTTGTTCCGAGTTATGACATTGTACAGATGATGTGGATGTTTTTGTCAGGCATTTCTCAATGAATTAATGTTAATGTACAATGATTTTTTTCTCTCTCTCTTCTTTGTTTCTTAATGGTGTTTCAGCCACTTCATTCTTAGGTCTTCTTTAAGTGAATTTCCTTTACTGAACATATTCTTATTGTGCCTTTTTGGTCTGTGTCATATTTTTTCTTGTGGATATATCACTACCATTTCTTTTCTGAACATAGTGTCATATTTTCTTCTATACAGTATGTGATATGTTTACTTTACAAGCTATTTAGTTCGAACTTGCATTGATTTGCTCCTTTTGGTCTGTGTCATATTTTCTATACTCTGTGCTTATATGCTACTGGCAGATGCAAAAACCTAGCGCAGATACCGATTTACGACTTACATGATGATGGTTTAATTTTTACAATGTTTGATATGTTTACTTACGAGCTATTGCAAAATAGTTCAGTAAGTAAAAAGTATAATAAACTTGATTTAACTCTCTCTCACTCTTTCTTAAAAGGGTGGGGGTAAAATATTTACATTGATTTGCTCCTAAAAATCTGGGGAGAGGCGTTTAAAACATCTACATCAATTTGCCAACAAAAAAGTGACAAAAACACAATTCAGAAAATATCTAAGTTTGGACCTGGAATTCGCTTGAGCTGATTTGCTAAAAATAGCGTAAATTAAGGCTGGAGACTGGGATGACATAAGATCAAAATTACCAAAATATATTCCGTGATTTATAATTTCAATATTATAAACAAACGTAACTTTTTTTAAATTCATTTTAATTTTATGTTGTACATTTAAGCAACGCGAGACCATTTGGAATGTTTCATTTTTTTGGGTGAAATAAAATGAGAGAAATAAGAAATCTCCGATTAAGTGACACCAAATAATCTGGATTTACATTCTTGCCTTTCATCTTGAACAATTTAGATTTTTAACCAGAGAGTGTCGCAGGATGATAACGGATGGAAGATTTAGGAACACTTGTATTAATATATATATATATATATATACAATTTTATATCAAAACTAGATGACCTGTGAAACTGTTGAGTGCCTATTCTAACAGTGGACCATGATGATATTGATGCTTCTATTTAGGAAAGAGTGAATGATTTTAATTAGCATTATATAGTTATTTCTGTTATATGGAGAATTTGAATAACTAATAGAAATTATGATTCAACATGAACAGATCTCATAAAATTATCAGTCAGTTACAAATTAGACTGGATATTTTATTATTCTCTACTAGCAACAGAAAACACCCTCCGGGTGTTGTAAAAATTAATTTTTGAAAGACATTGCCTGAAATGGTGGGAGTTAAAAATTCAATGTCAGAGGTTTGTATCACAAGTAAGACAAATCCTCATATTTATTAAAAGAGTAAAAATAAAAATAAATTAAATAAAAAATTTGAAATGAAAATGAAATAAAGTTGCATGCATGTAATAATAACATTATTTTAAAGGTATTTATTTATAAACTTTTTAGTTAACTTCCCTGTTACTGTAAAAAAACAAAAATAAAAAAAAAAACAATTTTTAAAATTGCTTACTCAAATTTTGGGTGTATATAGCATAAGAATATTTGACGTAAGCTGTAACGTAAACTATGACGTAGTTTTTGTTACAGACAGAAATACAGACAATCTCCATTATTAATAGATGCTAGAGAATTTTAAGTTTATTGCATTAATAAAGTAAAGTTAAAGCTGGTTAGCTCAGTCAGTAGAGTGTCCAGCTGGGCACTCGCCAACTAAGCATATGAGTAGCACAGGGATCTGATGGTGGTGTTCCACCTCAGACACTTGGTCTAGCACTAGTGAAAATGGGAGACTTCCTCACTGTCTGGCTGATACCAACTTTAGGCCACCTGATGACTTTACTTACATTAATAAAATATCTCACTATAATGTGTTACTTTTACGCACATGGTTAAACACATATGTACAAACATTTATTTATTAATTTGTCATGCTTCCTTGGGCATCTGCCTTCTTTTTCTATCTTCTCATTTCAACCTTAAAAAAAAGAAGCCTTTCATAGAACATATACAATATTAATGCATATATTTTTAATGCTTAATATTAATACTTATATTTTTGATTTTAATACATTTTAATCCCATTCACCTTAAGATATTTTGATTTTAATACATTTTAATCCCATTCACCTTAAATATTTTTGATTTTAATACATTTTAATCCCATTCACCTTAAAATATTTTGATTTTAATACATTTTAATCCCATTCACCTTAAATATTTTGATTTTAATACATTTTAATCCCATTCACCTTAAAGATATTTTGATTTTAATACATTTTAATCCCATTCACCTTAAAATATTTTGATTTTAATACATTTTAATCCCATTCACCTTAAATATTTTGATTTTAATATTTTAATCCCATTCACCTATTTTTTTTCACTTAAAATATTTTGATTTTAATCCCATTCACCTTAAAATATTTTGATTTTATACATTTTAATTCCCATTTCACCTTAATATTTGATTTTAATACATTTTAATCCCATTCACCTTAAAATAAAAAAATGTTTAGATAGAATAAAAAAAGAAACTTTGCACAGAACGTATCTATATACTGATCGACTAATTCATTCAAGAGTTCCCAAAATACCCTCTTAAATTCTTCTTCTTACCAATTCTTTCAGAAATCATCGAAATTAATCTTAAAATTTTGTAATCTGTAGCCGTTTTTAATTGGATAAGGTAATTTATTCCAAAAATATATTACTCTATAAGCAAAAAAAATCCAATTAGTTAATAGCCTTAGTTTTTGATATTTCCCTTGACTGTTGAAAAAAGTCAAATTTTCAGGATTAGAGGTCTACATTTAGACCCAAATATTTTCAATTTGCTCAAAGTCTTGCTGATTCCAAAATAGTATATGTTGAGCTACAGCCTCTAGGAGTAAAGTTTAAAAAATGTGACACACTGACATTTGTATTTATTTATATAGAATAACATTATCTAAAATACTTATTAGCAGATAATACCCACAAACATTTGTATTTGATTTCAAAGCACTGACTTCTGAAAGCAAGTTCTGAAAGCAGTTGGTAGTGAGTCCATTCATCAACAGGTGTTCCAACAGAACAGCAGCCCAAAGCCAAAGAAATGTATCTAACTGAAGCAGATGTGTATTTAACTAGATTCTCATTATTTAAGAATTTTAAAAAAATGTTTAAAATATAAGAGGGGTTGGGTGGACAAACATCTTTCCAAGAATGTCATATTTTGAACAACGACAAAAAAAATCAATCTTACATAGATGCATCTTTAAGAATGTTAGCACATGTGCAGCTGCTTCTGTCCAACACAGAAAAATGTAAGTCATACTCCTCATGCTTTTTGGGTTTTTCGTTTTTTTTATCTGCTATTTTCTCATTTGAAGATATTTATTTTTCTCTGAACTCAGCATAAAATATTACCCTTCCTGATGATCCAAAACTTAACTGAAAATCAATTGTGAGCCCTTCACTCAAAATGAAACTATCATATTTGCAGATATGTAAAAGCTTTTGAAAATAAGAATTCTTCCAAGTTGTAGCTTGTTGTATACCCACATAATACATCAAGTCAAGTGGGGTTCCAGTGGCTTCGGCCTCTGGATCTTTAAAAGTTAATAGCGTTGATCCCAGGGGGCCATCCCCCCAGGTAATACCTACCCCCTCGATTAAAAGGGCCAGGGTTGGGTTTATTACCCAGTGCCTGAGGCACCCCCCTTGAGGGGAATGCAGAGAGGATCAATGCATTTTTGAACCCACCACCCATGAATCACGGCTTGTGGGTAGTCCCACATTAATAGGGCCTTGTGCCTAACCCGTACACGTAGGGTACATGGTAATACTATAGAATAGACATACAGAGTAGAGATGGGATGATGGTCTTATTTGCTATTTTCTGCTTACTGGTTCTAACTCATCAGACGCCATATTCTCCTGTCAATCTTGTGGGCTGGTTCTTCTTTTCTGTGTTGGGCTGGTCATTTCTTGTTGTTAATAATCAATTAACAAGACTTGGTTGTTTTCTGATAAAGCCTTTATTTCCCAACCCAGTCCATGTTTGATTCCGCGAAGATCAAAAAACAACTTCAGAATGAGCAACTTTCAAATCCGCTTGCTCTGAAATCTCGTCGCTCTGACTAATTCTCACTGTAATGGCACATTTTTCAAGGGGTGAAGTAAAAAGGTTACTGCCCACCATTAACCAGTGAGTTAATTTCCACTGGACCCCATCATTCTGAATTTAACAGACCCTAATTCAAATATTCTAAGTACAAGTACGTACGTAATTCATAAACTGCTTATGGAATTAGGTAGCATAGCTATGTCAGTGCTACTATACAACTGCTTAGAGAAAAAAAATGGGAGTTACTCAAGGATGCTGCATGCTGTCTTTAATAAATCTTGAAAGTAGAACCCCACACAAAAACAGCTGTATGACTACTTTGCTCCTATCTCGCAAACCACCTCAGATGCTAAAATAATCTCCTTGGTTTAGCACTAGTGAAAAGAGGATAGACTCCCTCGCTGTCTGTCTGTCTGATACCAATATTAGGCTGCCCCAATGACTTACTTTACACAAAAATACTGCATGCTGTCTTTGATAAATCTTGGAACATAACCCCACAAGGAAACAGCTGTATGGCCACTTACCTCCTATCTCACAAACCATTAGAGTAAGATGAAGAAGGCATGCTGCACACTACTGGGGAAGCTATGATGAATGCCTCAGTGACAGCTTCACATGAACACACTGGTGTAGGTTTAATTTATTTGGTGTTATACATATATAATATTTCATTATATTCACTGGTTTGGCTTGTAATGGTTTGGTTCACACAATTTGAGATTTTCAGATAGATACTGTGTTTAATACTTCTCTATGTTACCAGATAATCTATCACAAAGATATGCTTGAATGGAATAATGAGAAAATGAATTGTTATTGAGTCACAAAGCATATTTGGCATTGTGTTACCATAGCAATGAAAATAAGTAATTAAACCCTACAGTAAATATATGTAAATTCATACAAATAGTTTTGTTCTTCCTCAACCCTAAAAAGAAATCATTTCATCGAATCTTCAGATATACCCATATTTTTCTGAATTTGAATTTTGGGTGACCAGCAATCCAAGTCGTTGTGTCATGAACAAAAATCTGTCATGGCCGACGATGAGTGACAAGCTGTCTCAAACAATTTTTTACACATGGCAATCTCCAGATTAATATCACTCATTTGGAAATTAAGAAACTGAAGATCGAAAAAGATGACACTGCGCAAACTTTGAGGCTCTTTCCATTATCTCAATTGTGTATTGTTTTTATTTTTTATTTTGTTTTTTTTTTGTTTCATTTTTTTACATCTGAAGGTTCTTACCCTCCTGGCTCAACCCTGTGTCTGAAGAAATATAATCAAGGAGCTCGGATTCAGAGGGCCATCCACCACACTAGGCAATATCTGTACTTTTTTAGATGATTACTTTTAATTGTTTTTCAACCAGAAATTTGCATTCATAATTGAGAGAAGAAGATACATATTTTGCATGAATAGTAACTGGAGAAGAGCATTAACATATTCATTTCTTCATTGTTTGTTTTTTTTATTTCTATTGACAAAGAGAAAAACCATATAGTGTTATCTATTCTTTTTTTTTATTTAAAAGAATAAATATATATATATATGTATGTATATATATATATGCGTGTGTGTGTGTGTGCACTTAAAGAGAGAATAACTCAGTATAAAAGAAAAAGAAAAGAGAAAGAAACTGAATGAGTCAGAATAATAACAAATATAGAAAAGTGTTCAATACATATGTAGATCTAGTTTAGAGAACCGAATCAGTATCAGAAGTTGACTATCCAGGTTTTACCCACAAGGATCTTCAAGAAAATTCTGATTACACACACACAGATGATTTTGTATGCAAATGAACTAGATGATTACTTTTAATTGTTTTTCAACCAGAAATTTGCATACATAATTGAGAGAATAAGATACGTATTTTGCATGAATAGTATCTGGAGAAAAGCATTAACATATTCATTTCTTCATTGACAAAGAGAAAAACCATATAGTTTTATTTATTCTTTTTTATTTAAAAGAATAAATATATATATATATATATATATATATATATGCGTGTGTGTGTGAATAACTCAGTAAATCAGTCAGATCAGGTTTATTACATGATGCTTGTGTTGGATGCTGTTCTTATTTTTTCTTTGTCTTCTACATCTTCTAATTTCTGCCATCTCTTTAATTGGATCATATCTGGTGTTAGATCTCACCATTTCCATCTTAGTTCTTATAAATAAAGAACACAGAGACATATTCCTTTAGTGTACACATTGTTTTCCTTCTCTGAGACTAGTTGCCATATTGGGGCTAAAGAGTCTACTTTATTAGTCTTTCATAGCTGTTGGAAGAATAGTTGGATTCATAACTTTACATAGGATATTGTTGCATCCTTGTTTTCATTTCTTCTCTCTATCTATCTATCCATCTATTTCTTTATCTCTTCCTTCCTATCTCTTTCTTCTTCTTCTTCTTCTTCTCTCCCTTTTATTGAATACTCATTCGTATTTCTTCTGGTGTCTTTTACATCTTCTGATGCCTATTATCTATTTCATCGCTCTGTTTCCATTTTATTTCTTATCAGTTAGGAACACGGAGACATATTCTTTTATTGTACACATAGTTTTCCTTCTCTTAGACTGGTTTCCAAATTGGGGCTAAAGAGCTCCGTCTACCCTAATAGTTGCTAAACCTGCAATAGCTGTTGGGAGAATAGTTGAATTGATACATTTCCATAGGATATTGTTGCATCCTCATTCCTATTTCTTCTTATGACTACTATCTTCTGTTTCTTTGGGTCATATCAGATGTTGTCTCTCTCTCTCACTCTGCTTCCATCTTAGTTCTTATAAATTAGGAACACTGAAACATATTCTTTTTTAGTGTACACATTCAGAGTTTTCCTTCTCTTTGATTAGTTGCCATATTGGGGCTAAGTCTACCCTTAGATGTTCAATCCACCATAGCTGTAGGGAGAATAGTTGGATTCATACATTTCCCTAAGATATTGTTATATCCTTGTTCTTATTTTTTCTATGACTACAATCTTCTGTTTCTTTGGGTTGTATCAGGTATTGTCTCTCTCTCTCTCTGTTTCCATCTTAGTTCTTTACCATAAACACAGAGACTTAAGTTTTTATGACCAACAGAACTCACATGCACAAGAGAAATTAGTGCAGACAAAACATGCATCCTTATACAAAATTAACCATGTGTCACATCCTATTCATTCTGAGGGTTTGGAAAATACACACACACATATATAAATCATACCCCACACAACAGTAAATAAAAGGACATTTGCCACGTGTGTACCACTTGTACCATGGTGTCATAGTAATCATCATAGAAAATGGACATGAAGACTAGAGTTCAAATCCTGGACTTGCATTTTCATATAGCACTAATACCTTTGGGAAAGGTATGCATTCAACTATTCTCCCTCCAGCTATGGATAAATATTAGGATAGATTTGCTCTTTAACTTTGGTACAGCAAACAGTCAATGAGAAGAAAAACTCTGGATTCAAACCTGTTAAACTCTGCTTAAAAATTGACCATGTATCACATCTTGTCCGTGGCACAGTGGTTGAATAAATACATAGATATTCATATTGTTGGTACATAAATTCAGCGATATTGAGTTTGATAACATCTAATACCTTATGATATCTTGATACATAAACAATATATTTTGATTGTTAGTTTAGTACAGAAGTACAATTATAGACTTGGAGAGTAGAATGATTCAATATATATATATATATATATATATATGAGAGTAAATAACCAAACAATGTGTTTATTTGATATGGCTTTTTAGCCGACAATCTTTGGAGGATATGTGCTTAATTGAAGTCATACCTAATTTTGAAAATTAATTAGTTAATAATTAATGAATTTAGGCGGGCATATATGTTCAAATGTAAGGCTAAACAAATCGAGAAAATGTCAATCCCTGAATGTACATTTCGACCTATTAGGTCTCATCAGCAAGGTTATAGACATAGGAGACTGCTCCGTGTGTGACTCAAAACCTCGACTGCCAAGCTGACAGGCGGGGACTCTAACCATTACACTAGCTGGCCATATATATATATATATATATATATATATATATACACACTAAAGTGCATCTTAATCAGTAAGTACCAATTATAGTCATATGATGAAGGTACCAATTATATATGTTAATGTTTTATCAAGTTATAAATTTCAGTCATGTTACCCCGTGTTTAGTGTTGAAATCTGAGTTATCTAACTTGATAGTTGCAAATACTTGTTTTTATATATTTTGTCTTGGAGAAAGGAAAATAAAGTGCTCGATTACAGGTGTAAGAGCAATATTCATTTATTATGAGATACTATACAATTAAAAAGCATTTGTTACCATTGTTTTCAAAGCAGCATATTAGCTGCTTATCATCTGGAAAAAAAACTCCAGGTATCTTTGGTTTAGAAGAAAATATTTTTTTTATAAAGATCTTGGTATGGTTGATCTTTATGAATGATACAGCACATATATCAACTAGTTTAACATGATCACATAGTTTGAGATTCCTACTTTGAGTTTTGAAATCTATACATTTATTTACTTAGTGTCTCCTGTCAATAGATGACCTTGTCATACCTCACTGACATTGCAATGAACTATGTTTTCAAAACTCTAGCAGCTGCTTCCATGACACCATAACAAATAAATACCACAACGATGATGTGCCTCACAATATGTATCGTTTAGTGAGCCAAGTTGAAAAGACCATTGACAGTGAGTTTATTTCTAATTTAGTGCCCTCATTCCTCTGACCTTTTGCCAAACTAAATTAAGTTTAGGAAATGACTACTAACATTCTCATTGAGTATGTGTGTGTGTGTGTGTGTGTGTATATTAATATATATATATATATATATATATATATATATATATATAAATGTTAGAATGAGAAATGAATCCGACAATATGAGGAAAAAATGAGTAAAGAAAAGAAATGTAGATGGATAAAAATGAATTTTATCGATATCACTTACACATGTGTTTCGGTCTGTTTATCAAAATGTATACGGATTTACATTATTATTATTATTAAAATAATCAGATGGAGTTGAAATGATGATGATAATGATAATAGGAAAAATGCATCAAATGTTCTGTACACAGATTTTGCTGACCTTCATCAGAGTAGAGAAAAAGAAAAATTCTACTCTGATGAAGGTCGGCAAAATCTGTGTAGGGAACATTTGATGCCTTTTTTCTGTTATTATTATCATCATCATTTCAACTCCATCTGATTATTTTAATAATAATAATAAAGTAAATCTGTATACATTTTGATAAACAGACCGAACCACATGTGTAAGTGATATCGATTAAAAGTGATATCGATAAAATTCATTTTTATCCATCTACATTTCTTTTCTTTACTCATTTTTTCTTTTCTTTACTCATTTTTTCCTCGTATATATATGTGTGATGTTTTCATTCCACCTTTTCTTACTCATATATATATATATATACGCACAGGGCCAGTGCTAGGATCTCATGCCTCCTCCCCTAAATCTATAATACTCTACTACATGTCAATTTTCATAAAGTAGAATTAGTATAAAATAAATGACCTCCCACTCTCCTACATGTCAATTTTCAAGAAGTAGTATTCAAAGAAAATAAATGAAACCAGCCCTTCCAGGGCTCCCAAGCTGGCTTGCACCCCCACACACTATCAGGAATTCGGGGGGTTGTATACATGGCCTTCTATATGTGTATGTGTTATATAATTCAAAAACGTTAGATAAACTTTTAAAAAGTCTTCAAATGCTGACCGGGAGAGCACTATAAAAACTGAAATATAATTAAACTATTACTTTTTACTACTGTATCAAGCATCACCATTTATCTATAAATATACAAATGGGCAGTTGATGTGTATGCATATATGTATGCGTGTATGTCCGGATGAAACTACGAAAATAAAACAATTAACGATAAAGTAATATATATAATATTATTAAAATTTTTGCTTGAAGGCAAACAAATGTAAATTAAAAAATTTTTTTTTAAATCGTAAATATATATGTACATTCACTATCACTAGATCTTGCTTTTTGAGCAAAATAATGAAGATTTGATTTATATTGTGATGATAATTAAAAAATTAAATTTAAATAGTAACAGCATGGATTTTTAAAAATTTTTTACATTTAATATTTTTAATAGGAGACACTGATTTTTTTGGAAAAAAAATTACCAAAAATCAGGGAATTATCCGATTTTAATGAAATTTTCAGTGTTGATTTATCAATGAATGAATTTTATAATTCTTTCAAGGAGAATAAAACAGATTTTCAAGTGAACAATAAATTTGTGGGAGCTGCATTCATGCTGAATATCTTCTTTTAATAATGACAATAATTATGAAATGACTATTAGAATCTTTCACTCCTTCCTGAATTGAAACATCAATATCATCATGGATGACTGTTACAGCAATGGTGTTATGTAATGGTTGTCATGGCAACTCAATTTCAAATGCTTGACAATGCTGTTTGCATTTCACATCACACCAATTCCGGTGGCAAAGTCATACATCTGGGCACTTAAACCCTTATATGATAAGCAGTTTCGAATAAGGAAAACTCTGAATTCAAACCTGTTAATCTCCGCTTAAAAAAATTGACCTTGTATTCCATCCCGCTCAGGTGGAGGCGTTAGGTTAATACATGACTGTCACAGAAGGAAACCAGAAGCTGAATGGATGGTTTAGTACTAGTTGAAATTAATAATCTATATATTAATACGTTTGTTCCTTAATCTTCCGACCGTATTCATCTTGCAACACCCTCTGGTTAAAAATTAGACCGTCCAAGATAAAACGCAAACATGTAAATCCTGATTATCTGGAGTCCCTTATCTGTCGAATTATTATTTCTTATGAGTGTCGCTAAATGCTGGAATATTCAGTTTTTATCATAAAGAAAGTAAGGGAAATAAAAGGTCATATTACACAGAAATAAAGAAATAAAGTAGGGAAAGATAGACAGAGGGGGTGAGCGCGCAAAAGCGATAACGTTAATCTGTTTCTATCGAACATAATGAAAAAATGAAAAAAAGAAAAAGTCTGAGAAAGATAGTTAAATCAAGATTATTATACTTTTTTTTAGATATTGAACGCTTTTGAAATAGCTCTTAAGTAAAGATATCAGACATTTTTATAATTCAATTATCATCGCATTGTGATATAATCACAGGTCCTGCTAATAATAATAATAATAATAATAATAATAATAATAATAATAATAATAAATGACACTCTTATTTTTTTCCTCAATTTATTTTTATTTTTTATATTTTTTTTTTTTAGATAGTGAACACCGTGTAAACTAAAGCAGCACCATCTCATTTGCTAGTGTCAATATTGTGCAAAAATATTGATCTAATTTTAAGTTATAAGGAATTATATGCAAAACATTGAACAATCATATTGATTATAGGAATTAAATGGAAGTGCATTGAGGAGATATAAGAAATGCATACATACACATACATACATATATATATATATATATTATATATATATATATATATATATATATATATAACATTGTGCTATGATATTGATTGCATTAGGAGACGAAGGAGTAGAGGAAGATGTTCCGTAGAGTGTTATCTGAAGATCTCTCATCTTCTACTGACAAGCCAAAGAAGAGAATCACTCTCATTGCGAGATGGTTCCGTTGTTTTGTTGGCAATGTCACTCAGTTGATTAAAAGACAGCCCAGAACACGTCTGCCTGTCAGCTGCAGACAGTCGGTGACTCCAAGAAGAGCAGTAAAGGGATGTTCTTACTGGAACTGTACACGCACCTGTCATTGGCATGTATACAATTTCCGATATATATATATATATATATATATATATATATAATGTGCGCCATCTACTCTTCTTAGACTGCTGCTCATGTGTCTATGAGGGAATCAGTTGGCACTGACAGAATGTGACTCCATCAGAGGAGAGTTCCAAATTTCTCGTTTGTTTCAAGAGGGAAAAGGAAAGAGAAACCTTTTATTGGCTATTCACTTCCTGTCTTACTCCCTGTTTCGCCCACTTCCCCCTCCATCCTGGCAATCTGACCAATATATATATATATATATATATATATATATATGTATATGTTCGTGTTTTCATGCATGCATGCTGGCAAATAGGAGTGGGTATGTCAAAATATATTTACATATATAAATATGCATGTGCGTATGCATATGTACATATGTATATGCACACACATGTACCCATATATAAGCATGTGGGTAGAAATACATGAAGTGAAAGAAAGAAGAGGAGATATACAGATGTATATATACCGGGGTGCTGAAAAATTCCAAGACCTACCAAGAAAAGAATGAAACATGTGTTTTGCAGGTATACAAGTGTATATGTACATATATCTATCTATATATACATGTGTATATGTACATATATCTATCTATCGATCTATATATCATATATATATATATATATATATATATATATATATATATATATAATTAAAAAAAAAGACTTTTAAAAAACATACCTTTGTCAGCTCTGTATGGATACTGGATGCCGTGTATAGGACTTGCTAAGAGCAATAATTTATGATAGATTATTCTTACTAACTTTACCTGAATATAGTAAATACCTATGATATACTATGCATAAAGGGAAAAAGGAAATATTTACCTACACTTAAATCTATTGACAAATTCGTTATATAAGATCTATATGGTTGGTTGTATTTTACGTCATGCCAAACCTTGGGTTATTTTATGACGAAGAAGTTTTAGATTTATTTATTCTCATTGGGTATCAAAAGTTTTTTAAAACATTTTTCAAAACTCATTTTTCATCCATATAACCCATAGATGGGACCCTAACATGTACTACCACTCTGATTCAGTGGATATGGGAGTAATGGTGATCAAGGGGTACTCCACATTCCCCAGAGTTAAAAAAAAAAAAAAAGTTCCTCAGCGGATTATTCAAAGCTTGAGCGTGGGAAAATAATACTTTTCTTCACAACATTTTTCAGTTTGTATTATACGACAATTATGTAATTTTTTTCAGCTCGCAGTAAATCACCCTGTACCACACCCCAATAATTATCTCTTGTAATATTTTTACAGTGTTTTATTTCAACTAAAACTATAAATAAAGATATACAAAAAAGAAAAAAAACAATCAAAGCAAGGAAGTATATAACTTACATACTGATGACAGAATTCTTTGCAGTTGGGTCAGCTGTTATTACGAATAATCCCGGTAAAATACAGGGTGGGCAAAATTATCTGATACATTTATAGGTTTAATAAAATTTTAATTTTATTTTCCAAATGTATCGGATTATTTTGCCCCATCCTGTTTTAGTAGTTGACGGGAGTCTTTTTTATATACTTTTAAAAAATGTTCGTTTGTCCCCATCATCATTTATCTCTGCTACAGCCCTGTATAATTTTTACAGATTTTTATATAGGAAGTCTGGACGTCGCTTTGGTGGGGAGCCCGGTACAATTGCCCTTTTACCCCCTTATAAATCCAGTTCTAACAATACTATCCCTATATAACGTACTTGCTACTGAAACTGCGTCACCCTGGTGAAGGTGTGAACCTCTGTTTCGTGAGGAGTATAGTATGTAGCTTCTTCTGAATTCTTTGTCATGGGGTCAGCTGTTTTATTAGAAATATCGTAGAAGTTGATGGAGGATCCTTTTTTTTGACTAAACTTGCAAATCGTCGTCAAAATTAAAACGGAAAATTTTTAACGATTTGCAACACATCAAACTAAAGTCAGGTAAGTAATTGTTTTATTTCATTTATTTAACGAATCTTGAAATATTTTCTAAACTGCACATAAATATTTTAGTTTAGAAAAGATTTCAAGATTCGTTAAATAAATGAAATAAAACAATTACTAACCTGATTTACCAAAAAAAAGTTAAGTATTTTGAATCGGATTTTTAAAATTAATTTTAATTTCAAAATTTATTTTGATGTGTTGCAAATTACCGTCAAAATTTTCCGTTTTAATTTTGACGACGATCTGCAAGTTTAGTCCCTTTTTTAAATTCTTAAAAATGTTATGCCCTCTCCCTGAACCTTTATCTCTGCTCCGGCCCAGTATAATTATTACATATTTTAAAAAGGAAGTCTGGGTTCCCCTTTAGTAGGGAGCCCTGTGTAATTGCCCCTTATAAATCAGCCCCTAACAACACCACTTAAATAAGAGCTACTTAGTACTGCAGCACCATGGTTAGGGTGTGGACCTCTGTTCCACGAGGAGTTTATATTTTGTAGTTTCTTCTCCTGGTTGATTTTCTTTCATTTTTTAGCAGCTTCAAACAAATCCTGTTTGTGCGACAATTCTTTTAACGTTCTTTTCATCCGAGTCTTTAAAGGTTCCTATTGTGTGTTATTGTGTCCCATTCCAATACCAATAATCTGTCTATGGATTATTTGTAACTGTTGTGTATTAGTGTATGTTCATTGATATCTGCCGACGAGGCAGAAAAATATATTTACTCTTTATAATGTGTGCAGTAAATATATTGATGCTCATTTAATCAAAGTAAAAGAGATAAATATTATTTCTTCTTTTTTTTCTAATTCATCAAATTGAACAGACAAAATAAAGAATATAATAGAGATCACAGCCAATCACAAAAAAGTACCAATCAATAAAACACTTACATAAATCTACTCAAAATTCACTTTATAAGAATTGTGTGTATATATATATATATATAATGTGTGTGTGTGCGTGCGTGCGTATATAACCAGCACTAGGTCCTTATAATGCGTTAGTGCATCCATTGATACACTAATTCTGAACATTCAACAAGGAAGGACAAACCACTCTCATCTGTGAGAACAATACACACATACGAGTAAGTGCTCAATACATACAGCCTGCAATAATATAATATACTTATATATGTATATAATATACTTAATATACTTACATATTTGCCAACTTCTCCGCACGAACAAGATGTGATACAAGGTCAATTTCTTAAACGGAGTTTAAAAAGTTTGAATTCAGAGTTTTCCTTCTCCTAGACTGATTGCCTAACCAAGGTTAGAGAGTCCAACCTGCCCTACTATTTACCCATAGCTAGAGGGTGATTAGGTGGATACATTCCCTTTTCATATCTTTAAAGATATTTAAAGCAGATATTACCATTCTCGGGCATATTTGGACATTATTTTCCAATAAATTATATAAAATTCTTATAATTCCAGAATGGCATGGCCTGCCCAGTCGGCGAAGCTTAGAATATGTTGACTGCATCGCTTGCATAGGGGTAAATCCTCTCTTCCAAAAAAGGTATCATGGATATGACACTAAATTGCATCTGATAGTGCGGCTTGAGTTCTGAAGATCTGAGCAGTATGGAGTGCCCATTCATTTTCATTACTCCCAGGTTCACCATGACTTTGAGTAGTAATATCTTTTATGGGTCAAATAGATACGTTTAAAAAATATTCATATTTGATAAGATCGTGTGCAAAAAAAAAAAGAAAGAAATAACTACACAAAAAATCAATTGTGAACGTACAACAAACACGATTCCCTAACCTCTAGGCGTAAAGTAATCCTAGACTGACGTGCCGTTAAAATCAATCAATCAAAATAACATGGCTTTGTTACGGTCATCTCCTCGACTTGAAAAAATGTAAAAGCTTTTCGTTTCAACATTCTCTTCAACCTACTTCTGAAAAACTGACTTCTAAGTCATGAGTGCCATTAAAACAAGATACGGAAATACAATAGCCAGCCAATCTCTTTTATGCTGGGCATTGTCTTCAATTAAACCAAAATTAGATAAAGAAACGAGCCATGACATGCAACACTCCACTTAGGCCCTTACTTAGGCTAGATGGGTGGTCGGAGAGGCCCCATCCGATCAATCGGCTGTTCATGTCAAGCCCTAGCACCTATATGAGTGTCCCCACCGTATTGTCCTTATTTAGTTTTTCTTATAGAAAATATTATGTATATGTATCTCTCTCTCTCTCTCTCTCTCTCTCTATATATATATATATATATATATATATATATATATATATATATATATATATATATGGTCATCCACAGACACGTGTTTGGACTTATCAAGTCTCTCTCTATATATAGAGATATTTTCATATACAATATATATTTATTTATATTTATATATATTTTATATCTATTAATTTTATTATTTTATATACATTAAGTATACTAGCAAATATATGCACCCTCCGGGTGCAAGTATTTAAGTTTTAATATAATAAAATATCATATTAAATTAGAAAGGCTAATGAAACTGACTAAGAATGCAGATAAAAAGATTTGAAACAGAGGGGGTATAATCGAAAAATAGAACAACTTTGAAACTAACTATTCCATCATTTTCCATTACTCCCCTGTTTCATTGGTAAATTTTCCTAATTTAACTATTTAGTTAAAATAGGAAGTAAAGGATAACATTACAGTTATTTCTTCTTGTAAATAAATTTCTTTTAAGATTTATCTACGAGATTTTTGTTTATATTTCTTAAGATAAACCAAACAATTAGAAATCAATAATACCAAGCACATATTTATTAAAATAAAATTTTAAATATCAATATGCAAATTAGCCTTCTCGTTCAAACTGTAAACCGCTATTTGTTGTATATATAAATACAATTGCATTTATTAGTACGTAGATATGGTCAACAGTATTAATAATGTAAAACAATTTTATTAATAACTGAAGGTTTAAAAGAATGAAATCATGGAGAATTTGACATAAATAATTAAAGGAATTTGACTTGAGTAGTAATATAGTTTCGGCTTCAGACAAAAATGCAGTCTATCTCCATTATATATAGATATTTTAATTATTTATATTTAGGTATTATTTATTACTAAATTCTGTGATACTGTATGTATGATCATTGTAATACCATGCACTGTTTATGATGTATCAACAGCTTCTTATGAGTTTTTTCTTTTTTTTTTTTTTCAGATACTATGTTGATTTTGCTTGACGCCTATACGCTGTTTGGTTTCTCCTTTTCTTTGGCTTAACGAACTGGACTTCGAAAAAAATGTGGATGTCTATAAGCCTTTTGCTGGTCCTGTTCGTGCACCAGTGCCTGTGTGTTGATCTCACCTACTATGTGGAAGAGGGCCAAAACCCGGGTGCCCTCGTAGGCGACCTTGCTGTCGACGCCCACCTGCTGGACAGTGTCTCCCGTCGAGACTCTAAACAGATCACGTTTAGCCAGATGCAGAGCGTGACCGGAAGTTCACAGCTGTTCCGCGTCTCTGAAAAGAGCGGCAAGCTGTACACCATCCAGATTCTCGATGCGGAGACTTTATGCATACGCAACACGGAGTGCTACAAGATGGTCGACGTGGCGGTGCGGAGAGGCGAAACGTTCATGAAGATTCTGGAAATCAAGGTCGTCATAAAAGACATTAACGACCACCAGCCAGAATTCCCCAATAAACAGGTGACCATCCAGTTTTCGGAAGATGATAGTAAAGGGGTTCGAAGGTCGATCCCGAACGCGATCGATAGGGATGTTGGCATCCTCAATTCGCAAGTCACGTACCAATTAGAAAATAAAGTAAACGAACCTTTTACCTTGTCTGTTTCTAAGAGCGTCGACGGAACGTCCGATCTGAGTCTGACCCTCGAAGAAAGGTTAGACCGAGAAGTGAAGGATTCTTACAGTATCCAGGTGATTGCTAAAGATGGCGGTTCTCCCGCCAAACAGAGCGTCTTGGAAGTACTCATCTCAGTAACAGACGTTAATGATAATATCCCGGTTTTCTCTCAGAATGTCTTTAATGTTTCTGTCGGCAGTGAAGACGATGGAAGCCTGCCAATTACCATTTTATCTGCGGTGGATTTGGATTCAGGAAAAAACGGTAAAATTACGTATCATTTCAGTTCGCAGACATCAGATCTTGTGAAGACGCACTTCCGGTTGAACGAAGTGACCGGCGAGATATTTCTCCAAAAGAAGTTCACGTCAGGACAAAAGCTGACCTACAAGTTATACGTGAAGGCAACAGATGGCGGTAAACCTCCCTTGAGCTCGATCACGATGGTCTTAGTGAACGTGATAAATCAGCAGAACAACGCCCCAACAATTGACGTCAATCTGGTGTCGGTGTCGACAGGTAACACGACGACCATTTCCGAAGATATAAAAGTCGGCAGTTTCATCGCCTACGTAAAGGTAACTGATCATGATATCGGCAAGAACGGAATTGTTAGTTGCGACCTCCATCACGAAAAGTTCCAACTGCAAAAACTGAGGACCAACAAGTATAAGGTAATTGTGAAAAATCCGGTGGACCGTGAGACAAAGGACCATCACGATATCTCAATCGTCTGTCAAGACAAAGGGTCGCCCCCTTTACACAGTGAAACCAAATTCTCGGTCCAAGTAATGGATGTTAACGATGAAAGGCCTCAGTTCTCGAAAGAGATTTTCAAGTTCACCATTCAGGAAAACCAGAAATCGAAGATTCCTGTCGGAATCATCAATGCAACGGACCCTGACTTTGGCCCCGGTGGCAAATTAACCTATTCCTTGCTAGCCGATAGCAAACACTTTCTCCCCTTTATTATCAAAGACGATGGCTTGATATCGACTGTTATGTCCTTAGACCACGAATTTCAGCAAACCTACAAATTCAAAGTAATGGTAAAGGACAACGGAATACCATCCTTGAATAATTCAGTTAGCGTTATCGTTGAAGTCAAGGATGAAAATGACAATGCTCCCTACTTCACATTTCCCAGTATTAACCCCTTCACGTTGGACATTGTTTACTATCCGTACCACACAAATAATATCACCGTCTTGAAGGCGTCTGACAGCGACAGCCAAAAGAACGCATTCCTCCGTTATGAAATCACGGGTGGAAACGGTAAGCAGTTGTTCACTATCGACCATTACTCGGGACTGTTGTCGTTCGCGCGGGTCGTTACGCCGCACGACGCCGGGTCCTACGATCTCCAGTTTGTCGTCAAGGACAGCGGAATCCCCGTGAGGTCGGCGAACACTTCTCTCTCTCTCAAATTGACAGTCAGCAACAAAACCTCAGAGATGCTAAATGCAGTCTATATTCAGTCAGACGATACAGTGCATCTGTATTTACTTATCGTCATTGTACTAGTGTCCGTCTCGGTGTCCGTACCTATCACGGCGTCGGTGTCCATTTGTATTATTCGTTGTAATGACAAGCGAAACGCTGCCCGGCGAAGCGGGCTGAATCCGTCGAACAGGTGCGTTGGTGAGCAAAGACATTTAATGTGTCCTTCTTACCAAACGACCTCGTGGCCGGACGTGTCGACTGCCCCGTCCACTGACCAGGATATTGGGCACAACACGTTGCTTACGGGTTCAAAAAGGGGACGCGAATCTGAAGATGACACAAAAGGAATGCAGAAAAATTCTACCCGTCGAATGAAATTACAGTCGTCCGATTATCAGGTAAGTAACTATTTTGCTTCTTTTTTTGTTTTACAATTTTTTTTGCTGGTTTAATAGGCCTAATGGATGAAACATCGTGTGCATGGATCTGTGGTAGGCTAAATCTAGTTCCGTAACTACAACATGAATCTCCGGCTAGTTGTTTAATCAATGGTTCCGTACCCACGTTGTGTTTCAAAGATCCACGGAACTGAGAATTTACGCAACTTCGTCGGAGATTTTCGTTGGGTTGGTCGGCTGTTAGTCGGACAAGTTACCGAGTGTTAGCAACTCAAATAACAAGAAAAACTCCCCTAAAAATAACATATCTATTGAAACACCATTGTACTACAGTAATGCTTAATATAGAGAATAACACCTTTCTTTTGGGAAGAGGAGACAGTAATTATTTCCCCTGCTGTCACTCGGCGTAATACTTATGGTGATGGTTGCGTTCAAGAACTTCGAGTTTTTGTTTGTTTTCCTGAGGAAGAATTTTGGAGAAAATTCTTTCGTCTTGGCGGGTCTGGTTTTTCCTCACTCGTGTTGAACACTTTATTGGGGGCTCTGATTGGTCCACCAATTCTCCAATGGTGAGGTTTATTGGGGAAAAATTGACCTTTTTCCTGCTTACCAATGCATTGTTTTTTCTTTCTGAAATATCCATTCCTTTGGGCTAAAAATTCCGGGACTGTCTTAGAATACGTTGATTGTATCCCCTTAAAGGGGTGCGTATTTATCCAACCCCTACGCACAGGATCACTTTTTAAGCCGATTTAACAGGTTTTAATTCAGTTTTTCTTCTCAGAGACTAGTTGCCATACCAAGGTTAAAGATCCCAGTCTGCCCTACTATTCACCCATAGCTGGAGGGAGACGTTAGATGTATACCTTTCAAAATAGTATTAATGCCATGTGAAATGCAAACAGCCTCGTCCAGGATTTTAACTTTTCTCGTCGTGACTGAGCTGTACATAACATGCAAAACCTCGCTTTGGCCCTCACCTGGGCTGGACGGGCGCTCGGAGAGGCTCCCTCCGATCAATCGGCTGGTCACGTCAAGCCCTAACGCTTGTATGATTGTCTCAATCCTATTGCCCTTACGGCAAACCACCAACCCTTTTTAATATGTGATGGAAGGCGGTGGCTGAGGGTATCCTGGGTATGGCGTTAGACTGTATTTAGTGGTGAGGTTTTAATTCTGAAACTCTGAGAAGAGAGGAGTATTCCTTCAAAGCCATTACTCTCAGGTCCACTCTGACTTGGAGTGGTATTACCTGTTAGGATCACATCTATGAGTTAAAAAGATAATTAAAAAATGAGTTTAAAAAGTGTTTTTAAAATACCCAACAAGAATGAATAAGACAAAAACGTCTTCAGCATAAAATAACCCAAGAGTTGACATGCCATAAAATCCAACCAACGAACTAAGATGTCTATGAGAGATCAAGTAACAAAATAAAGGATAGGTTATAGATTTGATGTGAACTTCTTCAATGGCTCTTAGTAGCTCAGATGGTTGAGTGGCTGGTGTGTTTAACCAGGTTTCCCTATGGCAAAAGAAAACATGAGCTCAAGTCTATTTTTTTCTTTTTTCCTTTCTCCTTTCCTTCATTTACTTACTTTTGTCTTCTTTTTTCTGTCTTTCTCTTTTCTTTCTTTTTTCGTGTTTTTCTTTTTCTTTTTTCTTTTTCACATTCAATCAAATTTGACTTGTGTGAATGCAGACCCCAGTACTAATTGGGGTTTGCTTCCACACATGAAAAAAAAAAAAAAAAAGGAAAAGTATATCTCTCAGAAAACCAAGGACTCTTTGAGACTTATTCAAGTGCATCTCCATTAAAAATCTGGTGCCATGTGAACCATTTTTGCATCTTAAAAGTTTTAATCGTATTTGCTTGGCACAAACAAGGATGGCTTCACAACAAAACAAAAATAAGAAAAAAGAAAAAGGGGAGGTAACTAAATAAATAAAGACGTTATTGGAAGATGAAAAAAATCGTTGCTTTAGAATTATTGCAGCATGTCTCCATTTTAAATTTGATATCATTTCTACAATTGTGCTGGTTTTTTATTATTTATTTTTATTTATTTATTTATTTTCGTCAACCATCAAAATCAACTTTGAATTACTTCAAAAGAATGTTTTTTTTCTCCACCAAATACTGATCTGTTCAATGCCGTACTGAAGTCTATAAACTATTCGGTATTGAAAAAAATTATTTCATTTAAAGAGATTTATTGAAACATGTCACACAACAAATTTAGCTCCATTCAAACTGCTTTTGGGCTGACTCGTAACATGTAATTCTACAAAAATACATATGTCAATGTGTACTGATATTATATTGAATCATGGTCATTATTATTATTACTATTATATTTTTATTATTAATTATTATTATTTTGTCAAGAGTTCTAAATGTGTAGTAATATTGAATTATATTTATCATGAGTAGTAGTAGTAGTAGTAGATAAAGAATTGTTAACGTCTCTCAAAGTGTACTAATATCATATTGAATTATCATTTCACTCCTTGTGAGTTTTTCACACCAGCATAAGCTAATGTGTAAGTCTGTGCATGAGTGTTTATGTGTGTGTATCTGTCCAACAATGTCTTAGTATCATTCCAGGTTTGGCCTACCCATTTTATCATTATTATTATTATTATTATTATTATTATCATTATTATTATGCAGGCCTTACAAGTTGTTTTAATGCCTTCAAAACCAACGACCAAACCAATATAAACACAATGCTTCAAGCAAATTATAAAACACTTTATAATACACAGGGTGTTCGGGAGAAATTTGACAGTTTCATAAGGAAAAAGAAAAAGTGTTTGGCAATTACAAAATTTAATAGATTGTGAAGAAATTCAACAGGCACAGAAATTACACAACTGTCAAGTTTCACTCAAAATAACTGCCATTAGCATCGATCACAGCTTCAATCCTGCTCCAAAACCTGGAGCAAGCTGATGTTACAGTTTCCCTGGGAAAATGTCTCAAAAACTGCCTTAATTTTGTTGATTGGGCTTTTGTACTACTGGCATGGCGATTGGTGTCTTTCTCAACAATGCCACATACATAATAATCCATGGGAGGTCGGAGGCCAAATATTGGGACTGGTGTAGTCGTAAAAATTTGCCAACAAATATTTTTGAATTTTCCCAGAGGTATGGCAGGGGGCCGAATCCTGCTGCCTTGCATATGGCCTACCATTGGCTACCCTTGTTATCCAGGGCTTGACTAAAGTGTTTAGCAACTCCATGTAGGCATCTGAGAGTCCTCCAATACTTTTTTCTGCAGATTTTTGAGGAATTCTGCTGTACTCCAGTTCATGCCTGATTGTTTTTACAGTGTTCAGGGAGCATTAGGTAGCAACCATAATCTCCTTATTTTGATGGCCGGTGCAGATCATCATGATACAAGTTATTCTCTTCCATGATTCAGGTGGGTTCTAGTCATCCATTTTATCTGTCATCACATATATGAATGAAGAAGGGTCCAAGTTTTTAAATGATGTGTAGTGTGCGTCAATACTCCAGCCAATGGAGAAAAATAACCAAATATATATACGTCAAATTTATACCGAACACCCTGTGTGTGTGTGTGTGTGTGTGTGTGTGTGTGTGTGTGTATATATATATATATATATATATATATATATATATAAGGTGTGATGAAAATGTATCAAGACTCAGTGTTAATGGGTTTTTTCTTAATCTAAAAGATATGAGCAGAACTAAATAACTTATGATGTCTAGACTGCTATCTAGGTAAGTCAATGTCAATTAGAAAAAAAGATTTGGAAGCCAGTCTCAGTTTTTTTAATGTAATGTGTTCAGTGAAAAACCAGTTTGTGCAAGTGCAGAACACTTAGAATATATGATGACAAAGCTTTTAATGTATTTAGCCAACCCTTCTGCATGAGCAGGATGCAACACAAGGTTAATTTTTTAGCAGAGATTAAATAGGTTTAAATTCAGTTTCCTTCACCTAGACCAGTTGCCATACCAAGATTAAAGAGCCCAGTCTGCCCTACTATTTTCCCATAGCTGGAGGGAGAATAATTTGATTCATACCTTTCTCAATGGTATTAGCAATAGCAAAGCTTGACACCCTATGAAAAAAGGAGTTTCAGAGATTCTCCAACTAATGAAAATTTCACTGGAATATGTATATTGAATACAAAGGAGACTATTTTATAGAAAATTAATGCTTCTTCATTGTTCATTTCTGTGTTGGTAAATAGAGCTATAGTCTTAATACTTTTTGAACACACCTTGTATATTATACAAACAATATTTCTGCTTGACTGCCATGACAGACACCTTCACCTTCCCCGTGTACATTTATTCATTGTAGATGCATTTTAAACTCTTTATTTTTGTTATTTGGCATGAATACCTTTTTGCTGATGGAATATCATATGTGCATATAAATTTAATAAATGCAGTTCATGGCTCTAAGATGTTTTTATGTGTCCTTTCATTCTCTATTTTACTTTTTGTTCTTTACTTGACATATGTTTTTTTTCCCACTCTTCCCCTTCCTCCAGTTTGCTTAATTTCTTTTTCTTCTTCTTCCCTTTCTATCTCTATCCTCCTGGCTTCAACAACTTTTCTCTTTTTCTGTTCTTCATCATTTTTCCTCTTTTATTCTAGATTCTTCATTTTTTTCATTCTCTCTTTTTTTCTCTTTCTTTCTTTTTTTTTCTTTCTTCTTTTTTCTCTCTTCTTTTCTTCTTTCTTCTTTCTTCTTCTTTCTTTCTTTCTCTCTTTCACTCTTTTCTTTTTTTTTCTTAATTAATTTTTCTTCTTTTCTTTCTGTTTTTTTTTGTTCTCTCTCATTGTCCCTCTTATATTCTAGATTCTTCATTCTTTCATTCTTCTTTCTTTCTTCTTTCACTCTTTCTTTCTTTCACTCTCTCTTCTTTCTTTCTTTTCTTTCTTTCTTTCTTTCTATTCTTTCTCACTCTTTTCTCACTCTTTCTCACCCTTTCTCTTTCTTTCTCACTCTTTCTCTTTCTTTCTCTCTCTCTTTGTATTCCTTCTCTCTCTCTCTTTCTTTCTTTCTTACTTAATTTTTCTTTTTTTCTTTCTGTGTTTTTTTGTTCTTCATAATTTTCCCTCTTATATTCGAGATTCTTCCTTTCTCTTTCATTGTAATCTTCATCATCTTGTCTTCTCTTCTATTTTTTCAGCCTCTCCATCTTGGCGCTCCAGACTTTTATTTACTATTTCTTTGCTGTCTCACCATTTTCTTCCAGTGCCAAACTAGTTTCTTCTTTGTCATCTTTAAAACTTTTCTGTCTTTTTGATCTTAGCTTCCTCTTCTTTTTCTTAATATTTTCTTTATTTCTTTATTATTCAATATGTCTTCTTTCAGAACTCTTTCTCCTACACCTGCTGCCTCTATTCCACTAGTTTTTTTTCCAGTTTCCTCCTTCATCTCCTTTAGCCCTCCCTTAATTCTATCTTTTCCAACTCCTTCTTCTTCCTTTCCTTCCTTAATTCCATTTTTCTATCAACTTTCTCCTTTAGTTCCACTCTTCTTTCCAAATCACCACCTCCCCTTCCTTTTTTTCCTACTTACTTCTCCTACTAAAACATCTCTCTTTCCAACCAGTCCCCCTTTTTTTCCATCCAATCTCCCTCTTAAATTCTACTCAACTTTCAAAGTAACCTCCTCCTTCTCCTCCTCTCCCTCTACTACTACTTCTTTCTTTCCAATCAGTTTTCTTCACTTCTTTCCAAACCCTCTCCTCCTCCTTCCTCCCTGAATTCAATTCTTCTCTTTCCTACTGCTCCTTTCTTTCCTATCAATTTTCCCCACTTTTTTGACCCCATCTCCCCCTCCTCCTTTGATTCTACTCTTCTTTCCAAGTCACCTCCTCCTCCTTCCCTCTTTCTTTCCAACTTTCTTTTAAACTACTTACTACTACTACTACTACTACTACTACTACTACTTCTTCTCCTTTCTTTCCAACCAATTTTCCCCACTTCTTTCCAATGCTCCACCTTCCAAAACTCCACCTTCCTTCCTCAATTCTATTTTTTTTCTCTTTCCAGTTTCCTCTGACTGCTATTTCTTTCTTTCCAACCAATTTATTCCACTTCTTTCCAGCCTAACTCTTCCTTCTCCTCTTCTTTTCTCCTAATTTCACCCTATTTTTTTACAATTTCCACTTTTGCTTTCATTGCACACTTTTACTGTTTTATTTATTTATTTTTTCCATTGTTCAAACACTTCTCCTTTCCAGCCTTTTTCTCCTTTTTTCTTTTCCTCCCTCTTTTCTTTTCTCTATTTCCACCTCCCTTTCTTTTTCTCTGTGTGTGTGTATGTGTTTTTTTTTCTTGGGTTATTTTGGCCTTGTAAGTTTTCTGACTAAATCTCATACATTTATATTTTTTCGTCCCTTTTTTCTCTCCATTTCCTTTGTATTTCCACCTCCTCATCTTCTTCTGTCCTCCTCCTTCTCCTCTTCACTTTCTCCCCCTTCACCCCTTCTCCTTCTTCATCTGTGTTTTTTATTTGCTTTGCAATATTTCTCCAACTAAATCTCATACACTTATATTTTTTCTTCTCTTTTTCCTTCAATTTTCCTTTGTCAAAACATCACAGAGATATTTCTGTCATCCTCAAAATTTCATATTAGCAACTTTTTTTTTTTTTTTCAAATTTCCCTTTTATAAAAGTCAAACACAGAAGGACAGTGTTTTCAATAAAAAAAAACAACAAAAAAAAAAACAACAAAACAAAAAATTAATGCAACACACAAATTGCTTGACAAAAGTTGACATACACAGTAGAAAAACAATTCTGCAAAAACTTTTAAAATTTTCCGAAAATAACCATCTGCTCAACATTTTCTTACAGCCAGTTTTGATTTTCTTATTGAAAATTCGCTTAATATTTTTTTAATGGACATATTGTTTCTGTTTCTGCTATTATTAAATTGATTTATTTATTTTTGTTTTCTTTTTTTCTTTTTTAAACTCTGTATTCTTTTGTTACATCTACTTTCCTGTCTATACGAATTTTAGAATCAATGAGACTTGATAAATAAGGTCTTCTACGGTATAACATCTCTAATAGGTAAATTATAAGCATGCTTCAATATATATTTGTAATACAATAATAACTAACAGGATGTGTGGATATACCACAGTACAATAATTTGATTATTACAATATTTGATATAGTAAACTATATTATATATATATATATGTTATCCAAAACTGGTAGTAAGGGATGATTCTACTTGGGAACTTCAAAATCTCACTGTATAATCATATTGTATGCTCTTGTGGGTGCAAACATATATTCATGTAAGTATTTTTATAAATCCCTAGAGAGAGCTCAATGTATAATAATCAATAATTTAGATTAAATACAGACAATATTTACCTATATGTATATAAATAAAGAGTGATCAATATTGGTGATAAGGCATATCTATTAATAATGGAGATTAGCTTCCGGTTTTTGTCTGTAACAAAAACTATGTCATTGCTTACGTCACACTACCTAAAATCGTCATAACATAGAATAAAAACACTCAAAATTTGAGCACGCAATGTTAGACAGTCCTCATTGGTTTTTTAAACAAGTTTTAATAAATACATTCTGGTATTATCTATCTATATATAGTTTGTTTTATTTTAATATATATTTAAAGTTTTCAGAACTAAGTTTCCATTTCAATTTTTTTATTTTTTACTCCTTTAATAAATTTGATGATTTTACTTTACTTATGATACAAACTCTCTGATATTAAATTTTCAATTCCCATCCCCTCAGCAATATTTATTTTACGTCGCCCAGAGGGCGTTTTTTATTTTGCTAGTATATCTAATAATCATATACACTAGCAAAAATATGCCCAAGTATTTAAGGTTTAATGTAATAAAATATTATATCATAGGAAGGAGGACAAGAATGTTTGGAAAGAAGTAGAAAGTCTCACAAAACTATATCAGAAGACATGCAAAAAGATTACACTTTATTTTATGCTATTTCAATTGATTTCTATATGAAATTATACATAGGAGATCCCTTAAAACATTTGAGAATAAAACAATAATATTAGAAATCAACAATACCAAGTAATTATTAATCAAACCCAGTTTAGTTAAAACTAAAAGGCAAACTATCCACACCATATTCTATGCAAACCATTATTTCTTAGTGATAGATAACACACATTGTAGGATTTTAAAAGCACTAGTAACTACTAGTGAGACCTGAGGATATACCACAGTATGATAATTCATTTATTACGACGTTTGATATGTTTACTTAAGAGCTACTGTGAAATAGTTCAGTATGTAAAAAGTATAATAATCTTGATTTAACTCTCTCTCACCCTTTCTTAAAAAAGGGATTGTAAATATTTACATTGATTTGCCGATAAAAATCTGGGAGGAGGCGTTTAAAATATCTACATTAATTTGCCAACAAAAAAGTGACAAAAACAAGACTCAGAAAATATGTAAGATGGGCTGGCTCATTAAAACATAGCATAAATTATGGCAGGAGACCGGGACGACATAAGATCAAATTTACCAAAATATATTCTGTAATTCACAATTTCAATATTACAAATAAAACAAATGTTACTTTTTTTTTTTTTTCAATTCTGTTGAGCATTTAAGTGATGCAAGACTATTTGGTATGTTTCCTTTTTAAAATTGGGTGAAATAAAATGGTAACAATAAGAAATATGCGATTAAGCAACATCAGATAATCTGGATTTACATTTGCATTACATCTTGAACGATTTGGACGTTCTCATGTTGCAAGATGATAATGGATGGAATATTTAGGAACATGCATATTAATATATAGATAATTAGTGGGACCTGTGGATATACCATGGTGTGATGACTCAACTATTACAGCAAAAAGAAACATCTGAAAAAGGCTGGAGGGTATATTGGCCGAAACGTTGTGTATATAATAATAAAGATGAAAACAACAGTCGGAAAAATGTAAATAATATTATTCCAATGTTTTTTTTTATGTATACTTAAGAGCTCTTACAAAATAGTTCAATATGTAAAAAGTATAATAATCTTTATTTAACTACCTCTTTTTCTTTACTTCATATAAGTACAGACTCTAAAAAATGGATTCCTAACTTTTACCATCATTTGAAGAAGCACTCAAAAATCATACACTAAAATATATAAAATTCTTAATTTTTACAAAATCTGGTCAATAAATTGTGCTATATCTATTAATAATGGAGATTCGCTTCTGGTTTTTGTCTGTAACAAAAATGACGTCACTGCTTACATCACATTACCCAAAAACGTCATAACATAGATTAAAATTTATTCTACGATTTTTGGCATGTTCAAATTTTGAGTGTATTTATTCAATAAATACACTCAAAATTTGAACATGCAACATTAGACAGTCCTCATTGTTTTTTAAAACAAGTTTTAATAAATACATGACTGGTATTATATATCTATATATAGTTTGTTTTATTTTAATACATATTTAAAGTTTACATTTCAAATTGTTTTATTTTTTAATCCTTTAATGAATTTGATGATTTTACTTACTTAGGGTACAAACTCGCTGACATTGAATTTTTTACTCCACCCCTCAGGCAATATGTTTCAAAAATCTATTTTTACATCGCCCGGAGGGTGTTTTTTTATTTTTACTAGTTATTACAATGGAGATTGAGTGTGCATGTGTCTTTAACTGGAATTATGTCACCACCAACGTCATACTTCCCTTAGTTATTTACATTATATTCAAGGGTTATTAAATAATCACTATTCAATCTTAATTAGCATCTTATTTATCAACAATATCTCTATTAAGGTCTTGCTGAGATAGATTTACCTCAAAACAACCCATTTTATTAATGTTTAAAATCCTGCAATGTGTGTCATATATCATTAAGAAATAAATGTTTACATAGTATATAGTTTG
>CM042151.1:11407587-11425087 GCA_023376005.1 Doryteuthis pealeii | reverse complement strand
CAGGTTTCACTGAAAAGATCATCAGGATAATTCTGAAGATATATATATATATATTATTGGTTGTATGCAAAGGACATTTCAAGAGTTTTTTTCCAATCTTTTCATGCTGTCTGGCCAGCTTTTTAATGTCCAGGTGGAGTTAGTCTATGAGTCTAACAAAGGTTCTATCATGAGTACTTTCAGCACTACGTAGTGCCATCTTCAGGTGTAGAGTAGTCGAGTTGTTTTTGTGGTTCTTTTTAACACAAACCGAGTAGTGGTAGGAGTAAGTAGGAGGAAGAACTCAGTTGTATGAAATATTGTGGGAAATGGGGGAAGGAAAATTTGCATGAAATTATAGACATTTGAGAATGAGATTGCTGTATTTAAAATTAATCTTGTTTAAGGTGTTTTTTTTAGTTAATGTATAGGGCTTTGAGTATTTGAAGTTTTTGTATAAAGGAATAAAGGCTGCCAAAAATATACTATATATATATATATATATAAGCAGTTTAGTTGATGTTGGAAATTTTTCTAAGCTGGGCCTTTTTTAACAATAGTCACAATACTAGTTAAAATTATTAATGTTTAATAGAATTTAATCTAAAACTAAATATTATAAACAACATTCTAAGATAAAGCATTGTTGATTTCTGTTTTAAAATTTGGCAGATTTATAACTACACATATCATCATCAGCATCATGACAGCACGGATTCCCATGACTCTCTCTCGCCACTCATCCCTATCGGTCATCGCCCCTGGCAAGTCCTCCTCACGTCATCCCATATCCACACAGAGCTGATAAATGTAAGTTTTTGCTGGTTGGCCCACTGGTGTGTCTATGTATAGGTGTTCACTGGAGAATATCACTTCTGAATTCATCCTTACTTCTCCAGCAGTGTCCAGCATGCCTTGTTTGTCTTACTTGGATGGTTTGTATGATAGGAGGTAAGTGGCCATATAGCTGCTGTTTTATTGGATGCTATTTCCAGGATTCTTTGCGAAACAGCATGTAGCATCCCATCTATAAATATAAACTTTCAATAACAAAAAAGATTTGAATGGAATAAAAATCGATTCAGTTTTAAGAAGTTAATAGTTTATTTTTGTAACTAAATATCATCACTACCATGTTGTGCCGATAGCACAGATTCTCTTGACTCTCTCTTGCGATCCATCCCTATTGGCAGGTCCAGGTGGCTAAAGCACTGATCCTTGATATCATAGTAAGCAAGTTTGAATTCCAGTCATACAATTACACGTCAAGCCCTAGCACCTATATGATTGTCCTAACCCTATTGCCCTTTTGGCAAACCCTAACCCTTTTTATCATATATGAGCTAGAAGGCAGTAGCTGAAGGCCTTCATGTCCTAGAAATGATGTTAGACTCTATCTGATGGTGAGGTTCCAGTTCTAGAGCTCTGGGGAATGTGGAGTACCCCTTCATCACCATTACTCCCTGGTCCATTGTGACCCAGAGTGGTAGTACCTGTTAGGGTCCCATCCATGGGTTAAATAGAAAAAAATTTTTATAAAAAATTGAGTATCCCTTAAGAATGAATTTATTTCAAAACTTTGTAGGCATTAAATGACCACTGAGGTTGATATGCCATAAAACAAAAAAACAAACAAACATGCAATTACATTCACTTTTGGACTAATATCCTTGGGAGAGTTAGGAACCCTCTCATCCCTCAAGCTATGGGATAAATAGTATCACCACAGTTCTTCTAAAAGAATGGTTTTGGCATTAAATAACCCATGTAGGTTGATATGTCATTAAACAAAGAAACCAAACAACTTGGTAGGTTCTCTACGTGGCATGTACAAAATTTATATTTATCTTATTTTTGAGAAAAATTTAGTTAACTTTTTAGGTGGGTTCTATGATTTTCCATATGTATTTACCTGACACCTCTACATGAGCAGGATGCGACACAAGGACAATGTTTTAATTTGAGTTCAATAGGTTTGAATTCAGTTTTCCTTCTCCCAAACTGGTTGCCATGTCAAGGTTTTCTATTTATGAATTTTATGCTAATGTTGCCAGTTTTCAAGGTCTAAGTTGATAATAAATAAGATGAATTGTAAAATCTATCGAATAATCACTTTCCATAAAAAAAAAAAAAAATTGTAAATAAATAAAGTAAAAAAATAAAGTTATCAGGGTGGCCTAAAATTGATATCGCCAGACAGTGAGGGAGTTTATCCCCTTTTCACTAGCGCTAGACCAAGGAGATTTTTTTGGTGTCTGAGGTGCAGTGCTATACCTGCCATGAGCTCCTCACTTTACCACATAGATTCCAGTACTACTCATATGCTGAGCTGGTGAGGACTGGTATCAAACATAGAACCTAGTGGTTCCAAGACAGATGCTCTACCGAGTGAGAAAACATAAGCTCTTTATTTTCATTATTTTTTTTAGTAATTTATTTCTTTTTATATATATAGAAAAATAATTATTAATCTATATATATATATATATATATATATATATATATATATATATATAAGTGAAATAAAATGGAATTTAATCTGACAGTGTGAATTTGATATATTGAAAAACAAAGGATGTTTACAAATGCATGGGCTCATCAGGAGAGAATGTGCAAACCGTTTCGGGGCCTTCCTCTCTACGGTTTTAAAAAGCAACATTGGCCCTCCTCACTGATGTGAGGACCCTCGGAATATCTGCATCAACCGCACGTGGATCGGTCTTCATATATATATAAGTATAGATAAGAGATTAATTTTCTTTTTAAAATCCATTTTTATATCAAAATATATAGGTAAGAAAAAAGGAAATGAATCTGATAGAATGTTGAAAAACGAGTAAGGAAGGAAAATATATATATTTCCTCCTTGTAGTACTTATTTGAACAGAAACTAAAATCAACACATGATATTTGTTATCCCCAAAGAAGATTAGAGACACATACTAAATACATATTCATTCTAAATATTTTAATACTGTGGATCCATTAATGAAACGGTGTTGGAAAATTATATTAAATACCAATAAATCATTCTCATTTTTCATATTTTTCACTCTTACTCACTTTTCAATATATGAACATATGTAAATTAGCTAACACTTATGAAAAAATCATGGTCAAGTTATATAGCAAGCACTTAGAAACTTGTTTGAGGTCGGGGGGGGGTATAAATGTTTGTTTTGGTAACACAATTATATATATATATATATATATATCCCAGGCAAGGCATGAACTAAGACCTCAGTTATATATATTAGCAGAGTTACCCAACGTTGCCCAGGATTTGAAAAATTGAAAATTGATCTCTTATCTATACTATATATATATATATATATATATATATATATATATATATATATATATATAGAGATTAATAATTATTTTCTATATATTTGTATTATCTTTTATTTTCTTTATATATTCTTGTTTTTAAGTTTATTTCTATTCTTCTTATTTGTATTTTTATTTTATTTGTCTTTTATGTTTCACCATTTATTAATTTGTTTTATTTTTAGTCATTTTTTAAATTAATTTTTAATATACCATTGATTTATATCCTTATATTTTATATATTTCTTGTGGAAAATGAGGGATAACATTTTTTAAATGAATTTATTTATATATATATATATATATATATATATATATTTTAGAAAAATTTGATATGCTTACAACTGTTTCTGTCTTTACTACAAGACCTCTTCAGGACACCCAAAGAGGTCTCATAGTAAAGACCAAAAGAGTGGTGGATATATAAATTCTTTCTACAACTATTAATGTGCTGTATTTTTATATTGACGTTTTTTTAAATAAATTATTAAGGCTACTCTAATGGAAATACTAGAACAGCAATAGAACACATATATATATATGTATATATATAATATCTAATAGACTAGATGAGTTTGGAATGTTTCTATTTGGGACCTTCTTTATCCTCTATGGGCGGTGTAAAAATAAACTTTTGAAAAATATAGACTGGGGAGAGTGGGAGTTAAAAATTAAATGTCAGAGGGGTATTATCCAAATAAAATTAATGAATCAATTAAAGTAATAAAAAACAACAATGCCAAAATATGCCAAAAACTTTAAAAAGACGTTCAACATTTAATGATTTTAGTAATTAAAATCATCAAATTCATTAAAGGAGTAAAAAATAAACAATTTGAAATAGAAATTTATTTCACCAATGCTGCAGTGTTTCAATCTGTTTTAGTAGATCTTCATCAGGGTTTTTGTTTATTTGAGGAAAAATAAATTATCACAGAGAATAAGGAGACTGTGAGAGTCTTTTGTTGATCAATCTATTTAAAAAAAGCTGTGATAAATATCTATTAAAACAGATTGAAACACTGCAGCATTGGCAAAATAAACATCACTCTTTTTATGAACTTGTGTTTTTTCCAAATTTTCACTATATTACACACACACACACACACATATATATATATATATATATATATATATATATATATATATATATATATATATGGGTTTCCATCAGAGCTTCAGGTAGCCTGCTAATGTCTAGCCACACTGAAAGACGTGCTATATCGAAACACAGTGTCTTTGAATGACTATATATATATATATATATATACATACACACATATATATATATATTCACATATTTAAACACTTAAGTCTTATGCTAATACTTATCTAAACCAGTTTGCATGTCAGCTTATAACAGAACAGGGATTTCTTCAAAGATTAAGTTACAGCTTAAACAAAAGATTAAAAAGCGAAAGCAATAGACTATAGGAAATAGTGATAGGCTATTTGGCACACAGACTTGAACGACATGCCTTAACTTCGTCCATTCATAGTAAGCAGGAATCTGACAGCCAGATGAAATGGCTGTTGTTCTATCAAAACATTTGGAACGGGGCCTGTGTCCGTCAATGATAGATGATGGCCATAGAAATTTTCAACCCAAGCAAATATCGCTTCATTACGACACTGTCTCATTCCACAGTAAATGGACCTTGGGTTATTGTGGATTATCTGATCCATTGACCACATTCGGATCGCTTGACAATTTTGGGGCCTGAGATGGGGAAACTCGCTCTTCTTGTATCATTGGCTATTCTTGCGCTGGCTCAACGGCTTTTCACTTCATTGAAATTTCTGGTTGATCTGAGTGGAGTTTTTGACTCGGCCCTTTGCTCGTTATAATCAGGCGGGGTCGGGGTGGGGGGTACCTGTCAAAATATTTTAACGGCTGAGAATGAGAACATTTGGAATGGGTTGAAAGCTGAACAGCTTCATTAAATAATTGTTCCACTCAATATGATGGATTCTTTCAAAGTCAAAATCCTCTGTTTATTTATGCAGATCCAACAATATATATATATATATATATATATATATATATATAGGCGCAAACAGAACACTTAGTCAATGTTGGAATTTTTCCAAAAATGCGTTATCTGTATTAAAGATAAAATGAATTTTATTTTTAATTTTTTTAAAATCAGAGGCATTACAGTTTATAATAAGACTCACAAGAGCCTGAAGTAAAATTGTATAAAAAGTGTATGATTGTATAAAAAGTGTATATTAAGTATCAAAATTGTTCATAATACACTCCAACTATTAAATAAGTAACCAATAAGTCCACAGCACAACTGAAAAAGATGTAAGGTTCCAAAAAGTTTGTGGTGTTGGTAAATCCGTAGTGTTTGTGGATAATTTAACAGTTGGAGTGTATTATGAACAATTTTGATACTTAATATACACTTTTTATAAAATTATACACTTTTTATACAATTTTACTTCAGGCTCTTGTGAGTCTTATTATAAACTGTAATGCCTCTGAATTTAAAAAAATTAAAAATAAAATTCATTTTATTTTAATACAGATATGCATTTTTTGAAAAATTCCAACATATATATATATGTATTGATAAAAGGGTATGAAAACACACAATATTGTTAAAATGAATATATTTTTATATCAGTTTCATTGCTTATATTGAACAATATTTCGACTTATAAAAAATCATCATCAGAGCATAATGATAATTAGGTCCGTTTTTAGATGTAAATGTTTTTAATCCGGACTCATCGATAGTCGGATTCATTTCCTTACTCTTAACTCATATATATATATATGTGTGTGTGAAATAAAATGGAAATTAATCCGACAGTGTGAATATGATATATTGAAAAAACAAAGGATGTTTACAAATGCATGGGCTCGAAACGGTTTTGCACATTCTCTCCTGATGAGCCCATGCATTTGTAAACATCCTTTGTTTTTTCAATATATATATATATATATATATATATATAAATTCAATTTTTTTCAGAATGTGTTTTCATAGATGTGAAATCTATATTGTTTGGAATTGGCTTATGCCAAAAATTATCTTAATCTCAAATAAATATTTGTTTTAATTTTATCTAAAATAGGGAAAATCAAACAAAGTGCTCCAGGCATGAATAGAGGTCTGTCATCAAACATTTTAGTGGCTGAGAAGTGCAAACTATGTGAAATTTACAGAAGAATGAGTGATATGTACAAAGAAACATGCTTTAGTTAAAAATGTTTCTAGAGGGAGCACAATGAAACAATTAGACGGAGCAAGTTTCCAACTTCAAAGCACTATTTTTGTTTTGTCTATTGTTGGGGAAAATGCATAGCCACTGATTATTGACAGCCTCATCCAGGATTTGAACTTGAGTCACTGAGTCTATTTAGTATGACAATAACCATTATACCATACACCTCCACAAAGTGATATACCTAGTATACCCCTTTTTTTTTTTGCTAGGGGTGTCTTATTCCTCTGCAGGGTTGGTTGGTTAGATTTCATGTCCTGTCAAACCTTGATGGGTTATTTAATGCCAAAGACATTTTGTTTCATTCATTCTTGATGGTATTGAAAATTTTGTTTTTTAACTCAAATTTTTAAAAACATCTTTTAAAACCACTTGTTTCTCTTTAACCCATAAATGAGACCTTAACAGGTACTACCACTGGGTGGACCTGAGAATAATAGTGATGAAACAGTACTCTGCACTCCCCAGAGCTCCAGAATTGGAACTTCACCATTAAATGCAGTTTAACATCATACTCAGAACAGTAAGATCCTCAGTCATTGCCTTCTAGCACATATATGAGAAATATATGAGAAAAAGGGTTGGGAGTCTGTCATAAGGACAGTAGGCTCAGGATGATCCTATAGTTGCTAGGGCTGGACATGACCAGCTTATTGATCAAAGGGAGCCTCTCCGACCGACCATCTAGCCTAAGTGCCAAAGTGGAATGTTGCATGTCATGGACTGCTCAGCCACCAGGATTCTGTCTTTAAGCATCACAGCATGCCACCCACAGCCAACAGGTTGCCCAATTGGGAAGTGGGGTCTTTCTCCTTTGCAGAGATGCTGTTGTTGTATTCTAAAGTCCCAGGTGACACGGCTTCCCCTGCAGGCGATGTAGCCAACATATTCTAAGCCCATCTGACAGGGTGTTTTTAAGTAAGTGTTCAGTTTAATGTTATGCACACCTTTAAATCAAGTCCTTATTAAAAATGTTGATACTTGAGAAAAAAAAAACTATAATGCTAAAACCATGCCCCAAAGTTCTATTAGCAACAGGAAATTTGTGTTTGAAGATATACAATATAGAATGATTTTATGCCATGTCAATCCTTATTGGGTTATTTTGTGATAAAAACACTTTAGAATACTGTTTATTGTTGTTTGGTTGGATTTTATGGCATGTCAAACCTTGTTGGGTTATTTTATGCTGAAGACATATTAGAATACTTTTTATTGTTGTTTAACGAGATATTAAATCCATAATATATAATATTTGATTATATATATATATATATATTTTTTTTTTCCCTTTAATTCAAAACAATCTAAATCAGTACTTAACTCTTAATCCTGCTTTTACAAGGTGCAAAAAGAAGTTTTGTATCTAATTTTTGAAAAGGAGTGTAAAAAAGATTCTTTCTTGTTTTTTTTTTTAAGATTATTTTAAAAAATAAACAAAAGTAAGAGTTGAATAGCTCCAAATTTTTCCTGCCAGACAATAATCTCATTAGCCACAGCATTTGCAGCATATATGCAATTTATCATGTTAACTGTAACATTATTGGATAAGTGACTGGCGAGCAATGCATAGAATGCTAAAAGGAGGTTAAATAATTACAAGAAATAGTGTTTCATAATTAGGAAAATACATGATAGTAAAGTACGAGATGTGGTATCAGCTGAACAGCAAAGGAGTCTATCCCCTTTTTACTAGAACTAGACGAGGGAAATTTTTTTTTATGGATGGAGTGTCACACCTACCATCAGCTCCCAGATACTTTAACACCCAGATCAGATTATCCACGTGGTGCTACTTATGTACTGAATTGGGAAGGACTGATATCAAAGCTGGAAACTTGCGCTTCCCTAGGTGAACTTACTATTAAATATATAATTTTTTATATAAATTATAAAGAACACATACAAAAATGTATTTATATTGTCTATCTATCTATATCCATATCTCTCTTTCTCTTATATATATATATATATATAAAAGTAAAGAAATAACAAAAGACTTAGAGATTTAGCTTTATAGTCTATTTCAGGGAGCTTAGACAAATAGTCTAAATCTCCTGACTCATCAGATGCGAATGATGAAATTTTTTATTACTTTAAAGGCATTTGAAAACAGATTTTTATTTATATATTTTTTAAATTTTTATTTTTTTTTTTTTAAATAGACTATAATGCTAAATCTCTAATTCAAGTTTTTGTTATTTCTTTACTCATATATTTGCTCTGTGACTCTAACATTAAGAGCACACATTGAGCTCTCAAACTGCGACTTGGTTTTTTTAAATAAAACTATTGTGTCGTAAGGAAGATTTCTTCTCTGAACTTGGATTATATATATATATATATATATATATATATGGAAGGTAAAGCACTATTTGATGGTGCTATGGTTTCATCCCCACTGAATCTATGATATGGAGCCTCCGCCCTACAAAATATCAATTTTCTTAAAATAGTATTCATATAAAATCTACAAACCCCCCAATTTACTACACAATAAAACTTTTATAAAACTGTAAGTAAAAAAGTAAAGTCAATGGGGCAGCCTAAAGTCGGTATCAGCCAATCAGCGAGGGAGTCTATCCCCTTTTCAATAGCGCTAGACCAAGGTGATTGTTTTATAGCATCTGAGATGGAGCGCCACACCTACCATCAGCACCTTACTTTACCGCACAGATCCCTGTGCTACTCATATGCTGAGTTGACAAGGACCAGTATCAACTAGGAACCTTGTGGTTTCTAGACAAACGCTCTACCGACTAAGCTAACCCGGTCCACTGTAGTCATAGAAAATATATGAAACCCCCATTCTGGGGCCCTCAAGCAAGATCCCTCTCCTCTGTCAGGGAAGGGGGTTGAGTGCAGTATGCACCAGCCCTGATATATATGAAGCTACTATCTGTATTTGTTAATCCAAGTAAAAATTCTATTTAAAATTGTGTTGCCAAAACAACCACTTCTTCCTCCCTCAAATAAGTTCTTGAGTAGCATATGTAACTTGGCAATGGTAGCTCTTTTTTCCTAATGGGCTTAGCTAATTTGTATATTTTGCATTAAATATTGCTTTACCTTCCATCTCACAAGCCATCAAAATAAGATGAGCAAGAAATGCTGGGCTCTGCTGGAGAAGTAAGGAGGAACTCATACGCGACATTCTCCAATGAACTTATACACATGGCCACACCAGCAAAAAGATTTATCAGCACTGTGTGGACACAGGATGCCATCTAGAGGATTTTCTAAGAATGATGACTAATAGGGATGAATGGTGAGAGTCAAAGGAATCTATGCTGTTGGTATGCCTTTATGATGATGAAGATGATGATGTTAAAACAAATATATAGAAACAAGAAAACAGAATATTTGAAAAAATAAGATTGAAATTGAATAATTGTTTTCTTATTTCTTTTCAGTGTTATTTTTCTCAATATGTTTTCATCTTATTTAGAATTTTATAATTTTAAAAGTGTTTTATCTCTCTTAAAAGGTGCAGTTGCCTTATTCTACTGTCCCTGTAACAGGGATCTATCAAGAAAGATCTCCGCATACTTTCTAAAAATAAGGGTAATTTTCACCTTTATGTGTCAAAATTCCTTGCATAAAATTGTGCGTGCGCGTTATCTGAAATTAACTTAATTGTTATTAAGAACACATTTTATGATATTTTTGTGTTAAAGCATGCAGTTGTATTGTTTTCAAAAGGTTTCTAAGATTTGTGTATTTCGAACGACACTTTCAAAATGGCTACCGGCTTGTTTCAAAGTGAAAGTCACCTGGTTAAATTCCTAGCATAAAATTATCTGAAATGAACTTTAATGTTATTAAGAACACATTTTATGATTTTTTGTGTAAAACCATATTTGGCTGCAATAGTGTTGTTATCAATTTTCAACTTGTTGCAAACTTGCAACATTAGCCTTATCTAAAATCAAACCGCCCATATAATAAGTTAACTATGTTTTTTTGTTTGTTTTTTTAAATAAGATTAATATATTCATCCACAAAAATGATCTCCAGACATCACAAAACCAAAATCTTCAATTTTTCCATCTTTTTAACTAGTTTATATTTTACCTATTTTTCTTAAGAATTTGTGTCGTTGTTAAACTACCAACTTTTTTGAGATAGAAATCAGCAATGCTTTATCTCAGAATGCTCTTGTTCAGATTTTACAATTTATGTATGTATATAGTGGAATATATAAGTGCAATTAGTATATAAAATCTGTGCATGTGTATGGATATATATATATATATATATATATATATATATATAGATCTAAATGCTCTATCCACAATTTTCAGCACTGTTTACTAATAAATATAGCATCCACATTATAAAGATTAATAAATTATATATATATTATATATACAAGCAAAATAAAAAAAACACACATATATATATGGGATTGTTCAAACCAAGACTTGGTTTTAACAATCGCATTGATTAGAAACTGTCAGTATCCAAGCGCAGTTGACTCCATGTCCACACTACCCTCACTTAGATCTAAATGCTCTATCCACAATTTTCAGCACTGTTTACTAATAAATATAGCATCCACATTATAAAGATTAATAAATTATATGTATATATTATATATACAAGCAAAATAAAAAAACACCCTCCGGGTGATGTAAAAATAAATTTTTGAAAGATATTGCTTGAGGAGTGGAAGTTAAAAATTAAATGTCAGAGAGTTTGAACCTTAAATCATGAAATCATTAAATTTATTAAAGAAGTAAAAAAAAAAAAAAAAAAAAAAAAAACAATTTGAAATCGAAACTAAGTTCTATTAACTTTGAATATCTATTAAAATAAAACAAACTATATATAAATATATGATACAGGGATGTATCTATTAAAACTTGTTTTAAAAAACAATGAGGACTGTCTAATGTTGCATGTTCAAATTTTGAGTGTATTTATTCTATTTTATGACGATTTCGGGTATAGTGACGTAAGCAGTGACATAGTTTTTGTTACAGACAAAAACCGGAAGCGAATCTCCATTATTAATAGATATATATATGTGTATATATGTGTGATTTTATATGAAAAAGGTGACTTACTGGTGAAATGGGTCACAATAGTTGATGCAAGTTTCACAATGATAAGACAGTGATATAACAAATATAAAAATAAAATATATAACAGATATAAAGATTAAATATAGAACAAATATAAATACACACACACACACATATATATAAGTTAAAAGAAAGGAAATGAATCCGACGGTATGAGTATAGATAAAAGGATATGAAAACAACACATATTCATAGGTAATATTGAACAATATTTCGATTTTATAAAATCATCTTCAGAGCTTCGTCTCCACTCTTGATAGTAACGGAGTATAAACAAGCTCTGAAGATGATTTTATAAAATCGAAATATTGTTCAATATTAGCTATGAATATGTTTTAAAATGTTTTCACTTTAACAGCATATTGTGTTGTTTTCATATCCTTTTATCTATACTCATATATATATGCAGCAAGATATTATTTCTCTTAACATCCTGTTGAGAATTTTGAAAAGTCCAGAGCCCCATTCTTATAAGGATTTATCAAAAAATGGCTAAAAATGGCCTTTTCATTTAAAGTTACCTGTTATTTCCTTCAAATTAAAGACTTTTAAATATGTTTAATATTACATTTAAACAAAGGCTATTGTTTGGGGTAGATTAGGAAAACTAATGTGACTTCTGGCCAGGTGGAATGAGGTGGTATAGGATGTTAAGAGTTAAACAAATTTGGTTGAATACCACAAAATATTTTTTTTGATGATCTTCAGTTGCTTGAATTTATGTAATTTTTCTTATATATATATATATATATATTCATATATCTATCTATATATATATATATTAGACTAAACGTGATCCACTGGGTCACCCATTCAGCTCTGGGTGGATAATTGAGATTAGGGAAAAGGGAGTTAGCAAAGCGATTAAAATTTTTTAAATAATTACGGCCGGCCGAAACAATAAAATCATGTTGTTAGCTTTCTAAGAAAGGAAATGTTTGACCCCATTTAAGCTACAGGTTGCTGGTTGTGAAATTTAACATAGAAATTAATTTCAAATTCTCCCGGCTCTGTCTCTCTACTCTCCAGAGAAATTAACATTATATAACAAGGAGGTAGTTAAGAGATACATAGAGGGGAAGAAAGAGATAGACACAGAATAAAGTAAGAGATTAGTCGATTTTTGATTTAATTGCAAATTATGAGAAGATGCCCCATATTTTTTCTAAGCACTTTTGACCACATCCCTGGCTGTATTCAAGGGATTATTTGTTGTAGTTGTTGTATGTTTTGTTTTTGTGGTGTGAGTTTTATTCAGTTAGGGTTTATTGTAAGTGAGGGGTGCTATGGTTAGTGTGTTAATGTTGTCTGTGGCTTTTAATGAGACAAGCTAAAGAGAACTTACATATTATTGATTTTTTTCTCTTGTTGTATTACAAGGTTTGTTAACTTTGATTCAAAAGAACTTTGTCTGTGGCTTTTCACAAAATATGCTTAAGAGAATGACTGCTGTCCAAATATAACTTATTCAAACATACAGCTTTGTGCATATTTTTATAACACACACACACACACACACACACACATATATATATATAGACCCCTCTGCACAAGCAGGTTGTGACACAAGGTCAATTTCTTAAGTGGAGTTTAACAGGTTTGAATTCAGTTTTCTTTCTTCTAGACTGGTTTCCTTCCCTAGGTTAAAGAACCCTGTAATAATCACACATTTTTAAGTGTGTGTATATATATATATATATATATATATATATATATATATATACAATGAATACACATGTGTGATCGACTGCAATTAATCAGTACCTTGATTAATTCAGTGGATTTAACCCTGAAGATCCTTATGGTGAAACTCGAGTAGGTTATCTCTTGTACCCATTTTATAATATATATATATATATATATATATATATATATATATTGAAATCACAAATGAATATATATATATATATATATATTCATTTGTGATTTCAATACAAATATATGATCAGTACACAAATATACTATATAATGTACTGTATGATTTGAAGAATAAGTCCAGTAACAAAATAGCAAGAAAATCTCCAAGACAAATCGAACGTGCATATATCAAGTTACTCCTACCCCCACTTCTGCCTTCCGTGTATGTTTATATTCGTTCGTTCTTCAAGAAGATCATTTAAATCCAATACAAGTCGAGGTAACAACAAACACAAGCTAACACCATTGATTTTTCTTCACAGTCAGAAATGTGAATAACAATGAAAATGTGTCAATATGTCATTCATAATGAAAGCATTGAGATATATATATATATGTATACAATTCCAGAATTCTGAAAACAACGCCAGCCAGCATAACTTGACTTGTTTTGACATTTCAGCAGTTGACTATCGAATAACCCAGGGGTGTCCCACCTTTCACATTCCCCGTATCAATTTTTCGGCGATCTTGAACTTTCTCGACCGTTTCTCTTTTGTTCTGCTTTTTTGCAGGGGTATTCAGTAAATTGTTATACCATTTAAAAAGAAAAAAGACCATTAAGCGATAGATGGGTTTGAAAAATGCTGTACACAGGAGAATATTTGTCTATCACCATCTGTTTGGGCACAGTCGTATGATTTCAAGTATTTTTATCTAATACTTATAATTCCTTCACAATTATATGGTCTTTAAGTAATTATTTCTATAGAATAATAATGATTTGTTTGCAGAAAGTTATATGGTTTCAAGTATTCTAATCTATCACCAATAATTTGCAAATAATTATATGGTTTCAATTAACTAATCCTTAGTAATAGTTTCAAATTTATACGGTTTTTAATAAGTAATTATTTCTATTTAATAATAATCAATTGTTTGCACACAACTATATGATTTCATGTATTGTATTAATATAGCATTTAATTCTAAGGCTATCAGCAACAAATCGATGAATTAAAACTTAGTTTAATTCTAACAATTTATTAACGAGCAAACAAAACAATGAATAACAATATAAAGTCCTTCCTGTGTATGAAGTTGGGTTTAAGGGAGCTACCGGTGTGCTGGTGAAAATATCTGGTATCTTAGGGTGGTTTCTTGGAGAGGTTTTAAAGTCGCTGCCTCATGGAATTGGTCCAGTCCTGTCTGTGTAGATTTTTGGTATTTTGCGCCAAAACTTCTGGGCTCATCACGTGATTGGTTTATCCAATCACAGAAAGCCTCTCCCTCACTTACTCTATGCACAGGAATTACCATTTTACTGACCCAGCACATGTATTATCCAATACTAATAAATTTCACGCAGATGTATTTGACTAATAGATAGGACCCTAACAGGTAGTACAACTCTGGGACAGGAACCTAGGAGTAATCGTAATAAAGGGGCACTCCACACTCCTAAAGTTCCAGAACCCATCCCCGGATACAGTTTAGTATCATAACCAGGATATATACTTATATAATAAGTGATGTTTGTGCTGTCAATTTTATAAAGAAAAATACTGGTCCTGTTATGAATGTAAAGTAAAGTCGTCTGGGCGGCCTAATATCGGTATCAGCCAGACAGCGAGGGAGTCTATCCCCTTTTCACTTGTGCTAGACCAAGGAGATTATTTTAGCATCTGAGGTGGAGCGCCACACCTACCATCAGCTCCTCACTTTACCGCACAGATCCCTGTGCTACTCATATGCTGAGTTGGCGAGGGCCGTATCGAACCAAGAACCTTGTAGTTTCTAGCCAAAATGCTCTACCGACTGAGCTATGAATGTAGTGATTGATAAAAGCCTTTTTGTAAGGGGAAAATATAATAAAGGTATTCGTAAGTAAAGTGGGTAGAGTAGCCTATTGTTGGTATCAGCCGGACAGTGAGGGGAGTCTATCTCCTTTTCACTAGCACTAGAACAGGGAGATTTTTTTTTTTTTTTTTTTTTTTTGCATCTGAGGTGAAGTGTATACCATCAGCTCTCCACTTTACTGCACAGTTCCAAGCCATGCTACTCATATGCTGTTGGATGGTATTGAACCTGAAACCTTGTGGTTCTGAGTCGGATGCTCTACTGACTGGGCTAGACCAGCCCTAAACAACAGAAAGGGATGTGCTACAAGACAAAATAAATAAAAAAAACAGTATGACATTCAAGTAGATATGCTAGATTAATATCTTTGTGAATTCTTGTGGCAAGAGAACAACAACGAAAGTAAAACTTGCAATCAAATTCTTAATGATATAGTTGACTCACAATAAAGCATTTTTCAAATCCATCTATCACTTGATGGTCTTATTTTTTAAGGTATAATTTATTGAATACCATTCCGAAAAAGGAAAACAAAAGTGAAATGGCAGAGAAAGTTCAAGAGTGATAATTTTTCTTGCAGTATGTTCAGATGTGCCATACAAATCTCGGGCTCTCCCTCATCCATGCTCATAAAAATATTTATCTATACCGCCATATTGAACTCAGTGTGGAGTACCCCTTAATTGCCATTATCCCCAGGCCCATTCTAATCTGGAGCGGTAGTACCTGTTAAGGACCAATGTTAAATAGACAAAAAAATGAGTGTAAAATAAGTGCTTTTAAAAAATTGAATGCACAAGAATTAGTTAAAAAAAACGTCTTCAGCATAAAATAACCCATGAATTGACATGCCATTAAATTCTACCAAACCAATCTGTTGCACTTATATGTGTATAAGGATCACAACCAATTGCAAAATTCCAGGTGGATATTATTTTCAGATGGATATTTATTTGACACTAGACAATGGGAAGTTAATATCCGAGATCATTTGAGATCATTAATATGCCATTCCTGACCAGTATTTGTGATAAGAAACAATGCTCAAAAGTATTAGAACATTTATGATAATAGTATTTGTGATAAGAAACAATGCTCAAAAGTATTAGAACATTTATGATAATAGTATTTGTGATAAGAAACAATGCTCAAAAGTATTAGAACATTTATGATAATAGTATTTGTGATAAGAAACAATGCTCAAAAGTTTAACATTTATGATAATAGTATTTGTGATAAGAAGTAAAGTAAAGTCATCGGGGCGGCCTAAAGTCGGTATCAGCCAGTCAGTGAGGGAGTCTATCCCCTTTTCAATAGTGCTTGACCAAGGAGATTGTTTTTTGGCGTCTGAGGTAGAGCGCTACACCTACCATCAGCTCCTTACTTTACCGCACAGATCCCTGCGCTACTCATACGCTGAGTTGGCGAGGACTGGTATCGAACTAGGAACCTTGTGGTTTCTAGCCAAACGCTCTACCGACTGAGCTATACAATGCTCAAAAGTATTCAAACATTTATGATTATAGTATTTGTGATAAGAAACAATGCTCAAAAGTATTTGAACATTTATAAAAACAAACAATAATGGTCAAAAGTATTTGAACTAGAACGTAAGAGTGCATTGGACAATTTTTATGCTGCTTCGCTCCCCATTTGACGTCATACTCGAATAAACAATACTTTTCTGTCATTTAGAATGAGGCTGATCTAAAAGAGAATTTGTTGCCTCAATATGAGAGAGAGGAAGATAGACAGAGACAGACTTCCTGATTCTGTCAGACAGAATATTTAGTTGAATATCTGGTAAATTTATAGGTACCAAGTTCAGGTATTATTATTATTATCATTATTATTATTATTATTATTCTCCATGAGAGTTCTTCACACCCACCTTAGCTGGTGGTTTATTGGAGGATGAGTAACAGCAAGTCTCTTTAGGTTTCCAGCATTCTTCTGGGTATTCTAGCCAATCTTAATGCTGTTGCTTGGATAGTCTTGATTCTACCTCTGATATCCAATTCATCCAGACTCTTTTCCAAACTCTTTGGGACTGTTCAATGAAGGCCTTTAAATAATTAACCAACCATGTATTCAAGCGTGTTAATTGGCCGATTGAATCCATGCAGCCATGAAGAGTCTATAAATTTAAG
>CM042151.1:11375087-11402587 GCA_023376005.1 Doryteuthis pealeii | reverse complement strand
ACATCAGCCAGACAAATTAAGAAAGTGTATTCCTTCTAACTAGCAATAGACTAGAGGGATTGTTTTGAGGTGGAGCACCACACCTACCATCAGCTCCCCACTTTACCACACAGATCCAGCAGTGCTACTTTATCGCTGAGTTAGCAAGGGCCAGGAGAGAACTTGGGACCTTCTGGTTCTTGGATGGATGTAGTTCCACCGTAACAATTTTTTAATGTTTTTTTTTATTTTGTACTAGTACAATAATTATATATAATTTTCCAATTGACAGTTCAGTTGAGGATGACTCTATTTGGAATCATCTATATCGTCCATATATGCACAATGTATGCTCAGGCAGGTGCACACCTATAGATTTATACAAGGATTATTTCAAATTGCTAAAGAGAGCTCAATGTAACTTTCAATAAGAAAGAAAAACTCAAAATGTCATTTGGCTATTATAGATTTAATTATTTATAAAACCTAATAATTCAAAAAATGGCTATCTGATGAGACTAGGATCATTTATAGAGTTACCATCCGAATAAATTTATAATAGCCAAATGATGGTTTGTTGAGTTTTCTTTCTTACCGAAGTGTGTGCTGTATGTAGTGTTATATATGTGTGTGGATGTATGTATGTGTATATATATATATATATATATAATATATATATATATATATAATTTCTTTTTATTTTATAGTTTGAATGTTGGTTTAAACACCACATTAAACTTTTAGAATTTTAGGCTTATTTCTTTTTATTGGATTATTATCTTGGTAAGACATAAAATGAATCACCACTCTATATATAGACTCACAGTAGTAAGAGCCAGCCAGCAGCAACTTCTGGTAAAAAGTTAGCCAATGGGCAGGCAGGATAAAAGACATTTAAGATCAGTCTCTGTGTGGACATTCATTTACTTTTCTCATGTGGTCTACAATAAACCCCCTGGTGTCTATACAACAACTCACGGTTCTGTAAGTATTTGCAGGTCTACAAGAAACAACAAAGCCATCTTAGTAATTAGAAAAAATTAATTTCACAAGAATCCAGGAGAACATGCTCATATTGATATATTTCCAAAAGTTTAAGCCCAATATTCATGAACTATCAAAAGTCATCAGCTTCACCATTACTTAGGAAATGTGCTTCTTTGGTAGTTATTAAGTTAGTATTAAATATTTGCAGCTCTTTTTTACATGTTATGCTTACTTTACAGTTTATTACTGTTATTTACAACTAACAGTTTTACATAACGTTTGCACAGAATTGATTAATTACCTAATTAGTTGCAACAAAACAACTGCAAGGTGGACTGGGTATATAAAGAGGGAGTCCATGATCGGTCAATCATTTTTTGTCGGGTCTACAGACTTAAGGAAAGACTGCCCAATCTCTCTCTATTGAAGTCAGTAAGTCTTTACTGTTGGTTGAATAACAGCAGCTAACTAAGTACAACTTTGTTCCATCAAGAATGATCCATTCATGAAATTTAGGTGATTTGGGTGATATTCCTGAGTTCTGATTGGCTGCTTGACTGCTGATTTGAATGACATTGTGGAGTCTTATAAATACCTTGTCATTCTGCAGTAGATTTGTGACTATTACGGTTTGTATTTAAGTTACAACCGTTTGTTGCCTTGTCTTCCCAGTTCGATGGTAATTGGAACTTTAATTAATTCTACACTCTCGACAAGAGACTTACTACGGATTTATGGTTATTTTACAATAACAGTTTACATAAACAATTGCCACAGAATGATTAATTACCTAATTAGTGACAAAACAAACTGCAAGGTGACTGGGGTATATAAAAGGGGTCCATGATCGGTCAATCAGATTTTTTGTCGGGGCTACAGACTTAAAGAAAGACTGCCCAATCTCTCTCTACAATAGACTTACTACGGATTTAAACAATGGTGAGAATCTCAACACTTTGTTAATGGTATATCAACCTCCATGTTTATTATGTCAAAGTCATCCTTGTAGAAAGGGACAATAGTCCTACTAACTATCCACTGGGAATGAGGAGTTTCATGCTTTCCTAAGAGTATGAATGAAGATGGAGATGCAGAGTAAGCCACCTTTTACCACCATACCATTTAGCTTTACACTTAGCAATCATCATGAAACAGGAAGACAAGAAAAGTAATTTGTTTTCCTTGGAATTCTATTGCCATAAGACGATGCCCATAGCAACAAAAGAAGATTCATGTCCTCTTAAATGTCCATGTTCTTAACCATTTTTTTTACCTTCACTCATACACTGATTTACACTTTTTCACAATGGAAACAAATCACAAGTATCTTCATCTGTGGGCAGATTTATTAGTCATAGCATTGGGTTCTGTTTTTTTTTTTTTGTGTGTGTGTGTGTGTGTGTGGTGTGTGTGTGTGTGTGTTAACTTTCTCCTCTCTTTCTTTCTTATTATATTATGTATAGGCATGTCCTTTCTTTCTTTATAAAAAAAACTTAAATTGTCTATTATTTAGCTGAGGTGGCAACCCTCATAAGAAATAAGAATTCGGCAATAAGCAACACCAAATAATCAGTATTTACATTTTTGTATTTCATCTTGGACGATTTGGACGGTCTCATTTTTAACCAGAAGGTGTTGCCAAATGATATCAGATGAGATTAAGAAACAAGTGTATTAATTAAATAATTATATATATAATATATATAGATATAATATTATATACTATATATATGGAAGTGGATTATGAATACTGAAAACAATATATCAAAAGTTAAAAGTAAGTCGAGGAGTGGGCTAGTCACTAGCACCAGACTAAGAGATTGTTTTTGAATTGAGGTGGATCGCCAGCCTCCCATCAGCTCCGAACTTTACCACACCAAATCCCTGTGCTACCCATATGCTATTGACCTGCCGGAACCTTGTGGTGCCAAGCCGGAGCTCTTTAACCAGCTGAGCTATCCTAAAAAATTTTTTTTTTTGTCTGTGGAAACTTAAATTTTTAAGTGAAATAGTTATCTGAAGCTGCTCGTACATCGAATTCTTGCACACAACATGAAGCAAAAAATGAACTGAGTGACAGCTTGCAACTGAGAAATTCCTAAGCTGGTCAATCCCAAGTCAATACAACTGTTTAATTAAATTCAACATGTGTGTCAGTATCTGTTCTGAAGCAGATAATATTGTCTTATTGAATATTTATTTTAGATAAGAAAGATTAGAAAAAAAAGAGTGAAGAAAACATTCCAAAGACAAAAAAAAAAAAAATTTTTAGGATTAGCTCAGTTGGGAGCATCCGGCTTGGAACCACAAGGTTCCAGGTCAATAGCATATGGTAGCACAGGGATTGTGTGGTAAAGTTCGGAGCTGATGGTAGGTCTGGCGATCCACCTCAGATTCAAAACAATCTCCTTAGTCTGGTGCTAGTGACAATAGCCCACTCCCTCGACTTACTTTTATACTTTTGATATATTGTTTCATATTTCAGTTAATCCAAATTCCCATATATATATATATATATATATATATATATATATATATATATATTATTAATTAATACACTGTTTCTTAAATCTTCCATCTGATATCATTTGGCAACACCTTCTGGTAAAAATGAGACCGTCCAAATCGTCCAAGATGAAATACAAAAATGTAAAATCTGATTATTTGTGTGGCTTATCTGCCGAATTCTTATTTCTTATGAGGGTTGCCACCTCAGCTAAATAATAGACAATTTAGTTTTTATTATAAGAAAGAAAGGACATGCTATACATAATATAATAAGAAAGAAAGAGAGGAGAAGTTACACACACACACACACACACCACACACACACACACACACACAAAAAAAAAAAAAAACAGAACCCAATGCTATGACTAAATCTGCACAGATGAAGATACTTGTGATTTGTTTTCCATTTGTGAAAAGTGTAAATCAGTGTATGATGAAGTAAAAAAAATGGTTTAAGAACATGGACATTTAAGAGGACATGAATCTTCTTTTGTTGCTATGGGCATCGTCTTATGGCATAGAAATTCCAAGGAAAACAAATTACTTTTCTGCTTTCTGTTTCATGATGATTGCTAGTGTAAAGCTAAATGTATGGTGGTAAAAGGTGGCTTACTCTGCATCTCCATCTTGCATTCATACTCTTAGGAAAGCATGAAACTCCTCATTCCCCAGTGATAGGTTAAATAGTAGGACTATGTCCTTCTACAAGGATGACTTGACAATAATAAAACATGGAGGTTGATATACATTAAACCAAAGTGTTGAGATTCTCACCATTGTTTAAATCCGTAGTAAGTCTATTGTAGAGAGAGATTGGCAGTCTTTCCTTTTAAGTCTGTAGACCCCGACAAAAAATTGATTGACCGATCATGGACCCCCTTTTAATACCCCAGTCCACCTTGCAGTTGTTTGTCTGCAACTATTAGGTTAATAATCAATTCTGTGCAATTGATTATGTAAAAACTGTTAATTGTAAAATAACCATAAATCCGTAGTAAGTCTCTTGTCGAGAGTGTAGAATAATTAAAAGCAATTACCATCGAACTGGGAAGACAAGGCAACAAACGGTTGTAACTTAAATACAAAACCCGAAAGTCACAAATCTACTGCAAGAATGACAAGGTATTATAAGACTCCACAATGTCATTCAAATCAAGCAGTCAAGCAGCCAATCAGAACTCAAGGAATTGAATCACCCAAATCACCTAAATTCATGAATGGATCATTCTTGATGGAACAAAAGTTGTACTTAGTTAGCTGCTGTTATTCAAACCAACAGTAGACTTACTGACTTCAATAGAGAGAGATTGGCAGTCTTTCCTTTTAAGTCTGTAGACCCGACAAAAAATTGATTGACCGATCATGACTCCCTCTTATATACCCCAGTCCACCTTGCAGTTGTTTTGTTGCAACTAATTAGGTAATTAATCAATTCTGTGCAAACGTTTATGTAAAACTGTTAGTTGTAAAATAACAGTAAAATAAACTGTAAAGTAAGCATAACAGTAAAAAAGAGCTGCAAAATATTTAATACTAACTTAATAACTTACCAAAGAAGCACATTTCCTAAAGTAATGGGTGAAGCTGAGACTTTTGATAGTTCATGAATATTGGGCTTAAACTTTTGAAAATATATCAATATGAGCATGTTCTCCTGGATTCTTGTGAAATTAATTTTTTCTAATTACTAAGATGGCTTTGTTGTTTCTTGTAGACCTGCAAATACTTACAGAACCGCTGAGTTGTTGTATAGACACCAGGGGGTTTATGTAGACCACATTGAGAAAGTAAATGAATGTCCACACAGAGACTGATCTTAAATGTCTTTTATCCTGCCTGCCCATTGGCTACTTTTTACCAGAAGTTGCTGCTGCTGCTCTTACTACTGGTGAGGTCTATATATAGAGTGGTGATTCATTTTATGTCTTATACCAAGATAATATCCAATAAAAAGAAAAAAGCCTAAAATTCTAAAAGTTTAATGTGGGTTTAAACCACAACATTCAAACTATAAATAAAAAAAGAAAATTATATAATATATATATATATATATATATATATATATAACACATACATACACACACACACATATATATACACATACATACACACACACTTTCGGTAAGAAAGAAAAACTCAACAAACCATCATTTGGCTATTATAAATTTATTTCGGATGGTAACTCTATAAATGATCCTAGTCTCATCAGATAGCCATTTTTGAATTATTAGGGTTTTATAAATAATTAAATCTATAATAGCCAAATGACATTTTGAGTTTTTCTTTCTTATTGAAAGTTACATTGAGCTCGCTTAGCAATTTGAAATAATCCTTGTATAAATCTATAGGTGTGCACCTGCCTGAGCATACATTGTGCATATATGGGACGAGTATAGATGATTCCAAATAGAGTCATCCTCAACTGAACTGTCAATTGGAAATTATTATAAATTATTAGTACTAGTACAAAATAAAAAAAAACATTTAAAAAATTGTACGGTGGACTACATCCATCCAGAACCAGAAGGTCCCAAGTTCTATCCTGGCCCTTGCTAACTCAGCGCATAAGTAGCACTGCTTGGATCTGTGTGGTAAAGTGGGGAGCTGATGGTAGGTGTGGTGCTCCACCTCAAAACAATCCCTCTAGTCTATTGCTAGTTAGAAAGGAATACACTTTCTTATTGTCTGGCTGATGTTGACAATAGGCCACTCCATCGATTTTACTTTTTACTTACATTGAAATTACATATGGATAAAAACTATTTTAAAAATATTTAGAATTAATAGCTGGACTTGTATTAATACTAGTTGAAACCACTTAATCAGTACTAGTTGAAACCACTTAATCAGTACTAGTTGAACCTGTGTAAAATCCATTTTTTAATTAAAAACAACATCACATTGTCAAAATCGTCAATACATAGAATAAAGATCAATCTTGTAATAATAATAAACTTTTATCATAAAAACTAGTACAAAATATAAAACACCCTCCGGGCGATGTAAAAATAGATTTTTGAAACATATTGCCAGAAGGGATGGGAGTAAAAAATTCAATGTCAGCGAGTTTGTACCCTAAGTAAGTTAAATCATCAAATTCATTAAAGGATTAAAAAATAAAACAATTTTAAATGTAAACTTTAAATATGTATTAAAATAAACAAACTATATATTAGATATTATAATTACCAGTCATGTATTATTAAAACTTGTTTCAAAAAACAATGAGAAGCTGTCTAATGTTGCATGTTCAAATTTTGAGGTATTTATTGAATAAATACACTCAAAATTTGAACATGCCAAAAATCGTAGAATAAATGTTATTCTATGTTATGACGATTTTGGTAATGTGATGTAAGCAGTGACATAATTTTTGTTACAGACAAAACCGGAAGCAAATCTCCATTATTAACTTATTGCTATGTCACCTGTTACACTAAAACACCCCTGTTCTCTTATCTTTTTGTGAACCAACCAGAAGAATGGTATTTGATCTTTTTCAATAAGGAACCATCATATAGGTAAAAAATACCGAGAAAATTTGGTTACAACTGTGGGGAAAATTTGGTAGGCAAAGAATTACTAATAGTTACTTGAAGTTATATAAAGGTTTAATTTAGAGTTTTCCTTCTCCTAGACCAGTTGCTATGACAAAGATAAAAAGCCCAGTCTGCCCTACTATTATCAATAGCTGGAAGAGAAATAGTTAGATGCTCAACCTTAACAAAGTGTATTAGCACTATGTGAAAGTCAAACCAGCCTCATCTAGGATTTTGAACTCAGGTCGCTGTGTCTATTTCCTATGATGATAACCAATACACAACCCTTCGTTATATATACAACCATTCTTTATATATAATTTAAGTTTCAGAATATTGGTGAAAAGTTCAAGGCAATTAAGTCACAAAATGGCTTCTCCAAAGAAAGAAAAAATTGATTGAAAATTGGTTTTTATTTCCTGGTGGAATAATGTTGCGAAATGTGTTAAATGTCCAATGAGATACAGGAATGGTGGCTAACTTGACAGATCTACAGATTGATCATTCTGTCTAAATCAATTGAAATTTTTGGTGGTACCTCATCTATATATTAATAATAGTGTTCCTTAATCTTCCAACCGTTATCATCTTGCAACACCCTCTAGTTAAAAAGTGAGAGTGCCCAAATCGTCCAAAATGAAATGCAAAAATGTAAATCCTGATTATTTTACACAGGGCTTAAAATCACTTAATCAAGAAATAAATAATGTATTTCTGTATAACTATTTTTTTTAAGGACATGATTTTGTATTACATATTACCAAACCTTGAGAAGTGCCTTATATTTCTGTGTGAGTTTGTGTTTTATATATATGTATGTATATCAAACTTTTGCTTACCAATGCAATGTAGGAATATAATATATATATTGTATATATATATATATATATGGCATTATAGTATATTAATACATACAATGAGATTATATATATATATTAGGCATTATAATATATATATATATACAAAGAGATTTTATATTTGTATAAATTAGGCATTATGATATATACATATATACAAAGAGATTTATATTTATATTAGCATTATGATTATACATATAAAAAGAGATTTTATATTTATATATATATATTAGGCATGATGATATATACATAGATACAATAGATTTTAATTTATAATATATATATAATATATATATATATATATATTAGGCATTATGATATATACATTATATACAATGAGATTTTATGTTTATATATATATATATTAGGCATTATGATGTGTATATATATATATATATATATATATATATATATATATATATATATGCTTGTATATATATAAGACATTATAATATACAGATATATACAATGAGATTTTATATATATATTAGGCATTATGATGTGTGTATATATATATATATATATATATTATATATGCTTGTATAATATATATAATATATATATATATATATATATATATATAAGACATTATAATATACAGATATATACAATGAGATTTATATATATATTAGGCATTATGATGTGTGTTATAATATATATATATATATATATATTAATATATATGCTTGTATATATATATATATATATAATATTATATATATAAGACATTATAATATACAGATATATACAATGAGATTTTATATATATATATTAGGCATTATGATGTGTATATATATATATAAATATATATGCTTGTATATATATAAGACATTATAATATACAGATATATACAATGAATTTATATATATATATATATATATATATATATATATATATATATATACTATAATACACACACACATTTGTATATAAGCTAAAAATATTTTAAACATTTTATTTCTTTACACACTTTCATACACACATTTATATATATAGATATTCATATACAAATTGAAATAAATACATTATATATGTACATATGTGTTAAAGCTTTAACTCTCAGCATACAACATTTTCATTACACATGTGCCACACACACATATTATATATATATATAAATATATATATATATTATGAATACATGCTCATATAAACATAGCTCTTTTGTAAATATATAAGTATTTATATGTAGTATACATGGCAGCGTGTTTTCTCATTTCCCAAAGGAAATTAGACGCCAAGGTGAAGATAGATCACAAAATACCTCACTTCCTGGCCAGGAAAGCAATGTCACCGTTCCAAAAATGGTGGCTTAGGCAGGAGCAGAGTTGAAGAAGCACATTGCAGCAACGACTGCAGAAAAATGTGGCAGCAGACGGAACATATGGGTTTCAGTCGTTCGTTAAAATGAGAATGCCTTCCCCATTCCTGCAGAGGCCAGCATAAATCGATTAAATACTGGCTAACCTATACTTTCTCCCAGCTACTGTCATATTTTAATACATTACATTTTCCTTGCTTTTTATATCCAAAACAGGGTTTACACTTTTAATCTGGTTTTGGAAATAAAATATAGAAAATGTAACTTAATTATGTAGACGAAAAAAATATCTAAAAAGTTGATTATAATAATAATAATAGTGACAGAGATCATAAACCATTTATTAAGCAAATGCAGCAAACTAGCACAACAAGAATACAAAACTAGGCATGACTGGGTTGGAAAGGTGATCCACTGGGAATTATGCGAAAAAAAAATTTTGACCATACAACAAAATGGTATATGCATAAACCAGAATCTATTCTTGAGAATGAAATGCATAAAATTCTCTGGGACTTTGAGATAAAGACAGATCACTTTATCCCAGCCAGGAGACCAGACCAAGTATTGATTAACAAAAAAAAAAGAAAAAAAAAAAAGAGAATTTTTCAACTGATAGACTTTGCAGTTCTAGCAGATCGCAGGGAGAAGATGAAGAAAAACAAAAGATAGACAGATACCTAGACCTCACAAGAGAATTAAAAAATCTGTGGAATATGAGGGTGAAAGTGATACCAATAGTAATTGAGGCACTAGGAATGGTCCCCAAAAGCTTAGAAAAAATACTTGAGGAACAGGAAACCAGAGGAAGAATTGAGACCATCTAGACAACTGTATTGTTGAAATCAGCTGTAAAACTCAGGGGAGTCCTAGAGACCTGAGGGGACTTGTTGTCACTCCAGTGAAAGACCATCAGCTAATGCTGGTGTGAAAAACTAATAATAATACTGACTGTGTGTCAAGAAAAGGAGGAAGAGATCTTGTCAGATCTGAAAACTGTATAAATGCAACAATTCAAGCACTTGAAAAAATACACTAAAAAGAGCCAAGATTGCAGCAACCAGGGAAAAACAATTGCAACGTATGGATGAGCATAAAGGTAACAAAAAAAAAAAAGAAAACAGAAATGGAAGAAAAAACAACTATATGGATACTTTAAGTGATAAATTGGAAATATGGCAAAGAAGATTGGTTTGTTTGTTTTTTTTATGCATATTAACCTTAGTGGGTTATTTAATGCCGATAAAGTTTTCAAATAAATCAATTCTTAATGGATAATACAATACTTTTATAAATATATTTTCTATTTTAACCCATAGATGGACCCTAACAGGTACTACCACTCCGGTTCAGAGTGGACCAGGGAGCAATGGTGATGAAGGGGTGCTCCACATTCCCCAAACCTCCAAAACCGGAACCTCACCATCAGATAGAGTTTAACGTCATTCCTAGGACATGTAGACCCGCAGCCACCGCCTTCTAGCATGCATATTATAAAAAGGGGTTGGGGCTTGCCATAGGGGCAATAGGTTTGGGGCAATCATATTGGTGCTAGGGCTTGACCTGACCAGTCGATTGATCGGAGGGGGCTTCTACAACCGCCCGTCTAGCCCAAGATAGGGCCAAAGTGGAGTATTACATGTCATCAACTGCTCATCCACCTGGGCTCTATCCGTAAGCATCATGGGTCGCCACCCACGGCCAACAGGTGGCCCCATTGGGGGAGTCTTACCCCTCTGCAAAGGTGAAGTCGATGCATTCTAAACGCTCCAACCGACAGGGCGGTGGATGAATTGGATATCAGGGGAAGAATCAAGACCATCCAAACAACAGCATTGTTGAGATCGGCTAGAATAGCCTCTTCTGAGTGCTGGAGACCTGAGGAAACTTGTAGTTCAAATACTTTCGATCATTATTGTTTGTTTTTATAAATGTTCAAATACTTTTGAGCATTGTTTCTTATCACAAATACTATTATTATAAATGTTAACATTTTTGTGCATTATTGTTTCTCATTGGAATATTTTGATAATATAAGGTGTGCTGGAAGTCACAACTTAAATTTATAGACTCTTCATGGCTGCATGGATTCATTCGGCCAATCAACATGCTTGAATACATGGTTGGTTAACTATTTAAAGGCCTTCCTTGAACAGTCCCAAAGGGTTTGGAAAAGAGTCTGGATGAATTGGATACCAGAGGAAGAATCAAGATTATCCAAACAACAGCAATAAGATCAGCTAGAATACTCAGAAGAATGCTGGAAACCTAAAGAGACTTGCTGTTACTCATCCTCCAATAAACCACTAGCTAAGGTGGGTGTGAAGAACTCTCATGGAGAATAATAATAATAATAATGATAATAATAATAATAATAATAATGATAATACCTGAACTTGGTACCTATAAATTTACCAGATATTCAACTAAATATTCTGTCTGACAGAATCAGGAAGTCTGTCTCTGTCTGTCTTCCTCTCTCTCATATTGAGGCAACAAATTCTCTTTTAGATCAGCCTCATTCTAAATGACAGAAAAGTATTGTTTATTCGAGTATGACGTCAAATGGGGAGCGAAGCAGCATAAAAATTGTCCAATGCACTCTTACGTTCTAGTTCAAATACTTTTTGACCATTATTGTTTGTTTTTATAATGTTCAAATACTTTGAGCATTGTTTCTTATCACAAATACTATAATCATAAATGTTTGAATACTTTTGAGCATTGTATAGCTCAGTCGGTAGAGCGTTTGGCTAGAAACCACAAGGTTCCTAGTTCGATACCAGTCCTCGCCAACTCAGCGTATGAGTAGCGCAGGGATCTGTGCGGTAAAAGTAAGGAGCTGATGGTAGGTGAGCGCTCTACCTCAGACGCCAAAAAACAATCTCCTTGGTCAAGCACTATTGAAAAGAGGATAGACTCCCTCGCTGACTGGCTGATACCGACTTTAGGCCGCCCCGATGACTTTACTTTATTCTTATTACAAATACTATTATCATAAATGTTAGAATACTTTTGAGCATTGTTTATTATCACAAATACTATTATCATAAATGTTCAAATACTTTTGAGCATTTATTCTTATCACAAATACTATTATCATAAATGTTCGAATACTTTTGAGCATTGTTTCTTATCATAAATACTGGTCAGGAATGGCATATTAATGATCTCAAATGATCTCGGATATTAACTTCCCATTGTCTAGTGTCAAATAAATATCCATCTGAAAATAATATCCACCTGGAATTTTGCAATTGGTTGTGATCCTTATACACATATAAGTGCAACAGATTGGTTTGGTAGAATTTAATGGCATGTCAATTCATGGGTTATTTTATGCTGAAGACGTTTTTTTTTTAACTAATTCTTGTGCATTCAATTTTTTAAAAGCACTTTTTTTACATTCATTTTTTTGTCTATTTAACATTGGTCCTATACAGGTACTACCGCTCCAGATTAGAGTGGGCCTGGGAATAATGGCAATTAAGGGGTACTCCACACTGAGTTCAATATGGTGGTATAGATAAATATTTTTATGAGCATGGGTGAGGGAGAGCCCGAGATTTGTATGGCACATCTGAACATACTGCAAGAAAAATTGTCACTCTTGAACTCTCTCTGCCATTTCACTTTCGTTTTCCTTTTTCGGAATGGTATTCAATAAATTATACCTTAAAAAATAAGACCATCAAGTGATAGATGGATTTGAAAAATGCTTTATTGTGAGTCAACTACATCATTAAGAATTTGATTGAAAGTTTTACTTTCTTTGTTGTTCTCTTGCCACAAGAATTCACAAAGATATTAATCTAGCATATCTACTTGAATACCATACTGTTCTTTTTTTTATTTTGTCTTGTAGCACACCCCTTTCTGTTGTTAGGGCTGTCTAGCCCAGTCAGTAGAGCATCCGACTCAGAACCACAAGGTTTCAGGCTTTCAATACCATCCAACAGCATATGAGTAGCATGGCTTGGAACTGTGCCAGTAAAGTGAGAGCTGATGGTATACACTCACCTCAGATTAAAAAAAAAAAAAAAAATCTCCCTGTTCTAGTGCTAGTGAAAAGGAGATAGACTCCTCCCACTGTCCGGCTGATATCAACAATAGGCAACTCTACCCACTTTACTTACGAATACCTTTATTATATTTTCCCCTACAAAAAGCTTTTATCAATCACTACATTCATAGCTCAGCGGTTAGAGCGTTTGGCTAAAACTACAAGGTTCTTGGTTCGATACTGGCCCTCGCCAACTCAGCATATGAGTAGCACAGGGATCTGTGCGGTAAAGTGAGGAGCTGATGGTAGGTGTGGCGCTCCACCTCAGATGCTAAAATAATCTCCTTGTTCTAACGCAAGTGAAAAGGGGATAGACTCCCTCGCTGTCTGGCTGATACTGATATTAGGCCACCCAGACGACTTTACTTTACATTCATAGTAGGACCTCCAATTACAGTATTTTTCTTTATAAAATTGACAGCACAAACATCACTTATTATATAAGTATATATCCTGGTTATGATACTTAAACTGTATCCGGGGATGGGTTCTGGAACTTTGGAGTGTGGAGTGCCCCTTTATTACGATTACTCCTAGGTTCCTGTCCAGAGTGTACTACCTGTAGGGTCCGATCTATTAGTCAATACATCTGTGTGAATTTATTAGTATTGGATAATACATGTGCTAGCGTCAGTAAATGGAATTCCTGTGCATAGAGTAAGTGAGGGAGAGCTTTCTGTGATTGGATAAACCAATCAGATGAGCCCAGAAGTTTTGGCGCAAAATACCAAAAATCTACACAGACAGGACTGGGACCAATTCCATGAGGCAGCGACTTTTAAAACCTCTCCAAGAAACCACCTATGATACCAGATATTTTCACCAACACACCGATAGCTCCCTTAAAACCCAACTTCATACCACAGAAGGATTTATTTGTTACTCATGTTTTGTTGCTCGTTAATAAATTGTTAGAATTAAACTAAGTTTTAATTCATCTATTTTGTTGCTGTTTTAGCCTTAGAATTAAATGCTATACTACACAATACATGAATCATATAGTTGTGTGCAAACCAATGATTATTATTAAATAGAAATAATTACTTATTAAAAACCGTAATAAATTTGAAACTATTACTAAGGATTAGTTAATTGAAACCATATAATTTTTGCAAATTATTGGTGATAAATTAGAATACTTGAAACCATATAACTATTCTGCAAACAAATCATTATTATTCTATAGAAATAATTACTTAAAGACCATATAATGTGAAGGAATTATAAGATTAGATAAAAATACTTGAAATCATACGACTGTGCCCAAACAGATGTGATAGACAAAATATTCTCCTGTGTACAGCATTTTTCAAACCCATCTATCGCTTAATGGTCTTTTTTCTTTATTTTTAAATGGTATAACAATTTACTGAATACCTCTGCAAAAAAGCAGAACAAAAGAGAAACGGTCGAGAAAGTTCAAGATCGCCGAAAAATTGATACGGGGAATGTGAAAGGTGGGACACCCCTGGGTTATTTGATAGTCAACTGCTGAAATGTCAAAACAAGTCAAGTTTTGCTGGCTGGCGTTGTTTTCAGAATTCTGGAATTGTATACACACACACACATATATATATATATACTCAATGCTGTTCATTATGAATAATATTGACACATTTTCATTGTTATTCACATTTCTGACTGTGAAGAAAAATCAATGGTGTTAGCTTGTGTTTGTTGTTACCTCGACTTGTATTGGATTTAAATGATCTTCTTGAAGAACGAACGAATATAAACATACACGGAAGGCAGAAGTGGAGGATAGAGTACTTTGATATAATGCACGTCTCGCTTTTGTCTTGGAGATTTTTTCTTGCCTATTTCGTTACTGACTTATTCCGCCAATCATACCAGTACAATAATTAGTATATTGTACTAGCATTCTTATTTGTATATTGAATATCACAAATGATATCTCTCAATAGATTACTCATTACTCCATAATAATATTATGGGAAATGGAGTAAACAATGATAAACCCTACTCGAGTTCCATCGAAATAAGTCATCTCAGGCGTTAAATCCACTGAATAATCAATCGTTACTGATTTAATATTCAGTCAGATCACACTGTGTGTTCATGCTGCTATATAACTTAGATACTCATACTACTATACACACGTTAAAAATGCTTATTATGTATATTACAGGGTTCTTTAAACCCTAGAGGAAGGAAACCGTCAGAACGCAAAGGGAAACTGAATTCGAACCTGTTACATCTCCCATATAAGAACTGACCTTTGTGTACACAACACTCGCTATGTCGCAGAGGGTGTCAGTATATGTATATTATTATATATAGTATATAATATTACTTATAATATAATACTATATGTAGTGTGTGTGCGTAGACTGTGTGTCGTAGTTTATAAAAATATCGCAACAAAGCTGTATGTTTGAATAAGGTTATATTTGGAGAGCAGTCATTCATCTAAAGCTAATATTGGTTGGTATGAAAAAGCACTAGACAAAGGTTTACTTCTTGAGAATCAACGTTATACCCAAACCTTGTAATACGTAACAAGAGAAAAAAATCATCAATATGCTAATTCTCTTTAGCTTGTCTCCATTTAAAAGCCACACGAACCAACATTAACACACTTAACCTAGCACCCCTCACTTACACAGTTAAACTCCGACTGACAATAAAACTCACACCACAAAATACACAATTAACCAACCGACACACACTACTAACAACACTCACTAATTATCCGACTTAGAATACCAGCCAATGATGATGGTAGCGTCCCAAAAAGTGCTTAGGACCAAACATATTGGCATCTTCTCATAATTATGCGATTTAAACATCAAAAAACTCACACTAATTCGTTAATCCTTTACAACTGGGTGTCATCTCGTTTCTTCCCACTCTATGATCCTTTAACTACCTCCATTGTTTTATATAATTGGTTAGTTTCTCTGGAGGTAGAGAGACAGAGCCGGGAGAATTTGAAATAATCTCTATGTTAGAATCTTCACAAACCAGCAACTCTGCTTAAATGGGTCAAACATTTCCGTTTCTTAGAGAGCTAACAACATGATTTATTGTTTCGGTTCGCTCGCCACATATTTACAAAAATCTATATCATTCACATTTGCTATACCTCCCTTTTCCCTAATCTCAATGTAATCCAACTCAGAGCTAGAATGGATGGACCCCAGTGGATCTACGTTTAAGTTCTGCAAACCATATATAATGACTATATATAATATAACTTATCACTAAGAAAGATTACACTCGAATAAATTGGTCAAGCCAAAACTGAAGATCATCAAAAACAAAAATTTTGTTTTAGGACTTTCACACAAATTTGTTTTAACTCTTAACATCCCTATACCACCTCATTCCACCTGGCCAGAAGTCACAATTAGTTGTTCCTAATCTACCCAAACAATAGCCCTTTGTTTAAATGTAATACTATAACATATTTAAAAGTTCTTTAATTTGCAAGGACAATACACAGTGTAACTATTAAATGGAAAACGGCCAATTTATTAGCCCTTTTTTTTGATACAATCCTTCATAGAATGGGGCTCTGGACTTTTTCAAAAATCTCACAGGATGTTAAGAGAATAATAATCTGACTGCCAAATATATATATGAGTATACGATAAAAGCATATTGGAACAATCACACATATGCTGTTAAAGTTGAAAACCATTTTATAACTATATTCATAGCAAATACTTGAACAATATTCTCGATTTTATTTAAAATTTCATCTTCAGGATTTATTACATCGCTTACTATCAAGAGCGAGACGAGCTCTGAATGATGATTTATAGAAATACGACATTATTGTTCAATATTACCTATGATTGTTATAAAATGTTTTTATCACTTTTAACGCAGCTTTGTGTTGTTTTCATTAGTCCTCGTTTACTCTATACTCGCATACCATCGGATTTCATTCTCTCTTCGTCTAATTTAACATATACTATGTGTCGTGGCTCTTGTAGTATTAATATTTGTTCTATAGATTAACTGCTTCTATATCTGTTATACTATTATTTTTATTATTTGTTAAACACCACAGTGAAAATTGCACAACTATTGTGACCCATTCCCAGTAAGTCACCTGTTCATTCATATAAAAATTGACCACACAACTAGACGATCTATCTAAATATCATGTGGGATCGGCTCCGGTTTGCTGTAAACAAAAAACTACTGCACTGCTTACGTCACTATACCGAATAATGTTCATAACAATTAGAATAATATAGCACTCCAGAAAGGTTGAACATGCAACATTAGGACATCGGGCTCATTGTTTTTTAACCCAACAACGTCTTTAATGAGATACATCCCCTGTATCCATGATATTAGTATTATATAGTTTGTTTTATTTTAATAGATATTCAAAGTAAAGAACTTAGTTCGATGAAACTGTAAATTTTATTTTATTATTTATTCTCGTTTTTTTTTTCTTACTGTCTTTAATAAATTAATGATTTCATGATTTTATGGGTTCAAACTCTCTGACATTAATTTAACTTTCCATTCCTCAAGCAATATCTTTCAAAATCTATATTTTTTACTATCACACCGGATGGTGTTCTCTTATTATGCTTGACCACTATATAATATCTATAACATACAAATTTCATTAAACTCTATTCTATAATCGTTGGATTGCTTATATTAGATAACATGCCCTAGAAAAGTGTGGAACTGATGCATTCAGAATACTAAAGTGAGACGTGTGGACATTGGAGATCAACTGCGCTTTGGACTACTGACCCAGGTTTACTAATTCCAATTGCGGATTGTTAGAAACCAATGTTTGTTTTGAACATCCCAAATATATCTGTAGTTTTTTTTTGTGCTGTATATATATATATATATTAATTTATTTAATCTCTTTATAATCGTAGGATGCATATATTATTAGAAACATGCGACCCAATTGTGGCTATAGAGCCATTCTATTATACTACACTTACTAAATAGTGTAATATATGGATATATCCATACACATTGCATAGATTTTAGTGATAACTAACATATGCACTATATCATATTTCCACCTGTATACATAAATTGTTAAAATCCTGATACAACGAAGCATTCTTGAGATAAAGGCATTGTTGAGTCTATTCTCAAGACAAAAAAAGTCTGGTAGTTTACACACCGATCACTTTCTTAGAAGATAGGTAAAATATAACTAGTTAAAAAGATGCGAAAATTTGAAGATTTGGTTGATGTCTGAGAGATTCATTGGTTTGTGATGATGACATATATTTAATCTTATTTTAAAAAAGACAAAAAAAACATAGTTTAACATCTATTTGGCGGTTTGATTTAGATAAGGTAATGTTGCCAGTTTCGCACTAGTTGAAAATTGATAAAAATACCAGCAGTCAAATACTGGTCTCTATACAAAAATATCATTAAAATGTGTTCTAATCAACATGTAAAGTTTCATTTCATAACATTTTATGCTAGGAATGTTAACCAAGTGTGATTTCACTTTGAACAAGCGGTAGCCATTTTGAATTGTCCGTTACAAAATACACAAATCTTAGAAATCTTTTTGAACAACCAAGTACACTGGCATACTTTAATCCACAAAAATATCAGTAAAATGTTGCTTCTTAATAACAAATTAAGTTAGTGTGCACGATAACGGCGCACGCACGGATTATGCAAGAAGACAAACAATAAGGTGAAAATTACCCTTATTTATGGAAGTATGCGGGAGATCTAGATAGATCCTGGATCTGGGACCTAATGAAATAGGCAACTTGCACCCCTTAAGAAGAGATTAAAAACATCTATTTAAAATTATATAAAATTCTTAAAATAAGATGAAAACATATTGTTGAAGATAAAATATACACTGAATAATGAAATAAGATAAACAATTTTCATTTCAATCTTTATTTTTTCAAACTGTATATCTGTTTTCTTGTTTTCATATCAGTATATTTGATTTAACATCATCATCCATCATATCAATCATCATAAAGTGGCATACCAACAGACTAGAATCCTATTGATCTCATCCATTCATCCTATGCTCCACCTAAATTAAGATTCACTCATTACTATGAAACCTCTAGATGGCATCCTTTGTGTCCACATCAGCTGCGATAAATCTTTTTGGCTGTTGGCCATGATTATAAGTTTTCAATAATGGAGAATGTCGCGTATGAGTCCTCCTTACTTTCTCCCAGCAGACCAGCATTTCTTGCCTCATCTTTATTTTTGATGGCTGTGACGAATTGGAATAGGTCATAGCAATATTTAATCGTTAGCAACACAAGAAAATATACTTTACAATAGTATAGTCTTAAGAGCCTCACTTAGGACAAAAAAGAGCTACCATTGCCAAGTTACATACTGCTACTTTCAACGACACATTAATTGAGGTGAGCGATAGATATGTGTATTATATATGCTAGGCAACACAATAAAACTAGATAATTTACTACTTGGTCTATTAACAAACTTACAGAATGAGTGAGCTTCATAGTATATCGCCACAGGCGCTGGTGACATACTGCACTAACCTCCTCACCCTGACAGACAGGGAGCGGCGTATCCTCTGCTTGAGGCCCCAGACATGGGTTGTTATTTCTAATATAATTTTCCGATGGACTACAGTTTAAGGGCCGGGTTTAGCGTCTCGGGTCCTAGGAGCGTTTGGCATAAAACCACCGCATTCATTAGGTTCCCTTAGTTTGATACCCGGTCCAGTCTTGTAACTGACAGATATGAGTAGCACCACGGCACTTGCTAGGCTGGTCTATAGTAAGGTGCCTGATGCGCGTATGGTGTTGTTGGCGCTCAATCTCAAGGACCTGCTTATTACAACAATCACCTTCGGTCTAGACCTATCTTTGATAAAAGGGGATTGACTGCCTCGGCGTGATTAGGCATGCATACCGACCGTTATAGGCTGACCCCTAGCATTGAGTCCTGTTCACTTCATTATCCTACAGTAAAGAAGTTTATTGATGTAGATACAACGGATTGACGTAGGGTTTGTTACGGATTCCGTATATGTGACTACCTCATGTTACAAGAACAAATTGCATGATTTTGTAGGGCGGAGGCTCCACCTATCATCAGCTTTCAGTTGGGGATGAAACCCCTCAGTCAACCATCAATATGCTTTACCTTCCACTTTATACTAATAATCAACTATATAGTATATATATATCACAGTTCAGAGAAGAATTCTCCTTACGGGACACAATAGTTTTATTTAAAAAAACCAAGTCGCATGATTTGAGGCTCAATGTGTGCTCTATTAATGTTAGAGTCAACAGATCAAATACTATGCAGTAAAGAAATAACAAAAAACTTGAATTAGGATTTTAGCCATTATTAGCTATTAAAACAATATAAAATAAAACATTTTAAAAAATTAAAAAAATTATAAATAAAAATCCTGTTTCAAAGCCTTTAACATGTAATAAAAATTATCATCATTCGATCTGATGAGTCAGGAGATTCTACCTCAGTTTGCTAACCTCGCTGAAACTAGACTATAATGCTAAATCTCAAAGTCTTTTGTTGATTTCTCTTACTTTCCAATATATATAACTATATATATAGAGAAGAGAGAATATGAGATATAGATAGATAGACAATATACAATACATTTTTGTACTGTGTTTTTAATTTTTATAAAAATCTATTATTTAATAGTAGTTCACCTTTAGGAAGCGCAAGTTTCTAGCTTTTATATCAGCTCCTTTCCCAATTCAGGTACATAAGTATAGCACAGTGGTATAATCTGTGATCTGGGTGTTTAAAGTATCTGGGAGCTGTGGTAGGTGTGACACCTCCATCCATAAAAAAAATTGTCCCTCGTCTAAGTTCTCAGTAAAAGGGCGATTAGACTCCTTTGACTGTTCAGCTGCATACCACATCTCGTAGCTTCTTACCTATCATGTATTTTCCTAATTATGAAACACCTAATTTCTTGTAACTATTTAACCTCCTTTTAGCATTCTATGCATTGCTCGCCAGTCACTTCATCCAATAATTTACAGTTAACATGATAAACTTGATTATATGCTGCAAATGCTTGGCTACTGAGATTATTGCTCTGGCAGGAAAAATTGGAGCTTATTCAACTGCTTAGCTTTGTTTATTTTTAAAATAATCTAAAAAAAAAAAAACAGAAAGAATTCTTTTTTTACACTCCTTTTTCAAAAAATTAGATAGCATAAACTTCTTTGCACCTTTTGTCAAAAGCAGGACTCTAAGAGTTACATGTCACGCATTTCGAATTGTCTTTGAATTAAAAGGCAGGACAAACAACAAAAACAAATTTGATCATATATTAGATTATATAGGGAAGGAATGTATATGTATTATATAGTACCAGATAGTTAATCGAAAAATATTATATTTAGTTATGATTTTATACCTATCTCGTTAAACAATCTAGATAACAGTATTTCTAATCTAGTCTCAGGCCATCCAAAGAACGCTAACCCCCAACAGTTTGACATGCCATAAAAATCCAACCAACCACAACCAATAAACAGTATCTCTCAAGTGTTTTTATCACAAATCACCCAATAAGATTTGACCATGGCATAAAATCTTCTATTATTGTATATTCTTCAAACACAAATATCCTGTTCTTCATCGAAACCTATTGGGGCAATTATGACGTTTATTCGCCATCTATAACTGGGTTTTTTATTTTTCGGTCAAGTATCCACTTTTTAATAAGGCTTGCATTGTGAATGGTGCATACATTAAACTGAACACTTAATTATAAAACAACCCATGTTCAGATGGGCTTAGAATATGTCTGGGCTACATCGCCTGCCACGGAGGGAAGCTCGCGTGTTCACCTGACTTTAGATACCACAACAGCATCTCCTGCAAAGGAGAAAGACCCCATTTCCCCATTGGGCAACCTGTTTGCGCTTGTGACGTGGCATCTGTAGAGTTGACTAAATACAAATTCCATGGATGGCAAACTCCGACTGAGCTAGTCCATGACCATCCACATTCACTTTGGCGCTTGGCTACAATGGGTCGGATCGGAGAGGCTCCCCTTTCTATCATAGATGTTCACTAGTCTCATTCCCCTACGCACAACTATACGTGATTCATCCTGTACTAATCTGTCCATGACAGATCTCCCCACTGTTTCTCACTGATATTTCTGGCATTATATTGTCAATAGAGGCAATTGAACTGGAAGATTTCTACATTTTAACATGTAGTATGATGTAAACTGCATTAAAATGTAGAATAGTTCCATTTCCTTGGAGCTCATGGGTGAGCTCGTCACGTAGTATCTGTATTCCAAATAATCAACATATAGTAATTGCTAACCCAGCGGTCCACCCAGTGGTGAGTATCCTAGTAAGGTCTCAGTTATGAGAGTTAAGCGAAACAAGTGGTTTAAAACGATGCTTCTTTGGCTTCACGAAGATGATCACCATTGCTCAGTCCGAGTGTTCAAGCAAAACCACACCACCAATCTCTATCACCATAACCATCAAAGAATTCGAATGAAACAAAAATCGTCTTGGCCCATTAAATAATCCAACTCTCAAGGTTGACGGACATGAAATATCATCCAACTCCACCTCATAAAACGCGCTTCACCCAACCAACCTGCAAAGACGCGAAAATACAGACACCCCTCAGCAGAAAAATAAACGGGAATATACTATGGTATTCCACTTTGTGGAGGTGTAGGGTATAATGGTTATTGTCATACTAAAATTAGACTCATGTAGACTCAAGTTCTCATAATTCAACCTGGATGAAGCGCTGTTCAATAATCAGTGGCTATGCCATTTCGCCCAACAATAGACAAACCAACCAGAATCATGTGCTTATTCGAAAGTTTGAGACCCACCTTAGTCCTCCGCTACAATTAATCTTACATTGTTGCTCCCTCTAGAACCATTGTTTAACTCACGCATAGTCACCTTCTATATAGTAACACTATAACTCCATTCTGTCATAAGATAAAATTTCACAATAGTTTTGCATCTCAAAGCACTAAGAATGTTCGACCATGAGCAGACCTCTATTCATGCCCTGGAGCATATATATAGAACTTTACTCCAATATCTTTAGATATACACAATCATAAATACATTATATCGAGCATTCAAGATACATATTTTGGTGCCATATCATGAGGTATACCCAAACAATATATATTTCACACTATGCCAAAGACTACACTATCAAAAAGAAATAATAAATTAGAAGGGGTTCTAAAGAATTATACTATAGCTTAATCTTCTAGCTAATATATTGAAAACCACAAAGGAATGTTACTATAAGCATGGGCTCTATCTAGGATGAGAATGTGGCAAAACCCTGTGTTGCAGAGCACCATTTCCATGTCGAAAATGCCTTTGTTTTTATTTCAACTATATCCTAGTTCACAGCATGTCGTACATTAATATTAACCACATTCTATATTTACACACACTACATCGTATAGTCATAACTAGCCCATCTTATATTATGAGTTAAGGAGTAAGAAATGAAATGCCTGACGTATCGATGAGTCCGGTGTAATCTAAAAATAAATTTTACACATTCGTAAAACGGACCTTTAAAATATGATCATTCACCTGCCTCTGATGATGAACTGTCTTTTTATAGTCGATAATTTGATTCAACTATAAGCCATAGAAACTGATATAAAATACTATTCATTTTACACCAATATTGTGTGCTTTTTCATAACTCTTCTTATACACTATACTAGCATAGTAATACTAATATTGTTTAGGAATTTTTTCAAAAATAAAGCTGGCATATCTGTATTAAGATACCAATGCTCAACTATTACTCCCTTTCAACTTTTATTTCAACTTCCAGAAGCCTAGTCACTCTGCTACTAATCTCAGACTCCACAAGAGCTTCTGACAGAGCTATAAACTTGTATAAAAAGAGATGGTATATCTTTATCAAAATAGTGTAAGCATATTAAAGTTGTATAAAAAACATTGTTCTTAATACACTCACTGTATAAATTTATCCACAAAACACTACTGGATTATCAACACCACAATACTCTTTACAAAATGCGCATGGAACCCTTACACTCTTTTTCAGTTGTGCTGTGGACTTATGCGCCTTTATCATTATTTCAATATGTTGGAGTGTTTTTATGAACAATTTTGATACTTAATATAACACTTATTGGTATACAACATCATCACACTTCTCTCTAAATCAAAATATTACTTCAGAGCTCTTGATGCGTCTCTCTATAAAATTCATGCAAGATGTGCTCTACCTGCATTTAAAAGAAATTCTTCAAAAGAATAAATATTCAATTGGATCTATATAATCAGATATACGTCATTTTTGGAAAAATAACTCCAACCATTGAACTAAGTGTTCCTGTTGCGCCTATTACTCATCTATATCTCTATAGTTATATTATAAATCCCACTATCGCTAATACATACCTAGTATAATACTCAATATGTTGGATCTGGCCATAATAAGCAGCGCCAATTATATCTCGATAAAAGATCTCATCTAATTGAGATGAGAGACGAATATTTAATGACAGCTGTCAGCTGTCACCCAATTCCCAAATGTTCTCCATATCATCGCCCGCTATAAAATATTTATAGACATGGTAACCCTCCGCGAACCCCGACCCCGCCTGATCTATAACGAGGCAGAAGGGCCGATGTCCAAAAACTTCCAACTCAGATCAACCGAACATTTCCAAATGCCAAGTCTCGCGCCAAAAGCCTGCATTGTGCCATGACGCAAGCATAGGATAGATCCAATACCCTTATATTGCTCTACTGATAGCATAGCACAGAAGTATTCCCTCTTCTCAGACCCTCTCATCACGACTTAGTTAGCAACCGAAGTGGTCACATCAGTGATCCAGTAGTTCCAATACAGCTCATTTACCAGGTACCAATTTTTACCTGGTCACCATTACGATTCAGATCTAATCTCTATATCATGTATAAGTGCTAGTGAGAAATCAATATGGGAAAGTAGAGACAGTGTCGTAATGAGCAATATCTGTTGAAATAGTCCTCCGCGCTCATACATCACTTGCACGGACACAGGCTCACCGTTCCAACTAGTTTTAGAATACTAGAACAATACAGCCGATGCTGACAATCTTGTCTGTCAGATTCCTGACGTACTAATGATATGGACGAGATCGTGGCAGTGCCTACAGATATACATTCCTCGTGTCGTCCATAATAGCAGCCACTCATCATATTTACCTTAGATACCATCGCTCTATCGGCTTATTGGTACTCCTTCTTGAATGACTGTAACTGGTTATCTGAAGAGTATCCCTGTACATGTTGATAAGTTGACATGCAATCGCCGCGCTCTATCAATTATCTAGCAGCTAAACTTAAGTGTTCATAACAATATGTATGAAGAATGTACATAATATCTCATGGATTGTTAGTTGCTTAACTTAACTCTGATAAGATAATCAATAGATTCATAATAAACTTTAAGGTATACATTCAAGACTATCTTGCTGTTTCGATATTAGCACGTCTCTTCCAGTGGGCTAGACATTAGCAGGCTACCTGAAGCTCTGATGGAAACCCCAATCATATATAGTATATATATATATATATTATATTATACACATGTCTATATATAGTACTACTATATTATATGTGTGTTGCTGTGTGTGTGTCAATATGATGCTGTCAAAAAATCATTAAGGAAAACAACACTGCAGTAAGAAAAATCGAGTGATGTTACTGTTATGCACATATGCTACATGCTGTCTCAAGTCTGGTTATCTCTAGAATAATCCCAGCCTATATTTAAATAGAAATAGGAATTGCCCTCAAACAAATAATAGCTCTCACAGTTCTTTATTCCCTCCTGTGATCATGAACTTATATATCTTCCATCTAATAGACATACAAGAACCACCTAATGCAAGATCTACTAAACAGATTGAAACACTGCCAGAGTGAACTGCAATATGTCAAACTATCACAAGTTTCTTACTCTCAATATGTGTTTATTTTACTCCCTTTTAATGCAATATTGCTGCATTTTAATAACATAGAAATAAATCCCCAAATATAAGTGACATCTTTTAATAGCATTTTGGCCTCATTTGCATTCTCTTCGTTTTTATCTCCTTTTAAATTGATTCTATTAATTTCGAGGGATAACTACCCTCTGACATTTCAATTCTAACTCCCACTCTCCCCAGTCTTCATTTTCACAAAGTATATTTTTACACCCGGCCCATAGAGGATAAGAGTCCCAAATTAGAAACATCCAAACTGCATCTAGTACTATTAGATTACTATATATATAGGCCATTTATACTCAATAACCAACCCAGCTTATATATATGTGTATCTAATGCCGTTAAGTTATGTTATCTCATCCTAAGAGTAGCCTTAATAAACATATAAGGTAAATTTAACAACAAAACAACAAGACTCACAATATAACAGAAACTATCAGCGGGACAACATACATAGTGCAAAAGAATTTTAATTATATATCCAACTCTACCTATGTTTGGTATACATCTTTAGCTATGTGAGATGCTCTCTCTTGGCTCGCTCCCATGAAAGAGTCTATCGCTCACGGCTAATTATACACAAGCAAATCTCTCGACGCAGAACCAAGCATCTTTATATAGCATATTCAACAAATTTCTTTTTCTAGACATCCATCTACCTTACAGTAAACTTATTTATATAGTTAAACTCATTTTAAAAAATGTTATCCCTCCTTTTCTCACAAGATATAAAAAATATTAAGGATACTACTAATCAATGGTATATTAAAAATTAACTTTAAAACAATGACTAAAAATAAACTACACATGATTGATAAACGGTCGAAACATAAAGACGAAGTAAGATAACCACGATAATACAATAAGATAGAATAGAAATAAAACATCTTATAAAACAGTTAAGAAGACTAATATTCTCATGAAGAAAATATATACACCGATAATACAAATTCATACTCGATAAAAAATACTATCGTCGACTGCTCTACCTTCTACTCTAGCTCTCTCTCCCTCCTCTACTCAATATATCCTAAGTTTGACCGACCTAAACGACACATCTCCATACTCTTATACATTATATATATGTCAGCCTAGTACCTAATAAGCCATTATATCAATACACATATCACAACTATATACCAGGTTACGCTATCAAGAGACAATTTTCACTTTCCACATCCTGAGAGCCAACGCTTGCAGCGCTAACATCTGTCCTTCCGAATACATCATCACTGAG
>CM042151.1:11370985-11374987 GCA_023376005.1 Doryteuthis pealeii | reverse complement strand
GAATCCCTAACAGGTAGTACAACTCTGGGACAGGAACCTAGAGTAATCGTAATAAAGGGGCACTCCACACTCCAAAGTTCCAGAACCCATCCCCGATACAGTTTAGTATCATACACCAGGATATATACTTATATAATAAGTGATGTTTGTGCTGTCAATTTAAAAGAAAATACTGTAATTGGAGGTCCTACTATGAATGTAAAGTAAAGTCGTCTGGGTGGCCTAATATCAGTATTCAGCCAGACAGCGAGGGAGTCTATCCCCTTTTCACTTGCGTTAGATACAAGGAGAATTATTTAGCATCTGAGGTGGAAGCGCACACCTACCATCAGCTCCTCACTTTACCGCACATGATCCCTTGCTACTCATATGTGAGCTGGGAGGCCAGTATCGAACGCAAGAACCTTGTAGTTTCTAGCCAAACGCTCTACCGGACTGAGCTATGAATGTAGTGATTGATAAAAGCCTTTTTGTAAAGGGGAAAATAAATAAAGGTATTTCGTAAGTAAAGTGGGTGTAGAGTTGCCTATTGTTGATATCAGCCGACAGTGAGAGGAGTCTATCTCCCTTTCACTAGCACTAGAACAGGGAGATTTTTTTTTTTTTTCATTCTGAGGTGAAGTGTATACCATCACTCTCCACTTTACTGGCACAGTTCCAAGCCATGCTACTCATATGCGTTGGATGGTATTGAACCTGAAACCTTGTGGTTCTGAGTCGGATGCCTCTACTGACTGGGCCTAGACCAGCCCTAAACAACTTATAAAGGGTGTGCTACAAGACAAAAAAAAAAAGAACAGTATGGTATTCAAGTAGATATCTAGATTAAATCTTTGTGAATCTTGTGGCAAGAGAACAACAGAAGAAGTAAAACTTTTCAATCAAATTTCTTAATGAGAGTTGACTCACAATAAAGCATTTTTCAAAAATCCATCTATCACTTGATGGTCTTATTTTTTAAGGTATAATTATTGAATACAACATTCCGAAAAAGGAAAACAAAGTGAAATGGCAGAGAGAGTCAAGAGTGACAATTTTTCTTGCAAGTATGTTCAGATGGCCATAACAAATCTCGGGCTCTCCCTCACCATGCTCATAAAAATATTTATCTAATACGCACCATATTGAACTCAGTGTGGAGTACGCCCTTAATTGCAATTATTCCCAGGCCCACTCTAATCTGGAGCGGTAGTAGCCTGTATAGGACCAATGTTAAATAGACAAAAAAAATGATGTAAAAAAAGTGGCTTTTAAAAATTGAAGCAAGATTAGTAAAAAAAAAACGTCTTCAGATAAAATAACCCATGAATTGACATGCCATTAAATTCTACAAACCAAATCTGTTGCACTTATATGTGTATAAGGATCACAACCAATTGCAAATCCAGGTGTATTATTTTCAGATGGATATTTATTTGACACTAGACAATGGGAAGTTAATAATCCGAGAATCATTTGAGATCATTAATATGCCATTCCTGAACAAGTATTTATGATAAGAAAACAATGCTCAAAAAGTAATTCGAACATTTATGATATTATTTGTGATAAGAAATAATGCTCAAAAGTATTTGAACATTATGATAAAGTATTTGTGATAATAAACAATGCTCAATAAAGTATCTAACATTTATGATAATAGTATTTTGTAATAAGATAAAGTAAAGTCATCGGGGCGGCCTAAAGTCGGTAATCAGCAGTCAGCGAGGGAGTCTATCCTCTTTCAATAGTGCTTGACCAAGGAGATTGTTTTTTGGCGTCATGAGGTAGAGCGCTACACCTACCATCAGCTCCCTTACTTTACCCGCACAGATCCCTGCGCTACTCAATACGCTGAGTTGGCGAGGACTGGTAATCGAACTAGGAACCTTGTGGTTTCTAAGGCCAAAAACGCTCTACCGACTGAGCTATAAAATGCTCAAAAGTATTCAAACATTTATGATTATAGTATGTATAAGAAACAATGCTCAAAAAGTATTTGACATTTATAAAAACAAACAAAATGGTCCAAAAGATTTGAAACTGAGAACGTAAGAGTGCATTGGACAATTTTATGCTGCTTCCGCTCCCCATTTGACGTCATACTCGAATAAACAATACTTTTCTGTCATTTAGAATGAGGCTGATCTAAAAAGAGAATTTTGTTGCCTCAATATGAGAAGAGAAGGAAGACAAGACAGAGACAGACTCCTGATTCCTGTCAGACAGAATATTTTAGTTGAATATCTGGTAAATTTATAGGTACCAGTTCAGGTATTATCATTATTATTATATATTATTATTATCATTATTATTATTATATTCTCCATGAGAGTTCTTCACACCACCTTAGCGTAGTGGGGTTATTGAGGATGAGTAACAGCAAGTCTCTTTAGGTTTCCAGCATTCTTCTGAGTATTCTAGCTGATCTTATTGCTGTTGTTTGGATAATCTTGATTCTTCCTCTGGTATCCAATTCATCCAGACTCTTTTCCAAACCCTTTGGGACTGTTCAAGGAAGGCCTTTAAATAGTTAACCAACCATGTATTCAAGCATGTTGATTGGCCCGAATGAATCCATGCAGCCATGAAGAGTCTATAAATTTAAGTTGTGACTTCCAGCACACCTTATATTATCAAAATATTCCAATGAGAAACAATAATGCACAAAAATGTTAACATTTATAATAATAGTTTTGTGATAAGAAACAATGCTCAAAGTATTTGAACATATAAAAACAAACAATAATGATCGAAAGTATTTGAACTACAAGTTTCCTCAGGTCTCCAGCACTCAGAAGAGGCTATTCTAGCCGATTCTCAACAATGCTGTTGTTTGGATGGTCTTGATCTTCCCCTGATATCCAATTCATCCACGCCCTGTCGGTTGGAGCGTTTAGAATGCATCGACTTCACCTTTGCAGAGGGGTAAGACTCCCAATGGGGCCACCGTTTGGCCGTGGGTGGCGACCCATGATGCTTACGGATAGAGCCCAGGTGGATGAGCAGTTGATGACATGTAATACTCCACTTTGGCCCTATCTTGGGCTAGACGGGCGTTGTAGAAGCCCCCTCCGATCAATCGACTGGTCAGGTCAAGCCCTAGCACCAATATGATTGCCCCAAACTATTGCCCTATGGCAAGCCCCAACCCTTTTTATAATATGCATGCTAGAAGGCGGTGGCTGCGGGTCTACATTCCTAGAATGACGTTAAACTCTATCTGATGGTGAGGTTCCGGTTTTGGAAGGTTTGGGGAATGTGGAGCCCCTTCATCACCATTGCTCCTGGTCCACTCTGAACCGGAGTGGTAGTACCTGTTAGGGTCCCATCTATGGGTTAAATAGAAAAATATATTTATAAAAGTTTGTATTATCCATTAAGAATTGATTTATTTGAAAACTTTATCGGCATTAAATAACCCACTAAGGTTAATATGCCATAAAACAAAACAAAACAAACCAATCTTTTTGCCATATTTCCAATTTATCACTTAAAGTATCCATATAGTTGTTTTTCTTCCCATTTCTGTTTTCTTTTTTTTTTTTTTACCTTTATGCTCATCATACGTTGCAATTGTTTTTTCCTGGTTGCTGCAATCTTGGCTCTTTTTAGTGTATTTTTTCAAGTGCTTGAATTGTTGCTTTATACAGTTTTTCAGATCTGACAAGATCTCTTCCTCCTTTTCTTGACACCAGTTTATTATTATTTTTCACCAGCATTAGCTGATGGTCTTTACTGGAGTGACAACAAGTCCCTCAGGTCTCGCCCTGAGTTTTACAGCTGATTTCAACATACAGTTTGTCTCTTCAATTCTTCCTCTGGTTTCCTGTTCCTCAAGTTTTTTTCTAAGCTTTTGGGGACCATTCCTAGTGCCTCAATTACTATTGGTATCACTTTCACCCTCATATTCACAGTTCTCTTGTGAGGTCTAGGTCTTCTTTTTTTTTCTTCATCTTCTCCCTGCGATCTGCACTGCAAAGTCTATCAGTTGAAAAATCTTTTTTTTTTTCTTTTTTTGTT
>CM042151.1:11353485-11368485 GCA_023376005.1 Doryteuthis pealeii | reverse complement strand
TTCAAATCCTAGATGAGGCTGGTTTGACTTTCACATAGTGCTAATACACTTTGTTAAAGTTGAGCATCTAACTATTTCTCTTCCAGCTATTGATAAATAGTAGGGCAGACTGGGCTTTTTATCTTTGTCATAGCAACTGGTCTAGGAGAAGGAAAACTCTAAATTAAAACCTTTATATAACTTCAAGTAACTATTAGTAATTCTTTGCCTACCAAATTTTCCCCACAGTTGTACCAAATTTTCTCGGTATTTTTTACCTATATGATGGTTCCTTATTGAAAAAGAATCAAATACCATTCTTCTGGTTGGTTCACAAAAAAGATAAGAGAACAGGGGTGTTTTAGTGTAAACAGGTGACATAGCAATAAGTTAATAATGGAGATTTGCTTCCGGTTTTTGTCTGTAACAAAAATTATGTCACTGCTTACATCACATTACCCAAAATCGTCATAACATAGAATAACATTTATTCTACGATTTTTGGCATGTTCAAATTTTGAGTGTATTTATTCAATAAATACACTCAAAATTTGAACATGCAACATTAGACAGCTCTCATTGTTTTTTGAAACAAGTTTTAATAAATACATGACTGGTATTATATATCTATATATAGTTTGTTTTATTTTAATACATATTTAAAGTTTACATTTAAAATTGTTTTATTTTTTAATCCTTTAATGAATTTGATGATTTTACTTACTTAGGGTACAAACTCGCTGACATTGAATTTTTTACTCCCATCCCTTCTGGCAATATGTTTCAAAAATCTATTTTTACATCGCCCGGAGGGTGTTTTATATTTTGTACTAGTTTTTATGATAAAAGTTTATTATTATTACAAGATTGATCTTTATTCTATGTATTGACGATTTTGACAATGTGATGTTGTTTTTAATTAAAAAATGGATTTTACACAGGTTCAACTAGTACTGATTAAGTGGTTTCAACTAGTATTAATACAAGTCCAGCTATTAATTCTAAATATTTTTAAAATAGTTTTTATCCATATGTAATTTCAATGTAAGTAAAAAGTAAAATCGATGGAGTGGCCTATTGTCAACATCAGCCAGACAATAAGAAAGTGTATTCCTTTCTAACTAGCAATAGACTAGAGGGATTGTTTTGAGGTGGAGCACCACACCTACCATCAGCTCCCCACTTTACCACACAGATCCAAGCAGTGCTACTTATGCGCTGAGTTAGCAAGGGCCAGGATAGAACTTGGGACCTTCTGGTTCTTGGATGGATGTAGTCCACCGTACAATTTTTTAATGTTTTTTTTATTTTGTACTAGTACTAATAATTTATAATAATTTCCAATTGACAGTTCAGTTGAGGATGACTCTATTTGGAATCATCTATATCGTCCATATATGCACAATGTATGCTCAGGCAGGTGCACACCTATAGATTTATACAAGGATTATTTCAAATTGCTAAGAGAGCTCAATGTAACTTTCAATAAGAAAGAAAAACTCAAAATGTCATTTGGCTATTATAGATTTAATTATTTATAAAACCCTAATAATTCAAAAATGGCTATCTGATGAGACTAGGATCATTTATAGAGTTACCATCCGAAATAAATTTATAATAGCCAAATGATGGTTTGTTGAGTTTTTCTTTCTTACCGAAAGTGTGTGTGTATGTATGTGTATATATATGTGTGTGTGTGTATGTATGTGTATATATATATATATATATATATATATATATATATATATAATTTCTTTTTATTTATAGTTTGAATGTTGTGGTTTAAACACCACATTAAACTTTTAGAATTTTAGGCTTATTTCTTTTTATTGGATATTATCTTGGTATAAGACATAAAATGAATCACCACTCTATATATAGACCTCACCAGTAGTAAGAGCAGCAGCAGCAACTTCTGGTAAAAAGTAGCCAATGGGCAGGCAGGATAAAAGACATTTAAGATCAGTCTCTGTGTGGACATTCATTTACTTTCTCAATGTGGTCTACATAAACCCCCTGGTGTCTATACAACAACTCAGCGGTTCTGTAAGTATTTGCAGGTCTACAAGAAACAACAAAGCCATCTTAGTAATTAGAAAAAATTAATTTCACAAGAATCCAGGAGAACATGCTCATATTGATATATTTTCAAAAGTTTAAGCCCAATATTCATGAACTTATCAAAAGTCATCAGCTTCACCCATTACTTTAGGAAATGTGCTTCTTTGGTAAGTTATTAAGTTAGTATTAAATATTTGCAGCTCTTTTTTTACATGTTATGCTTACTTTACAGTTTATTTTTACTGTTATTTTACAACTAACAGTTTTACATAAACGTTTGCACAGAATTGATTAATTACCTAATTAGTTGCAACAAAACAACTGCAAGGTGGACTGGGGTATATAAAGAGGGAGTCCATGATCGGTCAATCAATTTTTTGTCGGGTCTACAGACTTAAAAGGAAAGACTGCCCAATCTCTCTCTATTGAAGTCAGTAAGTCTACTGTTGGTTTGAATAACAGCAGCTAACTAAGTACAACTTTGTTCCATCAAGAATGATCCATTCATGAATTTAGGTGATTTGGGTGATTCCATTCCTTGAGTTCTGATTGGCTGCTTGACTGCTTGATTTGAATGACATTGTGGAGTCTTATAAATACCTTGTCATTCTGCAGTAGATTTTGTGACTATTCGGGTTTGTATTTAAGTTACAACCGTTTGTTGCCTTGTCTTCCCAGTTCGATGGTAATTGGAACTTTAATTATTCTACACTCTCGACAAGAGACTTACTACGGATTTATGGTTATTTTACAATTAACAGTTTTACATAAACAATTGCACAGAATTGATTAATTACCTAATTAGTTGCAACAAAACAACTGCAAGGTGGACTGGGGTATATAAAAAGGGGGTCCATGATCGGTCAATCAATTTTTTGTCGGGGTCTACAGACTTAAAAGGAAAGACTGCCCAATCTCTCTCTACAATAGACTTACTACGGATTTAAACAATGGTGAGAATCTCAACACTTTGTTTAATGGTATATCAACCTCCATGTTTATTATTGTCAAAGTCATCCTTGTAGAAGGACAATAGTCCTACTATTTAACCTATCACTGGGGAATGAGGAGTTTCATGCTTTCCTAAGAGTATGAATGCAAGATGGAGATGCAGAGTAAGCCACCTTTTACCACCATACCATTTAGCTTTACACTAGCAATCATCATGAAACAGAAAGACAAGAAAAGTAATTTGTTTTCCTTGGAATTTCTATGCCATAAGACGATGCCCATAGCAACAAAAGAAGATTCATGTCCTCTTAAATGTCCATGTTCTTAAACCATTTTTTTTACCTTCACTCATACACTGATTTACACTTTTTCACAATGGAAACAAATCACAAGTATCTTCATCTGTGCAGATTTAGTCATAGCATTGGGTTCTGTTTTTTTTTTTTGTGTGTGTGTGTGTGTGTGTGTGTGTGTGTGTGTGTGTGTGTAACTTTCTCCTCTCTTTCTTTCTTATTATATTATGTATAGCATGTCCTTTCTTTCTTTATAATAAAAACTAAATTGTCTATTATTTAGCTGAGGTGGCAACCCTCATAAGAAATAAGAATTCGGCAGATAAGCAACACCAAATAATCAGTATTTACATTTTTGTATTTCATCTTGGACGATTTGGACGGTCTCATTTTTAACCAGAAGGTGTTGCCAAATGATATCAGATGGAAGATTAAGAAACAAGTGTATTAATTAAATAATTATATATATATATATATATATATATATATATATATATATATATATATAATGGAATTTGGATTACTGAAATATGAAACAATATATCAAAAGTATAAAAGTAAGTCGAGGGAGTGGGCTATTGTCACTAGCACCAGACTAAGGAGATTGTTTTTGAATCTGAGGTGGATCGCCAGACCTACCATCAGCTCCGAACTTTACCACACAAATCCCTGTGCTACCCATATGCTATTGAACCTGGAACCTTGTGGTTCCAAGCCGGATGCTCTACCAACTGAGCTAATCCTAAAAAATTTTTTTTTTTTTGTCTTTGGAATGTTTTCTTCCACTCTTTTTTTTCTAATCTTTCTTATCTAAAATAAATATTCAATAAGACAATAATTATCTGCTTCAAGAACAGATACTGACACACAATGTTGAATTTAATTAAACAGTTGTACCTTGACTTGGGATTGAACCAGCTTAGGAATTTTCTCAGTTGCAAGCTGTCACTCAGTTCATTTTTTGCTTCATGTTGTGTGCAAGAATTCGATGTACGAGCAGGCTTCAGATACACTTATTTCACTTAAAAATTTAAGTTTCCAAATTTACTGAAGGTTTTATTTTTTAGTCCGTGTTATAGTAACCAAGTAGAATGTCATTTTCATGTATTTGAAAAAAGAAAATCATCAGATGAGACATCTATTTATTTCTCTCTCTCTCTCTCTCTCTATCTATCTATCTATCTATCTATATCTATATATATATATATATATATATAAAGTAAGCCTAATGAGTCAAAGAATATCTACCTAGGTTTCTCCTAACAGATCATCAGGATAATTCTGACTCTTGAGTCAGAATTATCTTGATGATCCATTAAGAGAAACCTAGGTAGATATTTTCTGACTCATTAGACTTACTTTAGTATTTTTTATTAGCTCTACTTTTTGTATTGAGTACTTTAGTATATTTAACTTGGGCAACTCATACAGTATTTTTTTTTCTTTTGGCCATTTTTATAGTACCATCTGATTGCTTTCAGGAGGTGCAGATAATTTGGTCTTTTTTTTTATATATTTTTTTTTCTCCAGGCAAAAGTTTGTATTGTGTAATTACAAACTATGAAGCCAGGAGTTTTTTTATACTGTCGGAGTTTAGAAATAAAAATCTAAAATATATTTACCATATTTGATGGCATATAAGATGCACCACCATTTCAGGTCAGATTCAGGACAAAATTCTTTTAGTTTATTTAAGCATATATTGTTGAAAACAGTTTAACTGTGCATTACAAGAGCAGAAACATAGCTGTATAAAAGTAATTTGGTAGTACAGGCAAGTAATAAGCATACACAAGACATCACAATAGCAGGAAATAATAATAATTTTGCAGTTCCAGCAGATCACAGGGTGAAGCTAAAGGAAAATGAAAAAATGGACAAATATCTGGACCTTGCCAGAAAACTGAAAAAGTTATGGAATATGAAAGTGAAAGTGATACCAATTGTAGTTGGTGCAGTTGGAACGGTCCCAAAAGGATTGGAAAAGGGTTTGGAAATCGGAGGAAGGATTGAAATCATTCAGAACACTGCACTGCTGCAATCTGACAGAATACTCAGAAGAGTCCTGGAGACCTGAGGAGACTTGCTGTCACTCAGACTCCAGTGAAAGACCATCAGCTAACACTGATGTGAAAACTCAAAAGGAGTAAATAATAATAATAATAATAATAGTAGTAAATAGTATATAAATAATAATAACAGCAATAAAATAAGGATGCATGGTGGTTTGGGTAGGTAAAATTACTGAGCATAAGACGAGTTAGTGAGCATCATAGAGAAGATTAGCCTAGGACTACGGGAGGTCTCAAACTTCACCTATGATGTATAAGACATAGGGCAATTTTTTGAGCCAAAATTTTGCCATCAAATACAGTATATCTGCAGATGTGTACATAAATTAGCTTAAGAATGAAATCTGTAAAGAAAGAAAATAACATTGATGCACCCTTCCTCTCTCTCTCTCTCTCTATCTATCTATATATATATATATATATATATATATATATATATATATAATCACAAAGACACACAATCTATATTAATAATATAATTAATATATTCATAGAAAGTGTGTAGAAGTGTCCATGAAATAAGCTTTGGAATAAACATCTGTAAAAAAAAGAAAATACTTTTGATACACCCTCATATAAAAATCCCCTGCACACAAGCATCAAAAACACCTACACATCTGATTTGTCTGGTTTCCCCTTCTTACATTGCCTACCATTGACAAGTATCAACTAATCAAAGTGTGAAACCAATATTAATACAAGAATATTACCCCGAACGTGATATCAATATTGCCTCGGTTCGGTCATTTATTTGTTTGTTCTTTGAGGGGGTCAGCTCAGTGTCAGAGAGACCCTTTTTTTTATTTCTCTCTCTCTCTCTCTATGTATTGAATTGAATGTTTTTGTTTTTGATTAGTCTTTTGCCTTTCTGGTTGAGAATTTTTTGTCTCCCTTTGTTGAACATGCATGTACAGAAATAATAATAAAATAATGTAGAGAAAAAACAATAAAAAAACAATGCGGCATGACGGTTAACAACTTTACTGATTTTTCTTCTTTTTTTTTTTTTCTTTTTTCCTCTCTATTTCAGGAGATAGGAGCTACATCTAGGAGTAAGGAAAACGAACAGAAACTCTTCATGACCCCGGACTGCCGTGGCGACAAGGCCAACACACAGTCCGATTGCGGAGATCTCTGGAACAAGGGAGATATGGTCGGAGGTGAGTTGACAGCATCTTATCCAAGTGCAATTTCCCGTATTTCCCAATGCTCATACTTTTTCATTAATATCTTTTCCTTTTTGTTTTGTTTTGTTTTTCTTCTGTTTAATCTTTTTTTTTTCCCCCCTTTTTTTTTTTTAACCAATGAAGGGGTGTTTTGTTTCTTGTACTCTTTTATCTTGTTCTTCACCCACCTTTTTTCGTTTTTTTTGTTTGTTTTTCTTTTTTTTTTCTTTTTTTTTTCTTTTTTTAATGTCAGAGGATTTTTGTCTTTTGTTCTTTCTTTTCTTCTATCTTGATGTTTGCCAATATTAACTTAGTCTGGCGCAAAGCCAAAGTTGACTATGGCGATAACAGCTTCTGGACCTCGTAACATTAGTTTGCAGAGACCAATTTTTGGCCTTGTCCGTGCATATCCGAATGGGCTTTCTCATTAAACTGTTCATATATCAAAACTACCTTGGAGAGGAGGTAGTTAAATAAAAACCAGCTTCTGCTGTTACTACCTAGACAGGTAATTATGGGGGAATGGTTTACTTCATTACCATCACTCCTACTGCTTTCTCCAGGGATAATTATGACAGTTAAGTGAGAAGATATTTTGTCAAGATATTTAGCATTGAAACAGTACAGGGAAAATGTTCTCAGGCCTTTTTCTAAAGGCCTGATGCTAACTTATAGAAATAACTTTTAAGAGAATTCAAATGGTTTTTGCAACAAGATTATTCAATTTTAAAAATCTGCTCTTAATTCTAAAATGAAAAATATATTGAAATCAAATGGAATTTGAAAAACTTTAAATTGTGTTTTTGTTTAAAATTATACTATAGATTATACTGTAAAAAATTAAGATATACTATGGAAATTTTTTTTTTTTTTTTTTTTTAAATGTGCTCTAAATGTGCTCTATAAAAAAAATTTGCCGAAAAAATAATTTAAAAAAAAGTTTTTTAACTTTTTTATTTTAATGATGATTTTTTAAATTTTTGGAGGAATGAATTATAGAACAGATTTCTTACTATACTGTTATATGTAATGATATTCCCTCAATCCAGGCAACACCAGATAGGCTTTATAGTATTTATTTAGTATCATCCATAATATGTACATCATATTAAACCAAAATTTTTGATTATTACTAGTGAAATATCATACAAAAACGAATATTATTAGATGTTATCTATTAACACTCTTCAGCATTAAAACTTTGTAACTAAGAATAAAATTTAATGAATATATATATATATATATATATATAATAACCACATAATGGCCGATTTTCAAGCCTTTTCCTTTAACAATTATATTGCTCTGTTCAGTAATATTGAACATTAAGCTCTCAACTTGGACCTGAACAGCTCTAACATTCCGTCGTTGAAAGAAAGGTCCAACTTAGAATCATCCTAATACTAACTTACCTGGTAACCCAGTTGCGTATATACATACACACATATATATATATATATGTGTGTGTGTGTGTGTGTATATATATATATATATATATATATATGAAAGCCACATGCATTAATACCTAATAATGTTTTCAAGTAAAAGTCCTGCATAAAAAGATCTGATTACATGAACATGATATACAAACGCTTGACCAAACAGTTTTTATTATTCTCCCATCTGAGAATTGTGTTACACATATAAACCTTGAGTAATGATAATATAGCATCCATAATATTTTAGGTTTTAAACCTGTTCTGCTATTGAGCACTATTTCTATGTGTATACTTTTCTTATTTGCTATCCTTCATAATATTTCATATATATATATATATAAGATAGATGGAAATTAATCCGACAATATGAAATTTAACATTTTTGAAAAAACAAATGATGTTATGTAATTGCTGACAGAAATCTGTTTCGATCCAAATCGATAAATTGGTCATCTTCACGAGCAACATAGATGGGAAAAGAAAAAAATATAAAAAAATATAATAAATTTTCAGCATTTGAATATAGCATTTGTTTGTAAACAGTCTTCTAACGGATATTTTTTTTTCTTTTCCCATCTATGTTGCTCGTGAAGATGACCAATTTAACGATTTGGTCGAAACAGATTTCTGTCAGCAATTACATAACATCATTTGTTTTTTCAAAAATGTTAAATTTCATATATATATATATATATATATATATATATATATATATATATAAAGGGTTTTATAATTTGCTTGAAGAATTGTGTATATATATGTTTGGAGGTTGATTTTGAAGGCTATTACAATGCAGGTGTAAAGAAAAAAATAAGGTAACAATGGTGTTGTTTGTTAACCTGTGATTTATAAGATTTTATAAGAATAAATCACAGGTTAACAAACAACACCATTGTTACCTTATTTTTTCTTTACATCTGCATTGTGATAGCCTTCAAAATCAACCTCCAAACCAATATATATATATATATATATATATATATATATGGGCCAGATTCGGTTAGAAACCCCAAGGTTCTTAGTTCAATACCGGCCCTCGCCAACTCAGCATATGAGTAGCACAGGGATCTGTGCGGTAAAGTAAGGAGCTGATGGTAGGTGTGGCGCTCCACCTTAGACGCTAAATACAATCTCCTTGGTCTAGCACTATTGAAAAGGGGATAGGCTCCCTCGCTGATTGGCTGATACCGACTTTAAGCCGCCTCGATGACTTTACTTTACTTTTTTTATATATTAACGGTCATAACCACTAAATACACATGTCCAATCAGCTGGAATTAATCAATATCTTGATTAATTCAGTGGATTTAACCCTGAAGATTCTTATGATGAAACTCGAGTAGGTTATTTCTGTATATACCATTATAATATATATATATATATATATATATATATATATATAAGGGCAGTAAGTAATGATGACAGAAGATGATTTTGATATCGGGTGTGCATTTAAACTGAGAGTAGTCATTGTAAAGATGTCTTTCTGTGTGCGAGTCTAGTTGGTTATTATAACTTTTGAGGATTTGATCCTTATTAGATGTCCTACTGCAGAAGTTGTGTTCATGACCTGCAGATCCTGCAACTGTAATGGAAGCAGCCACCTGTAATGAGCGCGGGGGGGGGGATGTTTCAAAATATATTTTTCAGAAACCCAGAAAAGTTTTTTAAAATAACAAGGAGCAAATGTACAAACATTTTTATTTTTTAACAAATATTTTCAAATCTTTTCTTCATCTTATTCATAAATTGTTTATAAATGTACTGAATTTTTTTTTACTGAAATTAAATGAATACCTGTGTTTTTAGGTAGAATTTTAAATTCAAATTTTCCTTGTTGATTGGTTGGATTTGACAGCATGTCAACCCTTGGGTTATTTTATGCTAAAGACATTTTGTCTGATTCATTCTTGGTTATTCATTTTCTTTTTAAACTCAATTTTTTAAACACATTTTTTTAAATTTGATTTTGTATCTAGTTAACCCATAGATGGGACCCTAACAAGTACTACTACTCCGGATCTGAGGAGACCTGGGAGTCATTGGGGTGAAAGAGTACGCAACATGCTCCAAAACTCCAGAATTGAAAATTACACATTCGATGCAGTTTAACGTAATACCCAGGACACTTAACCCTCAGCCACCACCTTCTAGCATATATATGATAAAATAAGAGCAATACGGTTGGGGCAATTGTATAGGTGCTAGAGCTTGACTTAATCAGCCAATTGATCAGAGGGACATCTTGGACCACCTGTCTAGTAAGGGCTAAAGTGGAGTGTTGCATGTCATGGATTGCTCAGCCACCAGAATTCTGTCCTTAAGCATCTTGCCACCCACAGCCAACAGGTGGCTCCCATTAAGGGGAGGTGCACTTGGTGTATTCCACGGGCTCAGCCAACAGGGCGGATTTTTACATATAATATATATTTACCCACCCCTCTGCAGGAGCATGATGTGACACAAGGTCAATTTCTTAAGTGGAGTTTAACAGGTTTGAATCTAGAGTTTTCCTTCTCCTAGAATGGTTACCTAGCTATGGTTAAAGAGCCCAGTCTGTCCTGTTATTTACCCATAGCTGGAGGGTGAATTGGATTCTTACCTTTACCAAGGGTATTAGCGCCTTGTGAAATGCAAACAACTTCGTCGAGGAATTAAACTTGGATGGACAAGTCCATTTCCTAAGACTCTAACCATTAGACCACGGCCTCCATATGTTTTTTACATATGATATTGCTTTTTTTTTTTGCATTACGATTTACTATAAAAATGCATTGAAAATTATTCACTATAAAAATGCATTGTAAATTATTCACTATAAAAATGCATGGCAAATTATTTACTATAAAAATGCATTGTAAATAATTTACTATAAAATACATTGTAAATGCTTTACTATAAAAATGCATTGCAAAAGATTTTCTTTAACTCATTCTTTTTGTCCACAACATAAATTTTGATACAATAAATTAATCTCTCTGATAAGATAAAGTGAGAATTCTTCCAAGCTTTAGCCATATCAGTGCTACTGTATGGCTGCACCACTGTGACTTTAATGATGTGATTGTAACGGTGCTTCTCTTTGCGATGAACCTGAGCTATGATGATGGCAAATAGGAATTATTTTTAAGAAATGCCATTAGGAATGACACCAATAAAACCAGCAATATATCCTGGGCGAGACAATAGACTGCATCTGGTGGTGAGGCTCCAGTTCTTTTTGGAGACAAGACTATTTTTTACCATATATGTACTGGGTATGATGTTAAACTGCATCTTGTAGTGAGGTTCCAATCCTGGAGCTCTGGGGAGTGTTAAGAACACATTTGTCACCATAACTCCCAGGTCCACTCTGACCCGGAGTGGTAATACCTGTTAGGGTTCCATCTATATGTTAAATAGATTTAAAAAATGAGTTTTTAAAAATTTGAATAACTAACAAGAATGAATAAAACAACAATTTCTTTGACATTAAAAAACCCCAAGGGTTGACATGACGTAAAAACCAACCAAAAATAATTCATATCCAAATGTTTGATCAAAGTACCAGCCTAGTGTGTGTGTGTGTGTGTGTGTGTTGTAATTGTTTCTGTAATTAATAAAGTGTTAATAAATAATCAAGCAAACAACACCTCAGTAATTTTTTCATTTTTGTTTTTCCCATGATCCTCTCTGCCTACAAAATTAAACGCTATAAAACTTAGCAGATTTTTTAAAGGTTTAAAATAAGATTAACAAACAATTCTATCCATTTCGTCTTCATACCCAACATAGAAGTAAAACTGGTTATAGGAGAATTTTAAATATTCATTCCCTTATTTTCAACTTTTACTAATGCTGTGAGGTGTTTAAATAATTCCAAGCCTTTTGCTAATTCTTTCCTTCAAACCATTGAGGTTTTAAATGGTATTTAACCTTTCACTTAATTTAAATTATTGAAGCTATTTCTTTTATAGAGAACTTGGAACAGAAATTTTGTCATAAATGCTACTTTGCTCACCAAATCTTAATAACTAAGATACAGTGCAGCCATCTTGTAAATCTTTGTTACTCCTTGAGGTTTTAAATGATATTTAACCTTTCACTTAATTTAAATTATTGAAGCTATTTCTTTTGTAGGGAAATTGATATTTAAATTATATTTACCTTTCACAAAACGTTTTTGGCATAAAATAACCCAAGGGTTGACATGCCGTAAAATCAACCAACTAGCCTGGAAAGACTAGCTTACTTTCTCTTACACCAGGATAAAGTGGGATATACTTAACTGCCACAGGACAGGCCAATTTTTATTTTATTTTTGTTTCTTTTTAAATTTATCCAAAATAAATGTTTGTCATTAATCTCTCTAAGGTAGTACAGAATTTCTGTGAGATTCCAAAGAGTCTCCTAAGACAAGAAAACCCAGATTAAATATTCTTTCTTTTTTTTTATTTAAAGGAAATATAAATACTTCTCTTATGCTCCAACTAGTTACAATAATAGAATTATTTATTTTAAGTGTTTTTTTTTCTGTTTATTCTCAATTTTCCCAGAGTAGCTCCGTGTCTTTGGTGTATGTGTTTGGGGCATGGGTAGTCTCACTTCTAATTCTTTCTCTTTTAAAATGCTTGACTTTTTTCTCCCTTCTCTTTTCTTTGATTTTTTTTTCTTCTTTTGAATATTTCTCTATTTTTTCCTTCTCACATGTTTTCCTTTCTATTTTCGCCCTTTATCCTCCTATTCTTTAGAGTTTTTTCACTTCATCTTATTAATGTATATATAGTGATTACTCATACCAGTAGTAACTAATATCTCTCAATGAAGACCAAGTAACAGCAAGTCTCTCCAGCACTCTTCTCAGTATCTAAGTTAGCTTAGTGATGGTTTCACATCAAGTCTCAGCACTCTCCTTAGTTTTTAAACTGATTTTAGTAAGTAAAATAAAGTCTGCAACGTAGTGTATTGTCAGTAATAGCAAGGGAGTCTTTCGTTTTCATTTGCATTAGACCATGGAGATTGTTTTTGCTGAGGTGGAGTGCCAAAACTCCTTGATGCTTCACCACCACCCTGATCAAATTATCCAAGCTGTGCTAATCATGTGCCAAGTTGGTGAGGACAGGTATCAAACCTGGAACCTTGCAATTCCTAGACAGATGCTCTACAGACTGAGCTTATCTGGCCCCTGATTTTAGTAATGATGTTAAATCATTGGTTTCACACCTATTCTCCTTAATACTCTCCTCAATATTTGAGTGGAATTTAGTAATGTCATCTGGAGAGCCTATAAAATAAGCAAGGACAAACTCATAAGTAACATTCTCCAGTCAACACCTACACATGGACACAACCAGAAAAAAACTTACATTGATCAGCTCTGTGTAAGTGACTTGCAATAGGGACATGTGGTGAGAGAGTGTCATGGGAATCTGTGCTGTTAGTCTGACTTAATGATGAGGCAATCCATTAGAATTTTTAAATTCCAGAGATTTTTTTCTTTTTTCTTTTTAATTCTCTAAGGTATATTATATATATATATATATATATTACCAACCCCCTCCGCGCAAGCAGGATGTGACACAAGGTTAATTTCTTAAGCGGAGTTCAACAGGTTTGAATTCAGAGTTTTCCTTCTCCTAGACCAGTTGCCTAGCCAAGGTCAAAGAGCCCAGTCTGCCCTACTTTTACCCATAGCTGGAGGGAGAGTAGGATTCATACCTTTCCCAAGGGTATTAGCACTAAGTGAAATGCTATTACCACATCCAGGATTTGAACTCGGGGCCACAAGTACATTTCCCATGACTTAAGCCATTACACCACGCGCTTCCTATTTGTAAATATAACGGTTATTATGGGATAGGTAGCACTGTTTTCTGGAAAGAAATTAATTCATAAGTTCTGCTAAGTGTTGTGCCATCCACACTTTTTGAAACATTTTGTTTTGCATAAAAATGTATCAATTATTATGGTACAGGTAATATTATTTCTAAAAATACAAAAAAAAAACACAACATATCCATTCATAAATTCTGCTAGTCATTGTACCATCCACACTTCCAGACCCATTTTATATCAATTCTGTCCCATAAAACTTGATACGTTTAGTACAAATGATTTACTGATAAATGTATTAATTATTATGGGACAGGTATTCCTATTTTCTAAAAAATCAAAATAGATCTCTTTATGAGTTTTGCTCGTTACTGTGCCATCCACACTTCCATTACCATTTTATATTAATTCTGTCCCATAAAAGTTGTTACATTGGTGTATAATATTTACATTAAAAAATGTATCAATCATTATGGGACATATACTACTCTCTTCTAAAAAGCAAAACAGATTTTCTAGCTTAGTGACCAATTAACATTTTCTTTTTCTTCTATGACCAAAATAGAAAGAAATATAATTATCATTCTCAAAACTTGGATATTTTATATTAATTCTATAAATATAATTATCATTCTCAAAACTTGGATATTTTATATAATTCTATAAATATAATTATCATACTTGGATATTTAGATCATTCTCAAAACTTGGATATTTTATATTAATTCTGTCCCATAAAAGTTGTTACATTGGTGTATAAGATTTACATTAAAAAATGTATCGACCATTATGGGACAGATACTACTCTCTTCTAAAAAGCAAAAACAGATTTTCTAGCTTAGTGACCAATTAACATTTTCCTTTTCTTCTATGACCAAAATAGAAAGAAATATAATTATCATTCTTCAAAACTAGGATTATCATGTTTTTTTTTTTTTGTTTTTTTTAGGGGGGGGGTATTTTTTTGTTTTTATATCATTGCTTCTGGTAACACCATAAAAAATTAAAACCATTGTAATGATCCCTTAAATCATGGCTATTACGACGATCTTATTGGTTGCTAGTGTTGTCTCTGCTTGTTGCGTTCTGATTCCATTTGCTTCTGTATTTCCGGAAGATGCTTCTTCTCCATGACATTTTCCAAAGTAAGAAGGTGGGAAGCAGGCAAATTATTAACTAGCCAAAAATGTCAAGAAGAAATATAACAGAGACACCGGGGAGCGGATGA
>CM042151.1:11290985-11348485 GCA_023376005.1 Doryteuthis pealeii | reverse complement strand
TTGCTTTTCGCCCAGCCTTAATACTCTCCATTCTTAAATCCAAGTCAAAGAATCAATTATTTGCATCATTTTACATTACAAGACTTTATTGAAAAGTTTGCTGCCTGACAGCTGTCTGCCAACACATCTTGCCGATTTGAAGTTAGTTGGCCTTAAACTTTTAGATTTTCTTTACAAAGTTAGCTACTGCTGCTGCTGCCGCCTTAGAGATATTGCAAAAAAATAAAAAGAGGCAAAATAAAACTTTTTAGAAATCGGTGTGAAAAAGAAAAGAAAAAAAACTGATTTGATTTCTCATTTCAACAGTGAAAATGAATAGCAGGAAAGAAGAGGAAGAGAAAAAAACAAGTGTTGCCTGATATAGAGCATTGGGGTAATTTTCCTTGCAAGGACAATACTTGAAATTGCGATGAAAAGCCTCTAACCACTACTCTCCAGATTTCCTTTTTTCATCATCATCATCCCATGAATTAGTTGAATCAGCATCCTCATCTTTATTGTCATGGTCCCTACATTCTTGTCTCTGCAGTCTCCATCTTTCCAAGTACCAAGATTATTACAAGACTGATTTGAGCCAGTATCTTCATCTTTGTTGTCATGGTCCCTACATTCTTGTCTCTGCAGTCTCCATCTTAATACCAAGATTATTACATGACTGATTTGCCAGTATCTTCATCTTTGTTGTCATGGTCCCTACATTCTTGTCTTTGCATTCTCCATCTTTCTAGTACCAAGATTATTACATACTGATTTTGAGCCAGTATCTTCATCTTTGTTGTCATGGTCCCTACATTCTTGTTTCTGCATTCTCCATTTTCTAGTACCAAGATTATTACATACTGATTTGAGCCAGTATCTTCATCTTTGTTGTCATGGTCCCTACATTCTTATCTCTTCATTCTCCATCTTTCCTAGTACCAAGATTATTACATACTGATTTGAGCCAGTATCTTCATCTTTGTTGTCATGGTCCCTACATTCTTTGCTTGCATTCTCCATCTTTCTTAGTACCAAGATCATTACTTGACTGATTTGAGCCAGTATCTTCATCTTTGTTGTCATGATCCCTACATTCTTGACTTTGCATTCTCCAGCTTCCCTGCACCATCATTGTTACCTGATCTATTTGACCCACTGAGGATCAGTCACCAGTAGGGAACTTTCCACAATGCCATTAAATATATATATATATATATATATATATATATTTACCAACACCTCCACTCAAATAGAATGTGACACAGTCAACTTCTTAACAGGTTTGAATTCAGTTTTCCTTCTCCTTGACTGGTTGTCACACCAAAGTTAAAGAGCCCAGTCCATTCTACTATTTACCCATAACTGGTGGGTGAATAGTTGAATTCATACCTTTCCCAAGAGTATTAGCACAATGTGAAATGCAAACAGCCTCATTGAAATACAAATAAACTGAGATAGATAAGTAGAATCTGACTAGAATAAATGATTTGAATAGATAGCAGCAGACTGGAAAAGATAGGCAAGGGCAAAGAGAAAAAGCTAGCAAGCTGGAGAGATGGAAACAAACTCAAACAGAGGATAGGTAGGAACAGACTGGAACAGATAGATACGAAAAGATAAAGAACTTGCTAGCTGAATAGATAGAAATAAACTGGAACAGATTGATAGATAAGATTTGAGTGGAATAGATAGCAGAGTGGAACAGATAGTTTACAGACTGGATCAGATAGAAAGATCAGATAGACAGATAGATAGTAACAGACTGGACAGATAGATAGATAGATAGTAACAGACTGGAACAGATAGATAGATAGATAGTAGATAGATAGTAACAGACAGAAGATAGATAGATAGATAGTAACAGACTGGAACAGATAGATAGATAGATAGTAACAGACTGGAGCAGATAGATAGATAGATAGTAACAGACTGGAACAGATAGATAGATAGATAGTAACAGACTGGACAGATAGATAGCAGATAGATAGATAGATAGTAATAGACTGGAACAGATAAATAGTAGTAACAGACTGGAACAGATAATAGTAACTGAATGGAACAGATAGATAGTAACAGATCAGAACAGATAAATAGTAACAGAACAGATAGATAGTAAAACAGATAGATAAGTGTAAACATGAATAGCTAGCTAATAGATAGAAGTAAACTGGGATAGATAGGAACAGGCTGAAATGTATAGATATGAGCTGACTTGAATAGATAAGTAGATTTATACAAGCATATATATCTAGATAGAAGAAAATCTGCCCCTGGCAAAGTTAAACATGTGGGTAACAACTTAAGTACCACTGTTATAGCAGAGTGGTTGAACCAAGTATTCACTCACCCACAGTCTTCTCTTTCAACCTCTATATCAAAAGCTATTTCTAGTCAAGATGACTGGAAATGGGACCGAATGAAAGATTTAAATTTCATACAATTTCAAAGGGCATTAGTGCATTAGTCAAGATGAATAGCCATAACCAAAATTTAGTACACACACAGAATGCAAAAGATGCAAGTTCATGCCTTTCTCATAGTTATTAATGTTAAGTGAAAATAAAGTAAGTAAAGACGTCGGTGCGGCCTAATGTCGGTATCGGCCAGACAACGAGGGAGTCTATCCCCTTTTCACTAGCACTAGACCAAGGAGATTATTTTAGCATCTGAAGTGGAGCGTCACATCTAACATCAGCTCCTCACTTTACCACACAGATCCTTGTGCTACTCATTTACTGAGTTAGCAAGGGCTGGTATTGAACCAAGAACCTTGTGATTCCTAGCCGAATGCTCTACCAACTGAGCTAAAGCACCTGTAACTAAAGGTTAAACCTTATTTGCTGATTCCATTTTCAAATGCAGATAACTGTTACACTAACACAACATCCTATACATGCTTCCATAGATATATATTGTATTTTTGTACTTATATATGCACATATGTATGTATGTATATGTATATATATATATATATATATATATATATGTTGATAATGGAGATTCGTTTCCGGTTTTTGTCTGTAACAAAAATTATGTCACTGCTTATGTCACATTACCCCAACATAATACTCACCATCGCAGTGGGATTCTAGCTCGACGGTAGTTAGAATCCCATTGCAACAGTGAGTATTATGTTGTTTCTATATTATCTGGGGGATAACTTCTACAGTCATAACATAGAATAAATACACTCAAAATTTGAACATGCAACATTAGACAGTCCTCATTGTTTTTTAAAACAAGTTTTAATAAATGCATGACTGGTATTATATATCTATATATAGTTTGTTTTATTTTAATACATATTTAAAGTTTACATTTCAAATTGTTTTATTTTTTAATCCTTTAATGAATTTGATGATTTTACTTACTTAGGGTACAAACTCTCTGACATTGAATTTTTTTACTCCCACCCCTCAGGCAATATATTTCAAAAATCTATTTTTACATCGCCCGGAGGCGTTTTTTATTTTGTACTAGTATATATAATTACATATGTGTGTATATATATGCAGTTATTTACTAAGCGTAGCTAAGATGCAACACAAGACGAGAAGTATGGGTTCCCAGTGAGAATCGAACTCACTAACAATGGTTTGCTAATCTAGCTTGCTAACCATTGCACCACGTGAGGTGCCCAGAGTGTATGTATGTATATATATTTCAAAAAATTTTTTTCGTGCATTTCAGAAATTCTCTGTATTTTAACCGCTTTGATTTAAAACACCAAAGAATTTACTCTGACAAAGGCCGTTATTCCTTGTATACTAAAAATTTTTTGTAGTTTTCTATTATTGTTATTTTATTTTGTATTTAAAATAATAATAGAGCAAATATGTACATGGATAAACTCCTGGCCGAAACACATGTTAGTAAAATAAAATCTATTTTATCCATTAAGCATTTTCTTTCCTTTATTTTTTCTTTCAAGATACCGTCAGATTCGCTTCCATTTTCAACATATTGAATAATTATTTATAAATTTTTGTAACTTGAAGTAATTGATACAGTAGGTGTGGTGCTCCATCTCAGATGCAAAAACAATCTCCTTGGTCTTGCGCTAGTAAAAAGGGGATTGACTCCCTCACTGATTGGCTGATACCAACATTAGGCCAACCTGGCGACTTTACTTACTTTTATATTCCATTGAATTTAATAGACTTCACTCATCAATAAAGAGTCACTTAAAAATTAGCAATGTGAAACTCAATCATGAGTTTTACTCTGTTTTAATTCATTTTATAGTTGAAAGTATTGGGATAATGCTTTGCACTTTGATACTTAGTGCACTATATTTTACTGATTTAAAATGATTTAAGCAGTAAATTTTTATCATATCTTATTATAATGGAGATTGTGTGTTTTTCTGTCTGTAACCGAAACTATATTATTAATTGAGTCACAATTCTCTTAGTTATTGACATCCCATGAATTTATTTTTATCTAAACCTCAATTTAATAAATTGTCTTACATTATTAATACTGTTAACTATGTCTACATACTGACAACATGCAATTATATATATACAACAAAATATCAGTGTGAACGGGAAGGCTAATTGCATATTAATATTAAAAAATCAAATTTAATAAATATGTGCTTAGTATTATTGATTTCTAACTGTTTGGCTTTATTTTAATGAATATAAGCAAAAATCTCTTCAATGAATCTTAAATGAATCCATTAACAAGATAAAATAACTGTCATTTTATTTTTTACTTCCTCTTATAACTAAATACTTAGATTAGAAAAAAAAACAATGAAAGTCGAGAGTGATGGAAGAGTAAGTTTCAGTTGTTCCATTTTTTATTATACTCCCTCTGTTTCAAATCTTTTTATCTATATTCTTATTTAGTTTCATTAGCCTTTCTAATTTAATACAATATTTTATTACATTAAAACGTAAATACTTGCAACCGGAGGGTGCATATATTTGCTAGTATAATTAAAATTTATAAAACATCATACAAAAGTACTAAGCAATGTCCCAAGTGTTACAACCATAACATGCCACCCTTTCGACTGGGGCATTAGAATACACCGACTGCACCTCTGCAGAGGGGCAAGACTCCCCAAATGGGGCCATCTGTTGGCCATAGGTGGTGACCCATAAAACTTGAGAACGTAATCCTGGTGGATGAGCAGGCCATGACATGCAACACTCCACTTAGACCCTTACTTAGGCTAGACCGGCAGTCATAGAGACTCTCTCCAATCAATCGGCTAGATATGTCAAGCACTAGCACCTACATGATTGTCCCAACCCTATTGCCCTTATGGCAACACCCAACCCTTTTATATCTGTGCTCACCATTGCTCCCTGGTCAACTCTTGCCCAGAGTGGGCGTACTTGTTAGGGTCCCATCTATGGGTTAAATAGAAAAAGGTGTTTATGAAAAACAATTTTTTCATAAACACCTTTATCCATTAAGTATCCATTAAGAATTTCAAAATTTACTGGCATTAAATGACCCACTGGTTGATATGCCGTACAACAAACCAAACCAAATGATCATAACAACAATTAAAACTCATGACTCCGTTTCACATGGCCAATCTTCAAGTGAACTTGTATCAATATGTCTGAAGTCTGTCAAATTCAACAGAATATATATTGTATCAATAACTTCAAGTAGCAAAAAAATATTTTTAAGTATTATTCAATATATATATATATATACATATATATTCACACACATGTACATTTATATATATTCACAACCACACTCATGTACATTATATATATTCACACACACACTCATATACGTTATATATATATATTCACACACACACACACACTCATATACGTTTATATATATATATATATCACACAACACACACATATATTATATATCACACACACACACATATATATTTACACAACACACACACACACACACACACATATATATATATATATATATATATATATATATATATATATATATACTCATATATATGAATACGCACACATATTAGATTCTGAAATTCTGGCCTTTGGTTGAAAGCAAATCTTAACCACTTGACAAGACCTTAACCTCCAAAATGCTGACAAAGAGTTGTCTACTACCAGACATTTCTTCTAATGGCATATCCACTATTTTTCTGAAACCCTTTTCCATGCGAGACGTGATTCCTTGTTTATTTCCTGAAATGTTTCGACAAAATATATCTTTTGTCCTTTTAGCTTCAAGCATCTCCATTAACGCTGGCACCATTTTCGGTTTTGATACCATCCTTAACTCCACACTCCCTTAGAAACCAAAATAACTTCATGGAATCTTAGAGTGACAACGGGAGAGGGGGAAAGAAAAGATAAAAGGAAAGGGGGGGGGAAGAAAAGGAAAGATAAAAGGAAAGAGAGGGTAAAAGAAGAGTGACAGAGGTAGAGAGGGAAAGAAAAGGAAAGAGAGGGTAGAAAAGAGAATGATAGGGAAAGAAAGAAAAGGAGGAAGAGGGGATGTAAGAAAGAGGATGAGAAATAATGGCAAGGGCTAGATAAGAATCATGGAAATGAAGAAGAAAGGAATGAGAGATAGAGAGCAGAAACAGAGGACAGAAAAAGAAATTAAAGGAGTAAAAGTGAATGTGAAGAAGATGGAAAGAAGTTAGAGAGCTAAGAAGGAAGGATATAGAGAGAAAAGGAAAGAGTGTTTGAAAAAGAAAAAGATTTAAAATGAAGGAAAGGAAAGAAATAAAAAAAAGAGAAAAATGAAAGGCTAAACAAAAATTTTGGAAAGAGATCAAAAGAGAAAAATGGAAAAGTGCTAATGGAAAATATATGATGGGAAATCGGCAAATTTGACAAGTTATTTGCTCAATTTTGATCGGGAATTGTCAGTGTATAATACTCAATTTATAAGATTGATATCCAATATTGAATTAAGTGCATTGACAAAAAGGTTAGATTTAAAAATAAATAACCTTTTAAGTGAAAAAATGCTTTTTTCATCATTGAGCTATGAACTTATTAATGCATGAATATAAATAAATTGAAGACTAAAGGAAAATAGGAAAAAGAATAATTTAATGGAAAGAAAAGGGAAAGAAATAGAAAAGAGGAAGAACAACTGATTGCAAGAAGAAAAAAGATGAAGAATTGGATGTTTAGAGAAAGAGATAGAAAAAACAAAAAATATGAAAAATTGGATGTTCAGATAAAGAAGAAATAGGAAAGAAATAGAAGAGAAGAAGAACAATTAAATATCAAGAACAAGAAAGAAAGAAAGAAAAATTTGATGTTGCGAGAAAAGAAATAGAAGAGAAGAACAATTGAATGTCAAGAACAAGAAAGAAAGAAAAATTTGATGTTGAGAAAAACAGAGAAAAGAAATAGATTGAAGAAGAAGAATTGAATATCAAGAACAAGAAAGAAAGAAAAATTTGATGTTGACAAAAACAGAGAAAAGAAATAGATTGAAGAAGAAGAATTGAATATCAAGAACAAGAAAGAAAAATTTGATGTTGATAAAAAGGGAGAAAAGAAATAGAAGAGAAGAAGAAGAATTGAATATCAAGAACAAGAAAGAAAAATTTGATGTTGAGAAAAAGGGAGAAAAGAAATAGAAGAGAAGAAGAACAATTGAATATCAAGAAAAAAGAATACAAGAAGAAAAAGATAAAGAATTGGATGTCGAGAAAAAGAGAAAGAAATAGAAAAGAACAAAAAAAGATGAATACTTGGATGTTGAGATAAAGGAGAGATAGGAAAGAAATAGAAGAAAAGAAGAACTATTGAATATCAAGAACAAAAAGAAAGAATGCAAGAAGAAAATTTTGATGTTGAGAAAAAGGGAAGAAAAGAAATATAAGAGAGGAAGAAGAATTGAATATGAAGAACAAAAAACAAAGAGAATGCAAGTAGAAAAATAAGAAAATTGATGTTGAGAAAGAAAAGAAATAGAGAACAACTATTCAGTATCAAGAAAAGGAGAGAAAGGAAAGGAGGAAGAATTTAATGCTCACAAAGGGAAAGAAAGTAAAGAAGAAGAAAGAGAGAAGAAAAATAATCTAATCTGAAGAAAAGGGATAAAAAGAAAAAGAATTTGAGAAAAAAAAAATATAACATTGATTAATAGACATATAGAGATCGGTATTGTTTCTAAGTGGAGAGAGAGAGAGAGAGAGAGAGAGAAAGAGAGAGAGAGAGAATCAGCAGCAGCAGCAAAAGAGAAGACAAAAAGTAAGAACAAAGTAAAACCAGCAAAGGAGAAAGAGTTGGGATGGTGATATCTAGGCGCTAGGGGAGGAGCAAAATAAATGGTGAGAATGGTGGTGGGGTGGAATGATGAAAGGAAAAGGAAAAGTTGGATGATGTGCAAGAAAGAAAGCAGAGAGAACGTGAAAGTGACCCAGGATTATTGAGGTGACACCTAAAGTGGTCAAAGATTTGTGGTCATTCTAACTGGACACGTCATAAATATGACGATGAAAGAAAATAAAAGCAGTTCCATCAATGGTGGATATGAAGGGCGAAACAAAGTGCTTTACTTTAAGTATTACATTGTGATTTACTATGCTTATATATATATATATATATATATATACAACACACACACACGCATATATATATATATATATATATATATATATACATTTTAGTATTGATGATATAGTGTGCTATATTCATAAGTAAATAGTATTCAATATTGTGGATAGAGCATGTATATCTAAGTTAGGGTAGTGTGAACATGAAATTAACCCTTACTGACAGTCTCTTGCCTCTGCAATTTTCAAACCAAGTGAAACTATCTATGCTATCAAAACTTAGATGTACATATAGTCTATCACTGTTGGTTGGTTGGATTTTACGGCATTTCAACCCTTGTTGGGTTATTCTATGCCAAAGAAAAACAAAATAATAAACAAACATTCTTTGCAACAGCAGAAAACCCTTTAGTTGGACTATAGATATAACTTACTTTCAGTCATCCTGTCCCGAGCTCAGTCAGCTGGGGCTTTAGAATACACCGACTGCACCTCTGTAAAGGAGCTAAGACCCTGCCCTCAATGGGGCCACCTATTGGCCGTGGGTAGCGACCTGTGACACGTAAGGATGGAACCCTGGTAGCTGAGCACTCTACGACATGCAACACTCCACTTTGGACTTACTTAGGCTAGACTGGTAACCAATCAGCTGGTTAGGTCAAGCCCTAGCACCTATACGATTGTCTCAACCATATTGCCCTTATGATAAGACCCAACCCTTTTTATCATATGCTAGAAGGCAGTGGCTGAGGGTCTTCCTGTCCTGGGTATGCCATTATACTCTAACTGATGTTGAGGTTCCAATTCTGGAGGTCTGGGGAATGTGGAGCACTCCTTCATCACCATTGCACCCTGGTCTACTCTGACTCGGAGTGTAGCTCCTGTAAGGGTTCCATCTATGGGTTAAATATAAAAATGTGTTTATAAAAAAAATTGATTATCCATTAAGAATTAATCTATTTCAAAACTTTGTCAGCATTAAATGACCCACTGAGGTTGATATGTTGTAAAACACAACAAATAAATAATCAATTGGTGATAAATATATACTGTCCATGAGTTTGAGTTTCATGCATATTGAACCCCAAGATTGTCAGATAGATTCATCTGGCTATTGTGTAGCCCAATATATGTGAAACTCAAGAATCATGTATTTATCCTTATTAACATTTTGATAAGAGCAGTGAACACTTTAAAAAAATGCTCTTATATATTTTGAGCAATTTCTTACCCAAAACATCCACACTAATATCTATAATGTGTTTGCGTCTCTATTTGTATGTGTGTGTGTTTGTGATATCAAATATGGGAAATTGGAATCTATAGTGAAGCATAAACTGCATTTATTTTATGTTTAGCCCCAGTGGACACATTAAAACTTGCATTTAATCAGATTTTATGTATCTGAATATTATATCTATATACACATGTGAGGGTGTTTCTTTCTGTGTGTTATATAATATATTTGTATGCATGAAGAACCCCAGTTGAAATGAGATCTTCAGCCAAAGCACTGGGCTTGGTCTGGCACAAATGTCATGTGATGCAGCCAACAACTATAGTTGGGTAAATGTGAGTATTGAAATAACAGACAGTTAAGATGGTCACCTGATTGACAGACAGCAGTTTATTAAAAATGTATGTTTATATTTCAAAAACTCACCAGCTCAAGTGCAAGATATATATTATTATTATCTAAATTTGAGTAAATCAATGATTGTTTGTTAAAGGCTTTTTTTTTCTATTTAGTTTATGCTTGAAAAAAATTCCATGTTAATTGGTTCTAATTAGTTGTAATTTGCAATTAAGTCAAAAACTGACCGGTCTCATACTTCACATTCTGCCTGTCACTTTCCCCCTCTCTCTATATATATATCTTGATTAACTAGTCATTGTATATGTTAATTTTCTCTGTGAATTAAAGAGAGAGATTGGAGAGTATGAGCATAGATGAATTATTTGTATGTTAATTTTCAGCAGCTAACGGCTGGTTTATATATAAGATGGGTCAGTATTTGACTTAATTGCAAATTTTAGCAAATTTTTTATTTTTTATTCTCAGTTGTATTTATTTTTTATTTTTTAATTCAATTTGTTTTGCAAACTTTCTTCCTGATCATAATTATCTACCTAGAGCTGAATAGGTGACTGAACGTGTCATTTTTAATAGTATATATATATTATATATATATATATATACCAAACCCTTGCACAAGCAGGACATGACACAATGTCCATTTCTTAAGTGGTGTTTAACAGGTTTGAATTCAGAATTTTTACATTTAGACTGGTTGCCTACCAAGGTTAAAAAGCCCAATCTGCCCTACTATTTAACCATAGCTATCTGGAGAATTGTCGAATACATACCTTTCCCAAGGGCATTAGCATTATGTGAAATGTAAACAGCCTCATCCCGGATTTGAACTCAGTTTGCCGTGTCCATTTCCTACGATGATAACCATTACACCACATACTTCAACAAGATATTAGAATTTGGTTTGTAGAATGTGTCTTCAAATGCCAAGAATTTTTACTTTTCCAAACATCCTGTTATTTTTCGCATAATTCCATTTAAACGAAACTGCAGGGAATCTTTTCCTTTCTTCAGCAAAGGAAATTGTTAAATGTTTCACTTAGCATAAAACTAAATTCTACATTCAGATCCTTTAAAAAAGAAAGACAAGAAAATATGCAGCAAATCTTTGATATACTACCTCTGCCCCATTATAGTTGTTACATCTGCATATAAATTTCATAAACTAAATGTACCAATTATTATGGGACAGAGGTAGTATATCTATTATTATACTAAAACTGAGTGAATCAATGATTGATTTTTAAAGGCTTTTTTCATGTTTAGTTTAATGACACAAAATTCATACTAAAAAATTCCTTATTTCTAGGATTAAGTTATGTTTTAAAAAATTTCCATTTCAATTGGTTCTAATCGTAATTAGCAATTATTATGTAAAAAAAAAACTGACCCGTCTCCTACTCAAGATATACATAGAGAGCAGAAAATGATAGGCAGAATGTGTTCTGCCTATCATTTTCTGCTCTCTATGTATATCTTGATTACCTCCTTGTTATAGATGTTTCTCTGTGAGCATAAAGAGAATGATAGAAGCTAAAACATATTTATATTTTTATCAGGTCCCCTTAAATTTGAATTAGGTCAAATGTTCCCTTTCAAAGAAATCTTAAAAAATGATTTTAATGTGTTTTTTTTTTTTTGTTTTTGTTTTTTAATTCGGTCGTATATATATATATATATATATATATATATATATATATATATATATATATATATATATATATATATATCAGATTTAATTTTCTTTGCAAACTCACTTTTCCCTAATCCCAATTATCTACCCAGAGCTCAATGTGTGACCCAATGGTTCACGTTTTGTCTAGTACCATATAAATGTGTGCAAAAAATGACTATAATAGGTAGTACCACTCTACTTTCTGAGAAATCTTACAAAATGCTTTTAATGTTTTTTTTATAAATTATCCGGCCGTATTCATTTTTATAAAAATCCAATTCGCTTTGCAAACTCACTTTTCCCTAATCCCAATTATCTACCCAGAGCTCAATGAGTGACCCAAGAGGCCACGTTTTGTCTAATTTTCTAGTTTTCACTATTAATATATATATATATATATATAAACAGAGGTTTGTCTTTGAAGCCGAAACTAAATCACTACTCAAGTCACAATTCCCTTAGTTATTGACGATGAATTTATTTTTATTTAAACCTCAGTTATTGATAAAATTTATACCTATTAATATTTGAATTACATTCTAATAACATGCAATTGTATTATATGTACAACAAATATACATGTGAACAGGAAAGCTAATTTGCATATTGATAATAAAAGTTTAATTTTTATTAAATATGCGCTGTATTATGATTTCTAATTGTTTATGAATAGAGCCTCTTCAATAAATCTTAAAAGAAATCCCTTAACAAGAAGAAATAACTAATATTATACTTCCTATTTTAACTAAACAGTTAAATTAGGATTTAACAATGAAAGACGGGAGTAGGGAAATGATGAATAGTTTCAAAGTTGCCAATCCCTCAACCAAACTTAAAAACTTTTAGATTAGTATATATAAGTGGCTTATTCTTCAGGGAAAATTTTGCAACTTCTACAGTGAATGGTTTTGTTTTGTTTAAGAGCATATCAGCCCTGTGGGTTATCTAATGCCAAGTATTTTTTGGTACATATTTGTATGGGAATAGTTAGTAATTAAATAGTTTCCGTTTAACTTAGCTCTAAAACCCTTGGTAAGGGTATAACTTCAATTGTTCTTCTTCCAACTATGACTAAATAGTAGGTCAGACTGGGGTCTTTAATCTTGGTATGGCAACCGATCTATGAGAAGAAAAACTCTGAATTCAAACCTGTTAAATTCCAGTTAAAAATCACCTTTGTTGCATCCTGCTAGTGTGGATTGGTTGGTAAATATATACCTGACAATATTTCAAATACAGGTCGTGAGCGCATCGAGTCCTACGCAAAGCAGCCAAGAGTGAACAATAAACGTGTTCCCAAGTCTAGCATAAATATATACTAATGTTGATTTGAAATGCTGTATCAAAATAAATCGATAATCAAAAAAGGAAAAGAGAATGTTGAAAAAATATTACATGTTCTTACAATTGAAGGCTGTGAAGAATGAATGACAAAGAAAACAAAATGTTTCTGATTTGATTCTCTACAGCCTTCAGTACATTAGATTTTAGTTAAATATATAGGCCATTCTATTTTCATCTCTCTCTCTCTCTCTCTCTCTCTCTCTCTCTCTCTCTCTCTCTCTTATATATATATATATATTATATATATATATTATATATAGTATCAAGTGTTTCCGTGATATGATTAAACCAAACTTGAGAACAAACGTACATATAAAGGTTTTGCGTATATACATATAAATATCAGTGTATGTGCAAATGTTTACATTAACGGAGTATATTATGAATAAATATACGAAAACTAAGGTTGCGATGAGAAAATGATATTTAAATAGATCTACTATGTAATTATGAAATTAAACTTGAAGATGCGAACGTTGCTGAAATGAATTTATTTCTGACGAATTAAGGTTTACACACACACACACACACACACACACACACATATATACATATATATATATATATATATATATATATATATATGTATGTATAGTATGAACAAAAAGTGATAAGACAAACAGGAATATTTCTTATATATTCTCAACTAGTTTCGACCTTAGGTCATCGTCAGGAAAAGATTTCTTGATTGAAGAAATTTTTTTAGGGTTTTTTTTAAGGGAGCATTATAAAAGAATTATAGAAATTGAAATATTTTTGAGGGTTTGACATGCTATTATAATCCGGGTAGAGAAGTGTGTTAGTAGTAGCAAGTCTATGTGTTCCGTGAAAAAAAAACCCTCTTTGAGGTGAGTTTTTTTTTAATGCTCTTACATATGTGAGGAAGGGTTCTTGGGACTTATGTGTATGACCATATATGTACACATATAAATGTATTGTGTGCATACATATATGCGTGTGAATGTATCTCGATACTGTGTACGTGACTTTTAGCTTTTCAGATGGGTATATATATATATATATATATATATATATATATATATATATATATAATAAAGCAAGATAAAAACTCAAGACTCTCATGTTGTTGATCTTCACATGAACTAGTATTCGACACATTGTGACATGACTCTGCATTTTTGTGCATAGCACACTGTAAAGATTCTATGAAGTAAAAATACTTTTAGCATCAAATTTAATCCTAATGAAATGCAATATATATATATATATATATATATATATATATTGAGGGTTATCATATTGTGATCACCACTTCAATGGATGGAATGAAAGGAATAAAAAAATGTTTATTAGTAAAACAAGGGGCCTTTCGTCCGGTGTTTGTCAAGTTATACACCCGGAATCGATTAAAAGTTGTAAACAAATTTTTGACACGAATGGATATGGAAGGATTAAGGAAACGGTTTGACAAGTGAGGGGGGGGGGCGAAAACAAAATTAAGAAATCCCCATTTATATATATATATATATATATATATATGGAAATAACGACCTAAGTCCAAATCCCGACAAAGCTGTTTGCATTTCATTTTCCTAATGCACTTAGGAAAGGTATTTCCAACTATACTCCCTCCAACTACTGTAAATAGTAGGGCAAACTGGGCTCTTCAAACTTGGTGTGCCAACCGGTCTAGGAGAAGTAATTTAAACTCCGATTTAGATTGTGTCGCATCCTGCTCGCGTGGAGTAGTTAGGTAAATACATACAATGGGGGGGGGTGAGCAACCTTCTCCTCTACTAAAATGTCAATTTCCGGTTTAGCTCAGAACCATAGGATTCCGGGTTCGATATCGGCCCTCGCCAACTCAGCGTATGAGTAGCACAGGGATATGTGGGGTAAAGTGAGGAGCTGATGGTAGGTGTGGCACTCCACCTCAGACGCAAAAACAATCTCCCTGGGCGAACGCTCGTGAGAAGGGGATAGACACCGTCGCTTTCTGGCTAATATCGACATTAGGTCGCCCGTCGACTTTACTACTTTACTATTATTCATAGAATATATAAACAAATCCACCCTTTCGGTTGAGGGTGGGGGATTCAAGAGTAATACACACCGTCCTTGGCAACAGGACAGACCCTTGGTCCTCAAAAGTTGGGGTGTCATGGGTAGTACACACAAGACCTGGCAATAGGACAGACCCTTAATTGAAATGATTATTCCAGCATTGGAGAGAGTTGCAGACACAGCATCTAGAATACGAGGGCCCCCACTCTGCTACAATTCCATTTTCATTTAGTATTCATAGAAAATATGAAATCCGCCCTTTCAAGAGCCCCTAAACAAGCTTGGGTCCTCCCCGGTTTGGGGAGTTCGAGGGTAGTACATGCCGGTCCTGGCAACAGGTCAGACCTTTTAATTGAAATGTTTATTGCAACTTTTCTGTTATTAGCACCGTTTCTTCTGTAACGAGATTATGAAGGTCCTGAGTTTTGGGAGGACTACTATAGAAAAGGAGGAAGAAGAAATTAGACAAGGTGAAGGCTTTGAAAAAGGGTGGAGTGATGCACGGTGATTTGACCGGGGCATGACCCCCGAATGGAGAATTGAAAGCCAACCGGAAGTTTCGGGTGGTGACCGGAACCGGAAGTCACGTGATAACGAGGAACGACGAACAACAAGATCGCCCTCTTTTTTTTTTCTTTTTTTTTTTTTTGCTTTCCGCTTTCCGGGGCGTAGAGTACGGACGGGCCTCTGGTCCCTAGTGTGGGATTACAGTAATTTAACAGTGTCCTCTCTCTCTTTCTCTCTTTCCTCTCCGAAACAACCCACGAGACGAGCCCAAAAATAAAAGCTAAGCCATGGGGAAGATATGTCTCAAGTGTTGTATCTTTTTTTTATCGACAAGACGACCGCCGCGTAACAAACACCTTTTTAGTGTCGTGAATTTGGAGGCACGTTGACAAGACCCGCTATATAACATATATCGCTTTTGGTACTGTGACCATATCGCCACGTTACACTTCTAACAATGGTGGCTCTAGTATTATGAAGAGATGACACCTTCATTTCAAAATTCGGGAAACTCACTACCATCGCAGTTTTAAGCAGGCAGCATTGTTTTTATGACTCTTATTAACACCTTCACTTCAACTGTTAGGTATTTTCTTACCAACAGGTTCACACATTTTACAGGCGACACTGTGATCGAGCAAATTATTAACACTTTCATCCCAACTGTCACTTGTTCTATAATCAAGAAGTGAGGAGGCGCATGGTGTAATGGTTACCGACCTATGAAATGGACAATGGATTAATTTTTAAAAGTGATTTCGGACCATATGACCTTTAGGCACCCTTTTTTGATCTCGATTAAGAAAGGACATGTTTTTCATTTACACCGTCAATATCGGTTGTTTTAACAGACGATTTTTAGATTTTTTTTTAAATTATAAAACTAACCCCTAACAAACAACCGGATATTAACGGTGTAAATGAAAAACACGTCCTTTCTTAATCGAGATCAAAAAAGGGTGCCTAAAGGTAATATGGTCCGTGATTTCCTGAGGGGGTGGAATTAAAAATTCAAATTCACAGAGTTTGTACCATAAGTAAGTAAAATCATCAAATCTATTAAAGGAGTAAAAAAAAAAAAAAATAAAACAATTTGAAATGGAAACTTAGTTCTGATAAATTTAAATATATATTAAAATAAAACAAACTACGTATATAAATGTATAATACCGGATATGTATTTATTTATTAAAACTTGTTTTAAAAAACAATGAGGACAGTCTAAAGTTGCATGCTCAAATTTGGAGTGTATTTATTCTCTGTTATGAACATTTTGGCTAATGTGACGTAAGCAGTGACGTAGTTACAGACAAATAAACCAAATCCATTGCGACAGTTGTAATTCCCGCCTCCCTGTTAGTTTTCTATGGAGTTGCCTAAGTAACTATCACAAACCCACTCCCTTAATTGTTTTTCGGATACTAATGGTCTCCCAGGACTTTTATATCTTTATACAAAACTCCCGTTGTTTCAAATTTCTTGCAAAAATCGGAAATGCATTATCTAATCGGTGGTGATTTTTCCTGAAATGTGTCCTATATGGACGTCCAATCTGACGTGTCAAATTTACCCCCCCACACACACCTATATTCAACACAATGAAACTTGAATAAAGGTTAATATTATTTTCAAAATTGTGGGGCCATTCAAAAGAAGAAACTTAAAAAAAAAACTCCTGATGATTTCAAAAAAGAATTCAGCTTATGGAGATAATGAAAATTATGGACGAAAACAATTTTTACATTTTCGCACCATTAAATCAATTGAAATTTAATGTAGCCAAAAACAAGTTATGACTACCAGGCTTTTTTATAATTCTATGTGTCAGATATAGGAGGGGGGTAATTTGACCGTCAGATTGGATGTCCCTAGTATTCTAAGATGCTATTTGATGACCGTAACAGAATGAGTTTTACTTAATTCAAGCAAACAAAATCCATTCTCAAGGGATTTTTGGCACGAAGACTGACAGTAAAATACGTTGAGCTAACGGAAGCCTTAATAAGAAACTGCATGTGTTTCTTTACAAGACTGCGTATCATCAGTTTCAATATTTTAAATTTATGTTGGTTTTCAAATAAATTTGTGAAGCTATTTATTTTTCTAGACACAAATGTATATAGGGCCGTAGCAGCCGTCCCGTCCCAATTTTTACCTCTTGTGATATTTTTACAGCGTTTTCTTTCAACAAAACAAAAAAAATGCCACTCCCGCTATCCTGATATATATATATATACATATACATATAAAATAAAGTGTTTTTTTATAGTGTGTTTGAAGCATGTGCGTAATTGTAATAGAATTTTTTTGAAGGCAGTTGACAATGCAATATATGTTGAAAACTATGTTTATTTACCTTTTTTTTTAAGAAAAAGAAAAAAAGGTAAATAAACATAGTTTTCAACATATATTGCATTGTCAACTGCCTTCAAAAAAATTCTATTATATATATATATATATATATATATATATTCGGTTTAGCATATTTATGAATAAACAGTGCTTAATGTCAGTGATTTATATAATATAAATATATATCCAACTCCGTACGAACAGGGTGTGATTCAAGGTCAATTTTTAAACGGAGTTTAACAGATTTGAATTCAGATTTTTCTTTTCCTAGACCGGTTACCATACCAAGATTAGAAAGACCAGTCTGCCCTACTATTTACCCATAGCTGGTGGGGAATAGTTGGATTTATACCTTTCCCAAGGGTATTAGTGCTATGTGAAATTTCAACTCGATTCCTCATGTCCATTTCCTCCGAAGATCGACCTCTAAAGGCACACACACACACACACACACACACACACATACACATATATATGTATATTGTATTTTAGGGTCTATATATATATATATATATAACGATTTACCAAAAACATGATCTTTCAACGTATTTTATACAATATACACACATGTATAGTATCCGAATACCGCTGCAATGTTTTAGTTGGAGCAGTATTATGCCAGTAGTTTATCCAGAGTGCTCAATACTTCGTAAAAAGTAGAGCTATGTAATTATGAAAAAAAAAAAAATATTTTTTTTTTTTTTTTTTTACAATTATCCTATCAGCCTTCTTGTTAGTCCATAGCAGGACTTCGCTTAGATATGTGCCTTTTCTGACTGCATTAACACGAAGAAAACACCAAACAGCCACGGTCAGAACTAAAACTCGTCATGCCGATTCCATTTTCCATGCTTCTAACCGTTTTGTCACCTGTCTGCAAATGTTTTTGAGAATTCGTTTTATATAACGGTTTCCAGTATAGTTGATTAAGATCCGCTGCTGAGCCAACTGATGACCAATTAATTTTATTAGTTAGTACATACGTATGGTGTTAGGTGCTCGAAGACGGGTAGAAAACCGGGGGGCGGGGAAATGGGAAGAGGTGGCCTGGCGTTGGTGCCACTGCAGATTTTCAGAGTTTTATTACCGCTCCTATCGATTGTATCAATTTAGGTCAGTTGCCTAGTAAAAGTGTGCGAATTTTATTACTCATAAACGGCGGACATATAATCTCCCGGATAGTATGGGTCCCGTTCCTCGATTCTCCAACGCCCCAGCTCCGTGTCACTGCATCTGGTCTTTCGAGTTAATTCGTTCGAGCCGTTGACAGACAGACAGAAGGACAGATAGATGCACATGAAACGCGGAAGAGAAAGAGAGAGAGAGTTAGATGAGAAGCCGGGGTCTTTTTCATGGAACATGGTTGGGTTTGTTGTCCTCAAGAGGGGATAAATAGCACTTGTGCCGGCAGATAGTTTTAATACTGTTGCAAGATTGTCCCATTAAATGCGTTGGGGACCTGGGTATTTTAGTGGGGGTGCCGGTTTGGCAGAAAGGATTGATGAGCCATCGTGTGATTGCAAGGTGCTGGGATGACCTGTTCGGGGGTTATCATCCGTCATCCTTTATGTTTAGTTGTGTTTATAGTAGATTAGTGGTCAGTCCTTGTTTCTAAGGCAACCTACTTGCCAGAGTTTGACCAGCTCAGTCCTGAGTAAAGAAAAGGTGTAAGACTGCTTCAGTTATGATCGCGGGTCGGTATTGGGTGGGTTAAAAAGAGATTGTACGTATCAGTAGTGATTGTGATTGTAAAATTGCTGTGGTCATTGTAGATGGGCGAGATGTGCGTATGTGCCGGTTGGTGGGTGGGGTGGGGGGGTTGAAGGTGAAAGAGAGATAAATCGTGAGTGGTGTTGTGTGGACGTGAAGATGGCGACAAAAGGAGAAAAAGATATCTGGTATTGTAATTGCTGATAAAGATAGAGTAAGAGAAAATGGTATAACTAGCTTGGCACGAGATATCTAGGAGAGAGAGAGAGAGAGAGAGAGAGAGAGAGAGAGAGAGAGAGAGAGAGAGATATCATGTGGTGGATGTGAAGGTTATGGCAAAAGGAGAAAAAGATATCTCGTATCAGAGTCGCTGATAAAGGTAGATTGTGTAAGGGAAAGGTATAACTAACTTAGCGCTATATATATATATATATATATATATATATATATATATGAGAAGTAAATACACAAGCTATGTGTTTATGATATGGCTTTTTTTTTTAGCCGATAATTTTTGGGAGAATATATGCTTAATTGAAGTCGTACCTAATTTTGAAAATTAATTGATTAATAATTGATTAATTAGGCGGGAATGCCTATTTAAATGTAAGGCTAAAAAAATCGAGAAAAATCAATCTCTGTATGTATATTTCGGCCTATTAGGCCTCATCAGCAGAGCTATAGATAGGAAGACCGCCTTGTGCGTGATTCGAAGCCCGACTGTCAAGCTAACAGGCGAGCATCGTAACCCTACACCAACCGGACTTTCTTTAGATTTTTCGTTTTGTTCAAAATTAGGTACGACTTCAATTAAGCACATATTCTCCCAAATATATATATATATATATATTATTGTGTGAGGTAGAGAATCATGAGGTCTGGGTTTGAATGTGTAGATGACGGCAAAAGGAGAAAAAGATACCTGGACTCGTAGTTGCGGATAAAGATAGTCTAATCCCCTTTCATTTACGCTAGAGCTGGGAGGTTCTTTTTGGCACTGAGGCAGAGCACCACACCTACCATCAGCTCCTGGTTTACCAGAGAGTTTCAAGCTGAGTTGGCGATGGTCGTTATCGAACCCAGAACCTTGTGTTCCTAGGCGGATGCTCTGCCGATTGAGCTAAACCGACCCTTGATAATTATACCTTTTATGCGCAACTACGATTCCATATATGTTTCTCTCTTTTCTCTTCATCTTCATATCCACACCACCACTCAATATTTTCTTTATCTCCCCACCTCTCTCTCTCTCTCTCTCTCTCTCTCTCTCTCTCTCTCTCTCTCTCTCTCTCTCTCTCCTCATTCCCCTCTCTCTCTCCGTCCGTCATTCCTCTCTCTCTCTCTCTCTCTCTCTCTCTCCGTCATCTCTCTCCGTCGTCCGTCCGTCTCTCTCTCTCTCTCCGTCCGTCCATCTCCCCCTCTCTCTCTCTCGTCCGTCCCTCTCATCCGTCCGTCCGTCCGTCCGTCCGTCCGTCCGTCCCTCTCTCTCTCCGTCCGTCCCCTCTCTCTCTCTCTCTCCGTCCGTCCCCTCTCTCTCTCTCTCCCGTCCGTCCCCCTCTCTCTCTCTCTCTCCGTCCTTCCGTCCGTCCCCCTCTCTCTCTCTCTCTCTCTCCCTCTCCGTCCGTCTCTCTCTCTCTCTCTCCTCGTCCGTCCCTCTCTCTCTCTCTCTCTCTCTCTCTCTCTCTCTCTCTCTAGTTATAACTTTCTTTACTCAAACTAAGCACGAAATATTTAGCAGATAAATTGAAAGAGGTGAGAGAAAAAGATAGATTATATGTGGTGGATTGGAAGATTATGACAAAAGGAGAATAATATATATGGTGTCAGAGTTGTAGATAGAGTAAGGAAAAGGCATAACTAATTTGGCGCAATATATCTTGTAGAGAGAAAGAGAGAAAGAGAGAGAGAGAGAATTGCAAATAGTGAGTATGGATGGGAAGATGGCGACAAAAGAAGAAAAGGATATCTAGTATTGTAATTGTTGATAAAGATAGAGTAAGGGAAAGGTATAACTAACTTGGTGCGAGATATCTAATATATATATATATATATATATATTTGATAATTGAATCATATTAGCACGACCAGACAACTCGGCAAACACCATCAGCGACATCCGGAGCACTGGACAGCTGTTTCTATCTCCTTTGGTCTCATCAGCAGTGCATACCACAATCTCCGCCACTATGATTCAATTATCAATTATATATAATTCCTCTATAAAATTTAATATATATATATATAATATATATATATATATATATATATATATATATATTGTAGAAAAGATTTTTCTCTATCACGGTTTCGGTGTTCTAAGTACACCGTCTTCAGGAGATCTTCGGTTCTCCTGAAGACGGTGCCGTAGTAGAGAAAAATACTTTTCTACAACTATTAATACTCTATATTTTACAAGATATATTGAGCCCTTTTGGATTAACTACTTATGCTACTATAATGATTACATGGTAGTAACTTGTTGATGAATATATATATATATATATATATATATAATGAGAGAGAAGAGAGAGAGATCGAGAGATCGAGAGAGAGAGAGATCGTGCGGTGGATGGGAAGATTATAACAAAAGGAGAAAGATATATCTGGTCTCAGAGTTGCTGATAAAGGTAGAGAAAGGGAAAGGTATAACTAACTTGGCGTGACATATATATATATATGTATAATATATATATATATGTGTGTGTGTGTGTGTGTGTGTGTGTGTATTTATGTGTGTGTGTGTGTATGTATTTGTTTGTGTGTGTATTTATGTGTGCGTGTGTATATGTATTTATGTGTGTATATGTAGAGGCGGAGAGAAAGTTAGAGAGTGAGAGAGGGTGCAGAAAAAGTTAGAGAGAAAGAGAGTGGGAGAGGGGTGCAGAAAAGTTAGAGAGAGAGAAAGCGAGTTGGAAAGAAAGTTAGAGAGAGAGGGTAGAGAGAAAGATAAAAGTGGGGAGAAAGTTAGAAAAAGAGATAGATAGAATATCCTGATGGAAATTCACGATTTATTGAGCAAACGGTGCATTTTATTTCTGGAACCTGGAATTCTGTCGCTAACATGACGTGAGAATAGACAAACAGCAAGGTAGAAGTGTCGAAGACGGAATTGATGGTAAGTGTTGATGAGTGGGTAACAACATGGAAATGGGAGGGGAGTCGGTGTGTGTGTAGGGGGTCTCGGCAGGCAAGAAGAAGGGGTCAAAGTATCTCAGGGAAAGAGAAGGAAATAGAACAATTAACAGGTTTTCTTTTCACCTTGCCAATCCAACGTTTCTCGCCAATGCTATTTCTCCGCTTACTTTTCGCCCCCCACCCCCACCCCACCGGCTTTCATTCGCTATCTTTGCAGCCACCACCGTATCTATGAACAACCCTGACATTTCTAATTCTCTATTCTGTCCGACGCATGCGTGGTAAATAGACAAGATGTGGCCATCAACAATACGAAAAACCTGAGTTTGCCCCGCAACTTTGCATACAATCACCTGCTCCAACTGGGCTTCGTTTTTCTTTCACCTCCTTCATTTTCTTTGCTGAATCATCATCTACATCATCATCATCATCTACATCTACACCATCATCTTTTTCTCGCTCATCATGACATGCAAGTATTGTACCATTCCTCGTGCTCTTTGTAGACCCATCAACGTCTCTAAATCCCATTATTACTACTACTACTACTACTCTTAACAATACCATAAATTCATCATTGATACAAACACGTGGGAGGTAGATGCAAAAAGTCGAGCGGCCTGGCGCCTAAACGTTAAGTAAGGCACGGAGAGGTTTGAGGTGGAGAGGAGAGAAGCCTCGACAGCAAAGAGAGCCAGAAAGAGAGAGAAAAGACAGCAATCCCAGAAAGCATCACAGTTTGTGTGTAGTCACTGCACCAAAGACTGTCACTCAAGAATTGGCCTGCACAGTCACTTGCGCAGATAATTTTTGGACACTACGCCATCGTCCTTAGTGGACAGAAAGGTGCCAACAACAAATTTATCATAGACTGGACTGTCAGTGGGGCTTAGAACTCACCAGCTGCATTCTCTGTACAGGGGTGAAACCCCCCCCCCAAAAAAAAAGGGGATGTCCTAGGTATGACACCAAATTTCATCAGGGTGGTGTAATTCCAGATCTGGCGCATGTGGAGTTCCCTTCATTGTTATTATTCTCAGGTCCACTCTGACCCAAAGTTAGGGTCCCGTCTAAGGGTTAAATAGAAAAAAATTGGTTAAATCGAACTTAACGGACCTAAATTCCACCATCGTGGGGAAACAATTAATGACAATGCAAATATATATACACATTCACTATCACCAGAACTTGCTTTTTGTGCAAAAATAATGAAGATTGTATTTATATCTGGGAAAGATATTTAGAAATTAGGATTTGGTGACGGTCATGATTAAAACATGAATCAATTATGTAAGATCAAAACAATCAATGAATCTGTGAGACTAACTTTTTATTATCCACCCTCTTACCTAGGATGTAGGTAGCCACTTCTAGTCATATGAATAGTTGTTTTCAAATCAATTAATCATTGTTTACATCACAAGTCAAAGAACAGCTCGAAGTAAACATTTCTAAAAGTGTCCAAAGTTCTGATATTGTCATTATTCCGTGAATTATTTAAACTAACATCCCATCTTTATTATTGTAGATAAATTATTGTAGATATATTTGTCCATGCACCATTAAACTGAAACGGGTCTCCTGGCTCGGATGATGAATAGATTTTTTTTTATCTGATTGTAATTGTGGTTTTAATAGGGTGAGTCAAATATTTTGCAATATTTGGTAAGATGAAATACAATTTTGCAGCGCCGGATGCTTTTGTCCTGGCCATTAAGATTATGAAACACTGGACTGTGAGATGCCGACCTCACCTGATACCAAATTTTTTTAACACAATATACTATGTAAAAATTTATTTCTTAATCATATATAACACTCATCACAGGATTTTAAACACACTGATACCATGGGCTGTTTTGAGGTTAATCTAACTCTGCTAGACCTTAATAGAGACATTGTTAATGAATAAGATGCTAATTAAGATTAAATAATGACTATTTAATAACCATTGAGAATATAATGTAAATAACTAATGGAATTGTGATGTTGGTGGTGATATAGATTCAGTTACAGACAATCTCCATTATAATAAGATACAATCGTAAATAAAAAAAACCAGGCAACACCTGCCCCCTCGATTTAAAGGGGCAGGGCTGGGTTTATTGCCCAGCGTCTGAGGCGCCTCCTTGAGGGGGAATGCCGACGGGATCGACGCAATTTTCCCACCTGCCACCCATGAGTCTCGGCTTGTGGCTGGTCCCACGTAAATAGGGCCTTTGTGTCTGACCTTGTACAAGTGGGGTACGAGGAAAATACTATGAGAAAATTTTTACACGAGAAATATCTTGATTGTAAAAATCTACCAAAGTCTTCAAAATAACTGATTTCAATAAATCTACAAAAGTCTTCAAAATCAATAAAGTTTTGATACTTATTCATTTTATGAAAAAGTATATATATAATATATATATATATATATACTTTTTCATAAATATAAGAATCAAAACTATATTATCAGTTATTTTGAAGACTTATTGAAATCATGAAGATATAGTATATATATATATATATATATATTAATATATATTATATATGAGAGAGAGAGAGAGAGAGCACTAATTGTCCTTGTCTGATTGTCAAGGTTCTTGCAATCCGTGTGAAATTTCTGAACCATCGGATTACTATACTGTGATCAACTGCAGCATCATGCCCAAATCAAACTCATAAAGCATAAGTTCCTGAATTGGACTGAAGTAATGCACAAGGTATCAGGCACCACCTACCATGATACTACCAACCACAGTGAGTCCTTTCCATGACTTGAAATGCTTCGGTCACATGATATATTACTGTAAACTAGCACGTACTTAAAATTGTTTGTGTTGCCATTCAACAATAAGAGCCTACTCAGTACATTTGAATACTTATAAAATCTGCTTTGAATAAAAGTTTCTGGCATTGTTCCCTTCGTCTTCCTTTCCTCCTTGCAAAATCAACCACATGCCGACTCAAATTTGTCATTCCAAATAAGTTTAAAAAGCCATTGTTGGGTCAACATTTCTTTTAATGAGTCCCAAATTAGCTAGTTCCTTGAAAGACAGCTTTTATCTATCCTGGGAACTATGGGCTTCGTGTTATTTCTGGACAAATTCAATTTGTCTTCCATCTGCCTCAAGTTGACCCCCGTTCCCTGCCCTCTTCTATGTTCCAATCCTTAACCCCTAGCCCTTTTATGGAGATGATGAACGTGTATGTCCAAGTTGCCAGGCACTTGACTGACATCCTTGTCTATACTTACCTTTTATTATCAAAGTGTAAAATCAGTAGGTGTGGCGCTCCACCTCAGACGCCGAAAAAACTCTTTGGTCTATTACTACTAAAAAGGGGATAGGCTCCTTCACTGTCTGGCTGATACTGACTTTAAAAATTCTTTGGAGAAATCAGCAAAAGACTAGAGCATTCACTACCATCAGAAATGTTAGTTTAACCAAAAACATAAAATGTTTAATTTTCTGCAGCCTTTTTCTTCTATCATTTGAACAGTAAATATCCCCTTGTTATCAAGCAAGATTGGAATATCCTGAAAAGATTATCTATATATTGATAATGGAGATTCGCTTCCGGTTTTTGTCTGTAACAAAAATTACGTCACTGCTTAGGTCACATTACCCAAAATCGTCATAAAAAAAAATACACTCAAAATTTGAACATGCAACATTAGACAGTCCTCATTGTTTTTTTTTTAACAGGTTTTAATAAATACATGACTGGTATTATATATCTATATATAGTTTGTTTTATTTTAATACATATTTAAAGTTTACATTTCAAATTGTTTTATTTTTTAATCCTTTAATGAATTTGATGATTTTTACTTACTTAGGGTACAAACTCGCTGACATTGAATTTTTTACTCCCCAACCCTTAGGCAATATGTTTCAAAAATCTATTTTTACATCGCCAGGAGGGTGTTTTTTTTATTTTGTACTAGTACATTAAATATCTATCAATAATGGAGATTTGTCTCAAAATAGGTTTAATAAATAATTACTTTGTATTATTCTAACAAACTATGCATGTAAGATTTTTTTTTAGTATGGGGTGGGATACATGATTTTAGGTAATGTCATTTTCATTGCTGCACAAAATGAGCATGTTACTGCACATTTCAGAAACACTGCACGCTTATTTTTACAACTTGAGTGTTTAATGATTTTAAGTCTTCAATGTATCATCTACGTTCACTCAAATGATTTTAAGCCTTTCACGTCTTCTCTGTGTTCGTTCAAGCTTATTGAGCAATTAAATGATTTTAAAGTCTTTGAACTGTTTTGCATAACAGAATAAAAGTCGACTACGAGACGATATTTCTGTTTTGATTCTGAAAATGACTGACTGAAAAGCCGAGTCTTTTCAACTTTTTAGATGATGACGAGACTGAGCTTGACGCAATTACTCACAATGAATTGCACACTAGGCAAGACTTTTGGTACTAAAGGTCAGTATTTTATATTGACAGCATTTGTGCCATTTTTTTTTTTGTGATGATATGAAACACGTTGTCCATTAGATGAGTCTAAGGTGTAAGGGATGAAGGCACCTCCACATTTTTTGCATGAATGTAGGTCACCAGTATTTGATAAACAATCAAGAGTTGGGAATAAGTTTGTTTATTATTTGTCTGAATGTTTTAGATAAGTTGTGATAATTTGTATTATTTACATTTTTTCAGACTGTTATCCTCATCTTCATTGTTATATACACGTTTCGGCTGATGTGAACTCCAGCATTCTTCAGATGTTTCTTATCAAACTCGGGGAATCTTCTTGTCAAATTATTTGAGTGTGTGTGTATAATATATATATATATATATATATATATATATGTTGTTATGGATCCAATGAGAGAAAATTAAATATTTTATAAAAAAGGTCCGCAAAATGGATTATGTTTTTTAAAACAGTTTATAATTATTATATATATATGGGAAAGAAAGAGAGAGTGTGATGGGTAAATTGTTGTCTAAATTATGCAATAATAAAAATAGCACTGACATCTCACTTTATCAGATATATCTTCCAACATTTCATGAAAATATCTTGAAATACTATAAATTAAATTTATTCAAAGAAATTGCCATTGGATTCAACCACAGCTTCCAGACGACTTTGGATTCTCTTGGAAACATTTCTGAGAGTCTTCTTGTTTAGATTGGTAAATGATGCTGTTGTCCTTGCTTTCAGTTTCTCTTTGGTGTTGCAAAGATTTGTTGATCTAGCATCAATCATGCCCAATTCAAAACAGTGCGACACCAAATTATCAAAGGGTTGCATTCTGAGGATTTGAGGCGGTTAAAGTCACAGAAATTTTTTGAGAACTGGGATTGGGTTATCATGTTTTGTGTGAATGGTACAGAGTTGTCTTGCCAGACATAAGGTCTCCCAGGTCTCCCAGCAGCAACCTGCTAAATCCAGGGTAGCACTTCCTCCCCCAAGTGCTTAATTTCGGCTTCTGTTTTGAGTGTGGGAAGATAGAGGCATAATGTTGGAACTTTTGTGTCTAAATTTGGGTTCATGGCGTAACATGGCATTAAAACAGTTTTAAGTGACAATCATCTGGAAGCTGCGGATTCAATCCTGACTACAGGTGGAAATAACATAAAATACTTCACAAAGCTACTTGTATCTGGTCATGGTTAATGAAATGAGAACAATCTAGTGCAATGGATTAAATAAAGGGTTCGTTTCGAAGTTCTCTTATAATTCCAACATGAAAGTTCTGAGTTTGACAAGAAACACCTGAGGAAGGCTGAAGGGCACATTGGCCGAAACGTTGTGTATATAACATTAGAGATCAGGGAAACAGTAAAAAAATCTAAATAATACAAATTTTCTTAATACTTTCTAAAATAATGAACAAAATCAATCCCAATTGTTTGCTTATTAATCAAATATTTTATTATAAATATTTTTTCCAGGTTACCATCATCTTTTATTGTTGTTATATATTGTACATGTTTTGTGCTAGTATTAATTTTGTAAGGTGTATGCACGATTTAGTTCTTCAATATAGTAGATAAGATAGACCATTTGATGAAATGAAATATAGTGAATCTAAAGGCAAAATGTAACTCTCCAGTTTATATTATTTAAGGTAATCTGATGATTTAGATTTGTTTATTTTAATGTTAATACAAAGAGTTAGCTCAGTTGGTAGAGCATTAGCCTAGAAATCACAAGGTTCAATACCAATCTTCGCCAACTGTGCATGCAGTATCCTTGTTGGACCAGGAGCTAGCTTAATTGCTGCCTTATAGGGCAGCTTTTAAGCTAATTGGCAATAATGCTGTTATCCTTCTCTTCAGTTCCTCTTAGGTGTTGTAGAGTTGAATTTTGTGCTTGTTCAAATATTTATGCACTTGGAACTTTTTCTTTACTGGAGAGTCAGTAGTCAGTGTGCCAATGTTAAAGAGCCCAATCTACCCTACTATTTACACATTAATTAATGCAAATTTATGTATATGAGGGGCCTCCACAAAATTCATGGAATTTGGCTACTAAAAATTACTTTCTCAAATATCTAGTTTCTATAATTTCCTTCAAAATAGTTTACTTGGGTATGTATGTAAACTTCTATTTATAATAGAAGTGCTGCTCACAAAGGATAGTAACAAAAATCCTATACTACATAGACTGAGAAAAAAATCCTAATCAATGCAAATTTGGACTCTAAAAGTTAATTTCTTAAATATCTAGTTTCCGTCATTTACTTGGGTATGTATTTAGTAATTGCATAAAAATGCTGCTCACAAAGGGTAGTGACAAAAATCCACACTACATACACTGACAGAATATAAAATCACAACACCCTGAATATGTCTGAGTTTATTCAAGATTAAACATACTGGTAAAACAGAGGTCCATAGATCGGAACTATGCTCTGCTACCGTGTAAAGTTTTTAAATGCCATCCTTGGCCAGTTGAAAAGGCCTTAAAGAAAGTCCTGTGTTATGGAATCCTTTGGCAAGTGTTTAAGTCCTATCCTGCGTATTGGTAAAGGTCCAGTGTTTTAATCCTATGTCCGTTCGTCAAAGAATGTCTGCTGCAGTAATTATGACCAGTATGGTCAGTTAAGTATTGTATCAACCTCAGAGTACTGTCAGTGATTGGCCAAGAGATAGATCATATGATTCTGGCCTAATCTATAAGTAGGAACGGCAATCTAGCACACACCTTATATTAAAACAAGTCAGCAGTAATATCGCTGGATTATAGTAAAGGGGCTGGTTTAGCTCAGTTGGTAAAATATTTGCCCAGTAATCACAAGGTTCCAGGTTCGATCTCGGCCCTTGCCAACTGATGCATAAGTAGGGTAATCAAAAATGTGCAGTAAAGCATCTGGTATCTGATCATAGGTGTGGCACTCCACCCCAGATGCAAAAATGATCTCCTTGGTCTAGCACTAGGGAAAAGGGGATAGACTCCTTTGCAGTTTGGCTGATACTAACAATAGGCTTTTCCATACACTTTTGAGATATGTTCTGAAAGTAATGCCTGCTATTTATTTTCCCAGAAACTAGAACTAATACAGGTGAGGGAAAGGGGAGACACTTGTGGTGTAATGATTATCATAAAAAGTGGACTTAGCGATCCAAGTTCAAATCCAAGCCCAAACATCTATGTAATTAAGTCCCAACCGTATTCTACAAATAGCTCTTATGGAAAACAAACACCCAATCCTTTTTATCTTAAAGGTGCCCGTGGTGTAATGGTTATCGTCAGAGGAAATGGACATGGCAGCACAAGTTCAAATCCTGGACGAAGCTGGTAGCATTTCGTATAGTGCTATCGTTGGGAAAGGTATGCATTCAACTTTTTCCCCTCCAGCTATACTAAATAGTAGGGCGGACCGGCTCTTTAACCTTGGTGTGGTAACCAGTCTGTAAGAAAGAAAACTCTGAATTTAAACCTGTTTAAATCTGCTTTAAAATTACCTTGTATCACATCCTGCTTGTACAGAGGAGTTTGTTGAATATATAAATGTGCTAGCTGAGGGTCAACTACCTTGAAATACATATGAAGTCAAAGAAAATTATTTCTATTATATTAATACACATGAAATTAAGCAAATAATGTATATCTAAAAACTCCCTCCAGCTATGGGTAAATAGTAGGCCAGACTGGGCTCTTTTGCCATGGTATGGCAACTAGACCAGAGAAGGAAAACTCTGAATTCCAACCTGGTAAACTACATTTAAAAAATGACCTTGTGTCACATTCTGCTTATACGGGGGGATTGGATGATAAATTTTTTTTTTTTTAAATGATTTGGCATTAAATAACCCACAAGGGTTAATATGCCATTGAACACCATCCAACCAAAGTTCAAATCCTGGATTGAGCTGTTTGCATTTCATTCATGCTAATGCCCTTGTGAAAGACATGTCTCTATCTCTTCTCTGTTGAGCCTGGAATATTGTTAGAGCATAAATTTACATAAGAAACTGGTTACAGTCATAGGGCAATTTCACATGCAGCAAATCTCCTCTCTTCAAACCACTATTAAAGGGCTAGGGCAGATACAGCTCAGCTCTGTCAGGAATGTTACAGGTATTTCTAGAATGAGACTGAAGACAACAGACTATCCGATGAACTCCAACTTCTGAATAAAATATATTGGATTATAAATGACTAAATTAAGATTACAAATCAAAATGATATTAACTCTTAACATCCTATACCGCCTCATTCCGCCCAGCCGGAAGAAATTCATTTTCCTAATCTGCCCCAAATTATAATCTTTATTTAATGTAATATTAAACATATTTAAGTCTTTGATTTAAGGGAAATAACAGGTAAATTTAAATGAAAAGGCCATTTTTAGCCATTCTTTGATAAATCCTTATAGGAATGTTATAGGATGTTAAAATATAAAAACTGTATGTACCAGGACATTATTTTTTTTCTTTTTAAAGATCCTATTCTTGAATAACTAAAGCTCTGTCATTGATGTTGCTTTTGGTACCTTTTTACTAAAGATGATATCATTTGTTTGGGAAGAGTTATTTCCCCCTAGCAATTTTCTTCTGGGGTACGAATGAACAATTTTTTTTTTTTTTAATGATCCTACTCTTGAATAACTAATGCTCTATCATTTATTGTGACTATATGAAAAAGTAACATAGTAGTGTGGGTAACATATGAAAATGTTTTATTTCTATTGCAATAAACATGTTTGATTATTAAAAGTTTTTACCTTTGCTTATGATTCATAATTAAACAAATCCCAAATAATTTTTACAAAAAGTTAACTTTCTTTTTAACCAAAAATACCAGGATTTTATTATTTATGGTAAAACACATTTTATTATGTATTATTTATTACTAAACTCTACAGCAAATGAAATACTCTAAAATCTAGTGGTGAGGTTCCATTACTCCCAGGTCCACTCTGCTCCTGAGTGGTAGTACCTGTTAGTGTCCCATCTATGGGTTAAATAAATCAAAAATGAGTTTTAAAAAATGTTAAATTTTTGAATACCCAACAAGAAAGAATAAAACAAAAAAGTCTTTGGCATAAAATAACCCAGGGGGTTGACATGCTGTAAGACCCAACCAAGTGCTGTAAAAAATGTTTTGTTTCTATTTTTTATTTTTTTGTTGTTGTTGTTGATTAGTTTTATAGCATGTCATAGCATTATAGATTAGAGTATTGAATGTTGAATTTAGTGCATATATAATATATATATATAATAAGTAATTATTCCTATCTAATAATAATATTTGTAAATATTTATAGCTTCAATTTACTGTTCTTAATACAAATACTTTTTCCAACAGTTATATGGTTTCAAGTATTCCCTTGTAATACTAATAATTTGCAATCAATTGTATGCTTTAAAGTAGCTAATAAAGTTCAATCATTTTCAACAGGTAAACACTTCATACTTAGTTGAAATAAAATTTTTTAAAAAGCTATTATATTAATATAGTCAGCTGTATTAGTTGAGCTATAGAAAACACCGACTGCACCTCTGCAGAGGGTATGCTCACTCCAATAATTTGCATACAGCTGTACAATTTCAACCATTCCCACTCAATCCTAATAATTTATACATTGTTATATGGTCTCAAGTAACTAATAATGCTAATCCTTAATAAACAATTATTGCTGCAGGTAAGTATTCTTAATACAAATAATTTGCTAAGTTATCAAGTAATCCAATCCAAGATAAATTAGCCCTATCAGCTGGGGCTTTAGAATACACGGACTGCTTTTAGCTGTGCTACTCATGTGCTGAGTTGGTAAGGGCCAGTATCAAACCCGGAACCTTGCATTTCCCTGGTGGATGTTCTTCCGACTTAGCTAAACCAGCCCTATATACATATAAACTTGAAAACAATAAGAATTGTATTATGTTTAACCAAATTTGTTTAAATATATATACATACATATAAACACACACATACAAACACATATATATATACAGATATATATACACACACATGAATATATATACGATAGATACACACACATGCATATATATACAGATAGATACACACACATGCATATATATATACAGATACACACGCATACATGCATATATATACAGATACACACGCACACATGCATATATATATATACACACACATATATATATATATATATAGCACACACATATATATATATATATATATACACACACACACATACATATATATATATATATATACACACACACACATATATATATATATATACAGATAGATACACACACACATACATATATATATACACACACATATATATACAGATAGATACACACACACATATATATACAGATAGATACACACACACACATATATACATAGACAGATACACACACACATATATATACAGATAGACACACACATATATATATATACACACACACACACACACACATATATATAGATATACACACACACATATATATAGATATACACACACACACATATACGATATACACACACACACACACATATATATATATAGATATATATACACACATATATATATATACATATACATACATGCACATATATATTTGTAAGTATGAATCAATCACCAGTTGAATATTAAAACCAAAACCTGCAGCTGTACCACTAACTTTTAAACCGCTTAACTCGCAGATCATAACATCAAAGAATAATGTAGCAGATAATTGAAGTATCAGCATAAAGCACACTAAGGTTACAAGATTTTCACGAGTGATAAATGCATAGACCTGTACTGCTTTGACATTGCTGTTGTTTGTAAACTTGCCAATAAACCTGGAATAAGCCAAAGTAGTTTTTGCTATGAATGCAGACACACCAGTATTTATAAGGTTAGTTACATGTTTTGCTTAAGTAAATCACTGGAAGAATAAACAGTAGCCTACAATCTTGAGTGAAAGCCCTATTGACCGGGGAGGGCTACGCACTTCATGGAAATTGTGGAGGTTTTAGTTTTTGCCTAAATATCCTTTGCCTAAATTATAGGTTCAAGTTATAGGCCGGTGCATGTTATAGACGGCAAGAAACATGGCATGTAAATTACTGTCCTTTTAAGTGATCGCCTCTCAAAGTACACATCTCGTCTTTAGTTTACTTGGACTTATACCTAAGCATATATATTCAAATATATCCGCTGTAATTTCAAGCAGAGTCATTATCATTCCAAAAGTTGTTCATACTACGACATACAATCAATTTTTGCTGAAAGCATAAGGAGGAGATGTATGTAGCATAATGGTTATCATCATAGGAAATGAATTTGGCAAGCTCAAATCCTGGACTAGGCTGTTGGCATTTCATTCCAATGCTAAGGGACCAGTTGTTGTACTTTTTTCACACCTTGAATACTGAATAAATTAATTCTATCTTGGTAAATGCAGATTCAAACTTTTATGACACACCTTGTATTCTGAAAAAAGTAACATTCCAATTCATTGCTCATTTCTATCTTAGTAAATACACCTTCAATCTCAATACTTTTATGACACATCTTGTATATGAATTCAATATTTTTATTGAATGGAAACACTAGTTTAATTTATAACATTGAAATACATCCATATGTGTAAATACAGAAAGTAAAAAACAATTACAATGAATGATAAATGGTAATAAAACGATATTACGAACGTATGTCATGATAGCGTGTCTATATATTTTAGATAACCAATGTGTATAATAAATCCATATTTGTTAGGTCAGGCTATAAAAACATTTCTTTTAATTAGCTAAGTCAGCAGAACATCTACCTATGTTTGACATCGGCCCGCTTCAATTCAGCGCATGAAAAGTACAACTTTCAGTGGGGATTAAACCCTAGCACCATCCCTATATATATATATATATATATATATATATATATACATATATGTGTGTGTGTGTGTGTTTGCATAGAATTAAACAAAAGGCACGTTCCTGTTTAACAATTTTATTTATGATCTTTTTAAGCTTTCTGGCCAACTTTTTAACATTTGGATGGAATCCATAGATTAGTCCACCAAAGTTTGTATCCTGAGTACTTTTGGCACTTTGAAATATATATATGAGAGAAAGAGAGAGAAATAGTGGTAGGGATATTGATAGATAGACAATATAAATAAATTTTTGAATGTGTTTTTTATAATTAATGAATATAAAAATTTCTATGTCTAATTGTGAGTTCACCTAGGAATCGCAAGATTCCAGGTTCAATATCAGTCCTCTCCAACTCGGTGCATAAGTAGCACTGCATGAATAATCTGATCTGTGTGATAAAGCATCTGGGAGCTATTAGTAGGTGTGACACTCCATCTCAGAAAAAGAAACAAAAAACAATCTCTCTGGTTGGGCACTAGTGAAAAGGGGATAGACTCCCTTACTGTCTGGCTGATACTAACAATCGGCTACTCTGCTTACTTTGCTACTTTTAGATATATCTACCAACCCCTCCGCATAAGTCGGATGCAACACAAGATCAGTTACTTAAGTGGGGTTTAACAAGTTTGAATTTGAAATTTTCCAGGACTGGTTGCCTAACCTAAGTTAAAGAACCCAGTCAGCCTTACTATTTACCCTTAGCTGGAAGGAGAATAGATGGATTTATACCTTTCCCAAGGGTATTTGCGCTATGTGAAATGCTGACTCATTTCATTGTTAATTCCCTTGGGGATAGGGATGGATTTCATCTCTTCTTCCTCCCAGTTATGGACAAAATAGTTAGGCAGACTGGACTTTAAAGCAGCTGTACGAACACATGCCTCCCATCACACAAACCATCTAGTAAGATGAACAAGACGTGCTGGACACTGCTAGAGAAGCAAGAACGAACTCATAAGTGACGTTCTCCTCTGGACACCTGCACATGTATACACCAGTATAGGCTACAGCTACATCAAATGTACTGTGTGGATTCTGGATGCTGTAGGGAAGATCTGCCAAGGGTGATGACTGATAGGGATGGTTGGTGAAAGGGAGTCATGGGTATCTGTGCTGTCAACCTGATGATGATTGATGATGGCGACCAGTCTAGAAGGAAACTCGGAATTCAATCCAGCTGCACTCTGCTTAAAAATTAAACCTCTGTTGTATCTTTCCCTTAATGGAGGGGTATGAGAAATACATAGTGCTAGTTCATGATATCTCTTAAGTTAAGCAGCGATGAGCCTGTTCAATTCTGGGATGGGTGACTGTCAGGTACTGTAAGCTTAGTAACAATTGCTGCAGACATCAAGGTGTGTTCCTGACTCTATTAGCTTAGCACAACTTTACATATATGGAGTACTTGATGAAGACTTCTGATACACAATATTTACTCATATCAACTATATCAATTATAGAAGGGGGTGGGGAGAAATATATGGGGAGAAATAGATATTAGAATCAAGAACTTCCTGCTGAGGGGGGACTAAAAAAAAACGAGTTCACCGTCTTCTCACAAGCCAGACTTTCTTTTGGTCAACACATTCTTCATCTTCATCTAGCAGCTGGAAAATCCGTCGTCATAGTCGAAATAATCTTTAACAGTTTAAAATCGCAATTCCTATTTAGTTTTGTTTCTGTTGGACTAAAATCCATTTCTTTACTGGGTCGTTCGCAAAGCGCTTCGTTTTCGTCGACTGCTTCTGCTGCTGACTGCCCAGCGCTCGACTCACTATGGACATTTACCCAAACATCCGGGCACATCAGTCGAACCTCGCATCTGTCCAGTGCCCAAATCGCATTTGTTTTTGCATGCGGGAGGACGCAAGTTCAATCCTGGCAGGCAAGACAATGTCTTGCTCCCTTTCCTTTCTCGTTCTCCGTCACATTAATATTAATAGATAATAATAGTTTTTACATTACTAATAGTTATTTAATGTTTGGTATCTTAGTTGACTATTGTCCTTACTGTTGTTTTTCCACATATGTTGTCTTTTCTACACTATATTTCAGTGTGTTAATTCACTGGCAAATGAAATCTTTAGATTAAAATTTGTCTAATAACTGTATCAGGCTATGGTAGAAGGGGGTAGTGGTGGGTCAAAGTTAAGTACCGGACATGTATGATGAGGAGGGGGTACAAGGAAAAATTGCTATATAGCAAAAAGTACCTGATACCTATTATTTAAGTAAAACATTTATATAGACTAGCAAATGTATTGCAAGTATTTAATTTATATTAATAAAATATCATATTAAATTAGAAACTAATGAAACTGAATAAGAATGCAGATAAAAAATTAACAGAGTATGATTAAAAATAGAACAATTCTAACCCTTCCATCATTTTCCATTACTCCCTTTTTAATAAAATTTCCTAATTTAACTATTTAGTTTAAAATAGGAAATAAAGAATAAAATTGTAGTTATTCTTCTTGCTAATGGATTCTTTAAGATATCCCCGTGATTTTTGCTCATATTCAATAAGGTAAAAACCAAACAATTAGAATTCCAAATACTAAGCATATATTTTATTAAAATAACATTTTTAATATTCAATATGCAAATTAGCCTTCCCATTCAACTGTAAATCGCCATTTGTTGAATATAAATACAATTAATGTTGTTAGTATGTAATATGTCACAGTCTTAATGATAAAAACAATATTAATAATAAGGTTTAAATAAAAATAAAATCATGGAGAATGTGATGTAAATAACAAAGGGAATTGTGACTTGTATAGTAATATAGTTTCGGTTACAGACAGAAAAACACACAATCTCCATTATAATAAGATGTAGATATAATATAAATAATTTGATTATATATCTAGATAATAAATTAAAATAATCCATAATAGATTGTCAATTTTTTTTAAATGCATGTCATCATGTCATTTTTTTCTATTGACTTTAACTTTTTACTTAACTCATTTTAGAATTTATTAAAGTTCATTATCTATTTACCTCAGAACTCATTCTATTCAAATAAAGTCCTATTATTATTGAAATCTGAGTCCTTGTTAGCTCAGTCGGTAGAGCGTTCGGCTAGAAACCACTAGGTTCCTAGTTCGATACCGGTCCCCGCCAACTCAGTGTATGAGTAGCACAGGGATCTGTGCGTTAAAGTAAGGAGCTGATGGTAGGTGTGGCGCTCCACCTCAGATGCTAAAAACAATCTCCTTGGTCTAGCGCTATTGAAAAGGGGATAGACTCCCTCGCTGACTGGCTGATACCGACTTTAGGCCGCCCCGACGACTTTACTTTTTACTTTATAATGAACACATACAGTAGGATCACAGTGGTGAGAGAGCTGCTGTGAGCGGTTTAAAGTAGGCGAAGAGTTAAACACATAGATCAAACACAATGTAGTGAATATCTAAGATTAAAATTCTTTAATAACTGTAGCCGAGTATGGACTTACTGAGCCAGATGTGACTTAAATTTAACAAATTTATCAAATTTTCACTGTTTATGATAAAATTTGAAGATTTCTATATGTCTCACCAAAAATTATTCCACCCTGTCTGTTGGGGATGTAGAATACGCTGACTGCACCTCTATAGGGGGTAAAATCGCCTGTTAGCCATGTGTGGCGACCCATGATGCTTAAGGATAGAATCCAGGTAGCTGAGCAGTCCATGACATACAACACTCCACTTTGGTCCTTACGTAGGGTAGATGGGTAGTTCAGAGACGTCTTCTGATCACAATCAGCTGGTTACAGCAAGCCCTAGCGAATATATGATTGTCCTGACCCTATTGCTCTTATGGCAAATCCCCAACCATCTTTATTATATGCGTGCTAGAAGGTAGTGGTTGAGGGTCTTAATGTCCTGGGTTGACACTAAACTGCATCTAAATAATAATAATAATGTAATTTATTGTGTACAGTGCTCAGGTGCACCACAACTCATCAAAGTCTCATGTCAGGTACACAGAATAATGTTGTGTCAGGAACATGAACAGTTCACAGTAGTAATATACATGTATGTGTGTGTATGTGTATATGGAGAGTGGCATCAGGTATAGTGTTGGTGGACTACAGGAAGCATGGAGGCTTTGAAAGATTCAGTGCTCCGGCAGCCTACAACAGATGCAGGCAGTTTATTCCATGTCTCTGCAATTCTGAGCGTGAAAAAATGTTTCCGAAAGTCACGTGAACAGTGCTGTTTTCTGACTTTGTAGGCATGCCCGCGTGTATTGGAGAGTTGGAGATCAAAAAGGTGCTCAAGGTTGCTGTGGTGAAGTTCCAATTCCGAAGCTCTAAGGAGAATGGATCACCATTACTCCCAGGTCCACTCTGACCCGGAGTGGTAATACCAATCAGGGCCCCATTTATCGGTTAAATATATTTAAAAAATGAGTTTTAAAAAATGAGTTAAAATAAATTTGAATATAGGAATGAATGAAGCAAAAACTTCTTTGGCATAAAAAAACAAGGGTTGAAATGCTGTAAAATCCAACCAAAAATCATTCATATCCAAATGTTTGATCAAAGTACCAGCCTAAATGTGTGTGTGTGTGTGTGTGTGTGTGTGTGTGTTTGTAATTGTTTCTGTAATTAATAAAGTGTTAATAAATAATCAAGCAAACAACACCTCAGTAATTTTTTCATTTTTTTTTTCCCATGATCCTCTCTTCCTACAAAATTAAACACTATAAAACTTAGCAGATTTTTTAAAGGTTTAAAATAAGATTAACAAACAATTCTATCCATTTCTTCTTCATGTTCAACATAGAAGTAAAACTGGTTATAGGAGAATTTTAAATATTCATTCCCTTATTTTCAACTTTTACTAATGCTGTGAGGTGTTTAAATAATTCCAAGCCTTTTGCTAATTCTTTCCTTCAAACCATTGAGGTTTTAAATGGTATTTAACCTTTCACTTAATTTAAATTATTGAAGCTATTTCTTTTATAGCGAACTTGGAACAGAAATTTTGTCATAAATGCTACTTTCCTCACCAAATCTTAATAACTAAGCTACAGTGCAGCCATCTTGTAAATCTATTACTCTTTGCTGTGTACAAGTGTTTGTCTTATTTTTAACTTTTCTTCCATTTTGTTTTTTTATTCTTGCACAAAACCTCTTAAAAAAAATATTTTTCTTCAAGTTTGATTTTATTACAAACACCAATATTTTTCATTTGATTAGGCATAATTATTTTCTTTTTCCATTTTTGCAAGCAGTTTTCTCGTCATTATAATCTTTTCATTTTATTTTCATTTCATTTTTCACTGTCTCATTCTACAATATCTTTTTTTAAGGGCATGGCACTATTTTTATTACATTGGTTCATTTTTCATTTTAATTTCTTTTCTTTTCATTAAGCCATCTTTTTTTTTTTTTTCATATTTCTTTGGAATTTTTCAAAAATTTTAAATAAATAAATGAATGACTAAATAACTAAAACTGAACAAACAACCATTTTTTTTTTTGTTTATTAATATATGATTTATTTTAGGAAATTTTTCAGGAAGATTACATTTATTTTTTTCTTTATATTTTTTAAAGTTTTTGATCGATTTTTTTTTTTTAATATATTTCTTTATTACTGCCAATCGATCATTTTTACCTTTGCTTTCTTTCACTTCTCTCTCTCCCACCTCAAACCCACCACTTACCGTACCACACCCAATAATTTTCCACTGAACACAATATTCTCTCGCTTATTATTAATTAGTGATTATACTGTGCACGTAGCAAGCTCGTTAACTTTTTAATTACCTCCTGACGGCTTGGCTAGCATTTTTATCAAATTTTTGATTTTTTAAGAAAAGAAGTGTTTTTTTTACATACCACCATTATAATTAGAAAGAATTTGATAAATTAAAAATATTGCATGCAAAATTATAAAGAAATAAAACAAAAAAACTGAAATCTGAAACAGAAACAAAAGAAAATGAGATTTTTCTAAACATTATGCAAATTTGACAAATCAGCTTTTGTTCTGTTCATTAATATCTAATTTATGTTATAACAATTTAAACAATAAATTCTTTGTATACATTAATGTACTCAGAATAGCGTCCTTATATTATTCTTATTAATGTAGTCACATTTCAGCAATTGTACTTTCTGTTTTTCTCGGGAGAGTGGAGTATTCCTTCATTTCCATTACTCCCAGATTTATTTTGATCTGGGGTGGTATTACCTGTTCAGGTCCCGTCTATAGGCCAAATTGATTTGTTTAAAATTAAAATTGTTTTTATTCAATAGAAATACTTGATGTGTCACTGTAGATTATTTGTAATAAGAATAGTTACTTGAAGCTATAATTGTTTACTAAGGATTTTATCATTATTAGTTACTTGAAACCATATAACTGTTAACTTGAAATCAGAGAACTGTGTGCAAATTATTAGTATTAGATAATCGTACAACTATTAGTATTAGATAGGAATACTTGATATCGTACAACTATTAGTATTAGATAGGAATACTTGATATCGTACAACTATTAGTATTAGATAGGAATACTTGATATCGTACAACTATTAGTATTAGATAGGAATACTTGATATCGTACAACTATTAGTATTAGATAGGAATACTTGATATCGTAAAACTCCACTTAAGCAAAAGAAGGTACTGTAAGCAACCTGAGTCCTACAACATTCACTGGCTAAAACTGTTCTAAATCAATAAACTACTGTGCCATATGCAATATCATAATATTTAAGCTATAAAATAAGATGGAGCCGCTCAATATGTAATGGTTATCATCATAGGAAATGGTATTGGTGACCGAAGTTCAAATCCTGGATGACCTATTTGCATTTCACATAGTGCTAATACTCTTTGGAAAGGTATGAATCCAACTATTCTCTTTCTAACTATGGGTAAATAGAAATGCAGATTGGGCTCTTTAACCTTAATTAGGTGACCAGTATAAGAGGAGGAAAATTCTGAATTCAAACCTGGTAAACTCCACTTAAGATATTGACCTCATATGGAGGGCTTTTTTAAATACATAAAATTAAATACTAAAAACTCATGACTCCGTTTTACATGCTCAACTGAGCTTGTATTGACACATCTGAATTCCATTTGATAGTAACGAGCATCGTTTTTTTTTACTATTGAGTGTAAAATAGACATTGTTTTGAAAAATAGAATAGGTAAAATGAATTTTGGACATTTTCAACATTTTAGCTAAAACAGATTTGAAACAAGTTTATATAGCGTATGCCTCTCTAAGGTCAATTGCAATGCACTCACATACATATGCACATATATATGAATAAAATTACACCACACCAATAAATCTTAGTATGTGGCATTGTTGCTAATTTAGAACCCCAAAAATTAACATCAGTATTAAACTTCATCAAGGGAAACCAGCAACAGTCAAATTGAAGAACTGGTATTAGAATAAATTATATATATATATATATATATATATATATATATATATATATATATATATATATATATATATTGAAAAACTGGAAGTGAATCCAACAATATGTTGAAAAAAAAAATAAAGGAAAAAATAAAGGAACATTCAATATTTTATTTCCTTATATTATATTATATATATATATATATATATATATATATATATATATATATAGCCTGGGATAGTCACCACTTCAGCTTTCTCTGGAATGGTGCGCCAAATTGCAGTAGTATTAGGAGAGTGCTCAATATAAAGAATAGAGCTATTATATAATATAATAAAATATGTATATAAAGGTATTACATATCTATTTATTTGATGGCAATAGAACAGTCATGTATGAAACCTAAGGTTGTGACTGTTCTATTGCCATCAAATAAATAAATATGTAATACCTTTATATATTTATTTTATTATATTATATATAAAATGTAGGCATGTAGGCATGAAAATAAGTAAAGTAAATCCAAGTGTTACATAGGAGGTGAAGGTGGGTGTGTAACATACCCGCTGTATCAAAAATGGTCACTACCTGCTATAAAATACATAACGATGTTAGGAAAAAAATACCCCAAAGATTTGCACTACTTGAGAAACTCAAGTAGGTAGATTTTAAACCATTTGATTTTAATCAAATATATAAAAGAAAGATTCTGTCTGTTTTTTTTTTTTTTTTTTGTTTTTTTGTACAAAAGAAAATTGGTGGAGACCAACAAAGACCAAAGTTCAATAAAATCCACACCCTATTTTTGTCTGAGGTGGGTGGGTGTAAAAAAACTGTTTACCCCTCATTTTCCATACGAAAAGCTAAACAAAAATATAAGAGTATGAATCAAGGATATATTAAAAATCAATCAATTATCAAAAATAAAACAAATTAGTAAAAACATAATAAAAACAACTAATAAAAGAAAAAATACAAACAAAAAGAATGATAAAAAAAATATCAAAAATGAAACAAATTAATGAAAGGATAGAACATAATAAAAAAAACTGATAAAATAAAAAATACAAACAAGAAAAATGATAAATAATCAACTTAAAAACATGAATATATAAAGAATAAAACACAATAAAACAAATACCAAAAAATAAAAATAAAATATACAAAAATGATAAATAATCAACTTAAAAACATGAATATATAAAGAATAAAACACAATAAAACAAATACCAAAAAATAAAAATAAAATATACAAAAATGATAAATAATCAACTTAAAAACATGAATATATAAAAAATAAAACAAATACCAAAAAAATAAGTTCGATATAGATAAGAGATTTATTTTCAACTTTTTGAATCCCAGGCAATGCTGGGTAGCTCTTAAAATGTATGATGTATACATGTATATATCTATAGACAAGTTTCTGTGTGTGTGTGTATATATACATATATATTTTTTCTCCTATTTTCAGATCTCTACTCATTCCAATATTACAATCCACACAAATCTCTACCAGACCAGCTAAAGACCCCCCCAATTAAACCAGTCAAAGAGACATACAACTGCCCAGTAGACACCCTTTCACGGTGTTTATATAAATCAGATGTTGCTGCTATTTCCCAATGACCCCTGGGGGTGGTCTGAGAGCTGCCGCAAAGGACTATGGCCTAACACCGTGAAGACTTCTAGAGAGAGCCCCCATTTCTGACCCATTCAATCATCCCTTACCCCCCACCCCATACGATTGAGAAAAGAAATACAATTTCTTTGCTTCTACCATTGCCTGCATCACGGTACTGGATTCAGAATGACTGACTGGCCAATCAATGGACAGGTTGCTCTTTGACAAGGCATGGCGAGGCTTTAAATACAGGTAAGACAGCTCCCATTCCTCTCTGAAGGAACTGTACTACCTGAACCAAACCAAAAATTCTTGGCAGCAAGTTTTATTGACTCTGTAAGGTAAATCTGTGGAACTCTTCAGTAAAAGAAGATCAAATTGTTTAGAGAGAAAAGCAGTCTTTGATTTGTGGTGTCTTGCTGAGTTGAAAACTGAACAAGAGTAAAAGAAATTGGAAGAACAAAGAAAAAAAAAAAAAAAAGAAAAGATTTGTCTATTTTTTTTCTTTTTTAACAAAGGAATAAAAGAGAAAACAAAAGATTTTTGAAAAGTAAAGAATGACAAAAGAAGAAAAAAGAAAAAAAAACACAAAAGAAAATGAATAAAGACAATAAAAGCAAAATAACCGAACTTCAAAGGGGAAAAACCTTTTGCAACTTTGTTACTGATCAGATGTTGACAGTATTGACAGGGTTAAAAGCAAGAACACATGAAGGAGTGAAAAGCGTATGAAAAGAAAGTGGCTTTCGGTGTCGTTCGTAAAGAAAGTATGTTGGAAAAAGATCGAGGAAGAAAATTTCATGACTAAAATAGATGTCTTTTTTTTTTTTCTTTTTTTTTTTTTCAGTTTTCCTGTTGTTCTTGCTTGGTTCTTTAAAATTGCAGAAACACCTGAAAAGATTACACATTGTATATATGATTTTTAAATTTAAATTGGGAGAAAATACGTCTACTGTTTTGTTTTCTTTCTTCTATCTTTTAATTTTTTTTGTGTGTGTTGTTGCTGTTGTTTCAATATTGTTTTTAATCTTTTTTTGTGCTTTGAGAGAAATTTTGACGTTTAATAGAAACAAGAAAGGAAAAACTTAAACGTCTGGCAAGAGAAGAAAAATAATTTTTTAAAATAAGAAGGTGATGGATGTTAATGAATAATTAGATGATGGCAAAGCTAAAAAAAGATTTGGTAGAGATGTCAAGGCAAAAAGAAGAAGCTTAAAAATTTGAAGCCAAAAATAATGAATGTTTATGAATAAAAAAAAGAAAAAAGTTCTGCAAAATACAAATAGGTGGCGGGTGGAGAAAATGGTTGCCACGGTTAGATGAGGTTGAAAAATTGAAAGAATACAGAAAGAAACAAAAATAATAAAAAAAAGAGAGAGAGTATTTAGATGCACATTAAGAAGAGAGAATATAAAGACAAACATGGAAGATGAAAATGAAGGTCTAAGAAGTGGCTATAATATGAAACCAAGCAGAAAAATATATAATTAAAAAAAAACGAAGGAAAAGAATTGCCAGTCTAAGAGGGTAAAATAGAAGAAAAGGTAAAGAAAGATATATTGAAGAAAGAAAGGGAAGAAATGTAAGAAGTGAAAGAAAGAAAAAAGTGAAAGAAATGTAAGAAGTGAAAGAAATGTAAGAAGTGAAAGAAAGAAAAAAGTGAAAGAAATGTAAGAAGTGAAAGAAATGTAAGAAGTGAAAGAAAGAAAAAGTGAAAGAAATGTAAGAAGTGAAAGAAAGAAAAAAGAAAAAAAGTGAAAGAAATGTAAGAAGTGAAGAAAGTGAAAGAAAAAGAAGAAGTGAAAGAAAGAAAAAGTGAAAGAAATGTAAGAAGTGAAAGAAAGAAAAAAGTGAAAAAATGTAAGAAGTGAAAAAAGAAGAAAGAAAAAAGTGAAAGAAATGTAAGAAGTGAAAAAGAAGAAAGAAAAAAGTGAAAGAAATGTAAGAAGTGAAAAAGAAGAAAGAAAAAAGTGAAAGAAATGTAAGAAGTGAAAAAGAAGAAGAAAAAGTGAAGAAATGTAAGAAGTGAAAAAGAAGAAAGAAAAAAGTGAAAGAAATGTAAGAAGTGAAAAAGAAAGAAAAAAGTGAAAGAAATGTAAGAAGTGAAAAAGAAGAAAGAAAAAGTGAAAGAAATGTAAGAAGTGAAAAAAAGAAAGAAAAAGTGAAAGAAATGTAAGAAGTGAAAAAGAAGAAAGAAAAAAAGTGAAAGAAATGTAAGAAGTGAAAAAGAAGAAAGAAAAAAAGTGAAAAAATGTAAGAAGTGAAAAAGAAGAAAGAAAAAAAGTGAAAGAAATGTAAGAAGTGAAAAAGAAGAAAGAAAAAAAGTGAAAGAAATGTAAGAAGTGAAAAAAGAAGAAAGAAAAAAAGTGAAAGAAATCTAAGTGAAAGAAATGTAAGAGGAGAAGAAAGATAAGAAGTGAATAAAGAAAAAAGTGAAAGAAAGAAGGGAAAAAAGAAAAAGAATGAAAAAGGAATGAAAAGCAGATAAAAGCAGAAAATCAAGAAGACAAAAGAGAAATAGTGAAGAAAAAAAGAAAGAGGCAAAGAGAAAGGTAAGGAGGAAGGAAAATAAAAAGAAAAGGATGAACAAAAGAGAAAAAAAAGAAAAATGGAAGGAAGAAAGAATAAAGAAAGAAAATGGAGAAAAAGGTAAGGAAGGAAAGAAAAAAGGAGTAAAGAAAAAAGAATCAAGGAAAAATCTGAGAAAATCACCAAAAAAAAAAAAAAAAAAGAGAATGTGAAAATTTAAAAAAAAAAAAACAAAACAAGTGATAAAGCAACAGAAAAAAAAGGTGAAGAGAGAAAAAAAATAGAAAGAAAAATGTTTGAAAAGAAATTTAAGAAAGAATATACAGCATTTAAAATAAAGATGTAAACTGTTAATGGGAAAAGAAGAGAAGGATAAAGAAAAAAGTGATTTACAAATGAAGAAAGACTAGAAGGTAAAAGCGAAAGAAAGAAAAGAATGAAAAAAAAAAAAGAAGAAAAATTAAGAAAGAAACATGGAAGAAGTTAGTAAGAAACACTAAGAGTTGAAAGAATGAAAAATAGAATTAAATAATTATGGAGACACTGTTAAATCTTTGCTTAAAATATTGTTTCCCCAATAAGTAAATTGTGAAAGTAAAGAAAAAAAAGATTTACTTATCAATGAATTCATCACTTTGTCTTATCCCATATATATATATATATATATATATATATATTTACTATAGTGTGAGATGGTCACTATTTCAGCTTTTGCTGGAATGGTGTACCAAAGGCAGTATTATTGGTAGAGTGCTCAATATAAAATAGAGCTGTTATATAATATAATAAGATAAATATATAAAGGTTTTACATATCTATTTATTAGGTGACAAAGGAACATTCACAACCATATTGGTTTCATGCGATGCATTCATCAGTATCTTCACCTAATGAATGCATCGCATGAAACCAATATGGTTGTGAATGTTCCTTTGTCACCTAATAAATAGATATGTAAAACCTTTATATATTTATCTTATATATATATATATATATATATATATATATATATATATATTTAAGTAAAGAAATAACAAAAGACTTAGAGATTATAGTCTATTTCAGGGAGCTTAGACAAAGTGTCTAATTTTTTGTCAAAACTCCCTGAAATAGACTATAATGCAAAATCTCTAAGTCTTTTGTTATTTCTTTACTTATAAATTTGCTCTGTGACTCTAACAATAAGAGCACACATTGAGCTCTCAGACAGCGACAGGTTGTTTTTAAAAAATTCCTATGTTGTAAGGAAGATTTCTTCTCTGGACTTTTGGATTATATATATATATATATATATATATATATATATAATCCAAAAGTAAAAAGCATGAAACTATATATATATATATATATATATATATATATATATATGTAAAATGAAACTGGAAGTGAATTCAACGGTATGTTGAAAGAATGAATAAAGGAAAGAAAGTATAGAATGGATAATATAGGATATTTTAATCAATTTTACTTACACGTGTTTTGGTCAGGAGTTTATCCATGTGTACATTATTCAAACTATTATTATTTTTAAATAATCAAATGAAATGAAATAATAATAATAGAAAAAATGTAGAAATGTTCCGCACACAAACAAAATTCGACCTTCATCATTTCAAATAAGGATTTACACTGATGAAGGTCGAATTTTCTTTGTGTGCAGAACATTTCTACATTTTTTCTATTATTATTATTTCATTTCATTTGATTATTTAAAAATAATAATAGTTTGAATAATATACACATGGATAAACTCCTGACCGAAACACGTGTAAGTAAAATTGATTAAAATATCCTATATTATCCATTCTATACTTTCTTTTCTTTATTCATTCTTTCAACATATATATATATATATATAGAGAGAGAGAGAGAGAGAACAGTTCTCTCATTGATATTGATTACCCCACTAATAATACTGCAAAAAAAAAAAAACTTGGTCCACCACTAACTCACCAAGTGGGTTAGTGATAATCACATACCATAACTCATACAAGATATAATGACAAAATATCAAGACTTTAAATAAAAAAATAAAAATATTTCATATATATATATATATATATATATATATATAATATATATATACCCTGTGTATTGAATGCCAAGGGATCTATATCTGTATATATATATATATACCCTGTGTATTGAATGCCAAGGGATCTTTTTTATTATCTAGATTTTTTGGACTGTTGTCCTCATCTTTATTGTTGTATACACAATGTTTCGGCCAATGTGCCTTCAGATGTTTCCTGTTGAACTTCTCAAACTCAGGAACCTTCTCTTCGAACTCAGCAATAATAACATAGAATCCTTAACACTTGTTCTCAGACATGGTTAATGAAAATGAGAACAGTCTACCCCGGTGGATTGAATAAAGGGTTCGATTTTAAGATCCGTGAAGGCTCCCGATTACGACATGAAGTCTCTCAAATTCAACAAAAAGTTCCCGAGTTTGACAAGAAACACCTGAAGAAGGCCAGAGGGTACATCGGCCAAAATGTTGTAAATATAACAATAAAAATGAGAACAACAGTCTGAAAAATCTAAATAATCCAAATTATCAGGCCACATCAAAAAAATTCAAACAAATAGCCAAGGGATCTATTTTGAAGAAAATTAACATTTAAATACTTGTTTGCAGTCAGAAAAAGCTAAAACAAGACCCATCTTCTCTTATATGAATTGCATGCCTGATGAAGGGTGCAAATTGGATTGGCCGAAACATTGTAGCCATAACAATAGCAACAAAATGAATGAGACAATAGCCAAGGGAATACATCTATGGGTTAAATAGAAAACATGAGTTTATAAACAAAATTGTATTATCCATTAAAAAAGAAATTATTTCAAAACTTTGTCGGCATTAAACATTTTTGAATACCAAATTACCAATAGAAGTATTCGGCATAAAATAACCCAAGGGATTGACATGCCGTAAAACCCAACCAAGGGAATTAACATTTGATTTATTTCTGACTTGTTAAATACACCTCCAGTTGAGACATAACTTTTTGAACATCTCTTGGAAGTATATACCTAACTCCTTTGCCACTAATAGGATGTAACACAAGGTCATTTTTTTAAAGATGAGTATAACTGGTTTGAACTCAGTTTTCCTTCTACTTGACTGGTTGTCCTCCCAAAATTAAAGAACCCAGTCTGGCCTACTATTTACCCATAGCTAGAAGAAGGAAAGAAATCATACTCATTAGCGCAAAGTTAAATGCAAACAGCCTCGTCCGGGATTTGAACTTTAGTCACCAAATTCCATTTTTGAAGATGATAACCATAACATTATATGTATCTACCTAAACCTTCTCCCATGAGCAGGATGTGACTCAAGGTCAATTTTTTTAGTGAATTACATTTGGTTTTGCATTCAATCTTTCCTTCTCTATGATTTACTTGTTAATAGCAGTAAATGCTTTATGTGCATGTTGACATTGCTTACAGTAGATGAGATTCTGCTACCAAGTTATATGAACTGGTCTACTAATTTCAGGTGCTTGCCATTTTAATAAACAGATGGCATCTACTGCAAGAAGTACCATTATAACTCTCTCTTGCTCACTTTCTCTCTGTTTCTTTATTCTGTCTATCTATCTTGTTTTCCTTAATTGTTTACTGTGGATTATTAGTTACTTGATATCATATAACTGTAAACTATTGGTATTAATAATAATTTACTTGAAGGTATAATTTTTTTACTAAGGTTTATTATTAGTTATTACCAAAAAAATAAAATAAAAACACCACCAGGCGCAGTAAAAATTAATTTTTGAAAGATATCGTCTGAGTTAAAAATTTTGTCAGAGGGTTTATATCAAAAGTAAGTAAAATCCCAAATTTATTAAAGGTTTAAAAAAGTATAACAATTTGAAATGTAAACTTAGTTCTGTCCTCTTCAAATAAATTGTTGCGTGCGTCTATTAATTATTGATTTTACACATAAATTTTACACAAAATCATATTTATTTATTTGTAAACTTTTTAGTTAGCCTCTTTATACTGAAAAAAATGACTATTTCTTGTTTGTAGATAATTTTCTCGTAAAACTCTATACGTTAGATAACTTTAAATATATATTAAAATAAGTATATAAATGTATAATACTGAGCATATATTTATTAAAAGTTGATTTAAAAAACAATAAGGACCATCTAATTTTGCATACTCAAATTTTGAGTGTACATAATACAAGGTTGTTCCTTTTTGTAGATTGGCAACATAAGCCTTATTGTAAATCAACCCACCCCATCAACTAAATTTTTCTAAAAAATGATACAAATAAATTTTTCTTGTCCTAATCTTATAATTTTTTATTGTAAGGTTGGTTTGATTCAATCAGTAGTGCACTCGCCTTGGAACACAAGGTTCTAAGTTCAACAGGAATCCTCTCCAACTCAGCTCATGCATTGCATCGCTTGGATCTGCATGTTAAAGTAAGGAGCTGATGGTATGTGTGGCACTCCACCTCAGATGCAAAAACAATTTCTTGTGCTAGCAAAAAAGAGATAGACTCCCTTGCTATCCAGCTAATACTGATATTAGGCTACTCAACATGTTTTGTTTGGTACAGAGCAAGTTTGATTCCCACCGGAGATATATATATATATATATATTTATTTTTTGGGAGAATACATGCTTAATTGGAGTCGTACCCAATTTTGAAAATTAATTAATTAATAATTAATTAGGCGGGAATGCCTATTCAAATGTATGGCTAAACATTTTTCTCGATTTGTTTAGCCATACATTTGGATAGGCATTCCCGCCTAATTAATTATTAATTAATTAATTAATTTTCAAAAATTGGGTACGACTCCAATTAAGCACGTATTCTCCCAAAAATTGTCGGCAAAAGGCCATATCCAAACACACCGTGTTTACAACTTATCTATATATATATATATATACCCCATATTTGTGATCTTGTATCACATTCTACCCATTAGTATAGTTCTCATCTAGCTTTTTGGTCTAAGAGTTCCATTAGGGTCCAAGAGCAATAGCCATACAGTAGCATAGCTACAGCTTGGAAGATTGTCACTTTATCCTATCAGAGGGATCAGATTTCCATATGATCAATAATTTGTCTATAGTAGTCCAGACGTTTTTGTTTTGACAAGTGGGCATCTCCTGAACGGCTTTTGCCGGGGGGGGGTCCAGTGACTTCAGCCCTGGATCATAAAAGTTAACAACGTTAATCCCAGGGGGCCATCCTCCCAGGCAACACCTGCCCCCTCAATTTAAAGGGACATGGCTGGGTTTATTGCCTGAGGTGCCCCCCTTGAGGGGTAATGCAGACGGGATCAATATATTCTTTATTAACAGGGTCTTGTGCCTAACTTGTACATAAGTTGTAGATGTGCTACGACCAATGTATTTTCCAAGCTTTTTGGGACCATTCCTAGTGCACCAACTACAATTGGTATCACTTTTACTCTCATATTCCACAGCTTTTTCAATTCTCTGGTAAGGTCCAGGTATTTTTCCATCTTTTCATTTACCTTCATCTTCACCCTGTGGTCTGCTGAAACCACAAAGTCCACCAGTTGACAAGTTCTCTTTTCTTTTTTTTTTTTTTTTGTGAATCAACACTAGGTCTGGTTTCCTGGCTGGGATAGGGTGATCCATCTTTATCTCAAAGCCCCAGAGGATTTTATGCATTTTATTCTCAAGAACAGATTCTGATTCATGCATATACCATTTTTTGCTAGTTTGCTATATTCAATTAATACATGGCCGACAGTCTCATCTCTGTCATTGCAAGTCTACATTTACTGTTTTGTTGCGTCCTATCAATTATCATTATTATCATTACAAACATCAGTTGAATTGCTAACTAAAAATCAATTTAAACATAAAACTGGACACCTTAAAACAGTAGAAATTTAATATTCCCAAGGTCAGTGTAACCAGAGAAAGGCAATAATTTACTGGATTAAGAGTTTTGAATTCTAAAGAAACTATTTTGAAGAAAATTTGTTTCATTCTGTGTCTATATCTGCTATTGTGTTAGTATAGCATTTAATTCTAAGGCTAACAGCAACAAATTGATGAATTAAAACTTAGTTTAATTTAACAATTTATTAATGAGCAAACAAAACAATCAGTAACAATATAAAGTCCTTCCTGTGTATAAAGTTGGGTTTAAGGGAGCTACCGGCATGCTGGTGAAAATATCTTGTATCTTAGGGTGGTTTCTCGGAGAGGTTTTAGTCGCTGCCTCATAGAACTGGTCAAGGACCTGTAAGTGTGGATTTTGTTTTTTTGCACCAAAACTTCTGGGCTTATCACGTGAATGGCATATCCAATCACAGAAAGCCTCTCCCTCACTTATTCTATACACAGGAATAACCATTTAACTGACCCAACACTGCTTCAGTAAATGTAACTTTTTTTAACACACAACAATCTTTAAAGAGAGTAATAGTTTACTAGGACCATATGACCTTTAGGCACCCTTTTCCTATCTTGTTTCATAAGGACATTTTTTTCATTTACACCGTCAAAATCCAGTTGTTTGTTAACAGATGATTTTTAGAGTTTTTTTTCATTATAAAACTAACCCCTATCCCTAACCCTAACCAACAACTGGATTTTAATGGTGTAAATGAAAAAAAAATGTTCTTATGAAACGAGATCGCAAAAAGGGTGCCTAAAGGTCATATGGTCCTATTACTATTTACAAGCAAGTTTTGTTGGTGCAGCCCAGCTTAAATAAAATGCTATCAAAATCTTCCCTGACTCATCACCGTCTTCAGCGAACATTTCTCTTTTTGGTAGGTGTAGGGTGGTCTCACTCTATCTCTGTCTCTCTCACTCTATCTCTCTCTCTCTGAAAAAGTTAGCTACTAATATTTATCACAACTCTAACCGAATCAGGGCTATATAAGTTTCAGTCTCTATGTTTACATCTTATAATGGAGATTGTGTGTCTGTCTGAAACTATATCAGTACACAATTTGGTTATTTCCTATAACTCCAACATAAACAAAGGGACCTGAGTGATAAATTATTTATTTATTTTCCCATTAAACTAACCCTAACCCCGTCTTCTTTTTTCCTAGTAGATCAATAAATAAATAAATAATTTATCAGTCAAGAGTGATTCCCTTTGTTTATGTTAGAGTTATAGGAAATAACCCACAATTTACATCACATTCTCCATGATTTTATTTTTATTTAAACCTCAATTATTAATAAAATTGTTTTACATTATTAACACTGTTGGCCTTATCTACATACTAATAACATGCAATTGTATTTATATATACAACAAAATAGAGGTTTACAGTGTTAATTTGCATATTGATCTTAAGAACTTGATTTTAATATATATGTGCTTGATATTATTGATTTCTAATTGTTTGGTCTTATTTTGATAAATATAATCAAAAATACAGCTGATAAATCTTAAAAGAAATCCATTAACAAAAAGAAATAACTGCAATTTTATTCTTTATTATCTAATTTAACTAAATAGTTGAATTAGGAAAATTTAGCAATGAATGACATGAGTGATAGAAAATAATGGAAGGGGTAGTTTCAAAGTTGTTCTATTTTTTTTATTATACCCCCTCCATTTCAAATCATTTTATCTGCATTCTTATTTAGTTTCATTGGTCTTTCTAATTTAATATATTTCATTACATTGAAACTTAAATAGTTGCAAAATATTTTTGTTAGTACTTGTAAAATTCTTTAATTTAGCCCTTCATTAATGCTTAAAAAAATAAGTGTTTACTTTCCATAATAAATATCCATTTTCAATGTAATCTCCACCCTTGTCAATGCACTTTCATACAGATCAAACATTATACAGTAAAACCTTCTGATCAAAATACAGTATCAGGATACAGATTTATTGATCCACACACTGATAAATATACTGATGGAAAATAAAATTGCAACAACATGATCATGTATGCAAATCAATATATGTTGAAAGGAAAAATAAACAAAGGAAAGAAAATGCTGAATGGATAAAATAGATTTATTAACATGTGTTTCGACCAGGAGTTTGTTCATGTTCACATGTATTCTATTTATTATTATTTTAAATATAAAATAAAATAATGACAATAGAAAACTACAAAATCTTCAAGTATACAAAGAATAACGGCCTTCATCAGAGTAAAATGTTTGATGCTTGAAATACAGAGAATTTTGAAGTGTTTGAAAAAATCAATATATCCAAAAGTTGAGGTGTATCTATAATACATATAGTGCTCATGTCCTATGCACAACTTATGTCTAACTCAAAATTGGTATAGTCCTTCAGAGTATTGCAATTCTATTTTCCCTCAATGTGTGTGTGTGTGTGTGTGTGTGTGTGTATCTATTATACTAAACCTGAGTGAATCAGTGATTGTTTGCTAAAGGCTTTTTTCCTATTTAGTTTAATGACACAAAATTCATTCCAAAATATTCCTTAGTTCTAGGACTGAGTTATGTTTGAAAAAAATCCATTTTAATTGGTTCTAATTAGTCATAATTTGCAATTAAGTCAAAAACTGACCCATCTCTTACTACACATTCTGCCTATCCCATTCCCCTCATTATATATATATTTTGAGTGCCTCCTCGTTATATATGTTAGTTTCTCTGTGAGGTTAAAGAGTGTGATTTAGAGAGTGTGAAATATATTTGTATGTTAAGTATCAGAAGCAGCTAGCCTATAGCTTAAATTAGGTCAAACGTCCCCTTTCTTAGGAATTTACAAAATGATTATTAATATTTTTTTTTTGTTAAATTCTCCGGTCATTTTTTTTCTTTTTAAATTTGCTTTGCAAACTCAGTTTTCCCTAATCCCAATTATCTACCCAGAGCTCAATGGGTAACCCAGGTCACGTTTTGTCTAATGTGTGTACATATATATATATATATATAATTACGCAAATAGAGGAATTAATTGAATAACCATGACCAGACAACTTGGCAATCACCATTTGCAACATCCGGAGCACTGGACAGCTGTTTCAACCTCCTTAGGTCTCATCAGCAGTGCATACCACAATCTCCGCTACTAGAGATTGAACCAGCGACCACAGAGTGAAGAGTGGAATCTTATATATATAATATGCACATTCATACGCAGATGTGATCATTCTTATGTGCATGCATGCCAACATACGCACATGTAAGAACGGAACAGGCGCATTTGACATTATACATAGCACACGTAAACAAACAAGTGACACACAAATGCACTTAATCAAACTCACACATTTGATCATATTTATATCATTTGTATCATTTCAAAAACATTTTTAGTTGCCTGATGATTGAACACACAGCAAGAAATCAATGGTAGCAAACTTGTTCCCACATAAATAAAGATAAAACTTTAAACCAAAATATTTATTTATCTATCTATCTATCTATCTATCTATCTATATCTATATATATATATATATATATATATATATATATTAAGAAATGGATACAATAGAAACCTACTCGAGTTTCAACATTAGTATCTTCAGGTTAAATCCACTGATTTAATCGAGTTACCGATTAATTGCAGCCGATTACACATGTGTTCATTGAATAAGATATTACATTACATCTTATTCAATGAACACACATGTAATCGGCTGCAATTAATCGGTAACTCGATTAAACCAGTGGATTTAACCCTGAAGAATCCTAATGGTGAAACTCGAGTAGGTTTCTATTGTATCCATTTCTTTAATAAATTTGCTCTACGTTGTATTGAGCATTTTGTATTTGTTTTATTGCGGACTTAACCCCTGGATTCTGTGCACCTCCAATGATCGTGCCCATATTCACCAGTAAGCCACCCTTTATCTATATAAATACATACATATATATATATATATATATATATATATATATATATGATAAAAAAATTCTGCAAAATTTAAATTTTTTTCTATTTTGATACATTATGTTAAAATCAATTCGAACACAAACTTAATTGTATTAGCTTGAAGAGGATTTTAAAGAATCCAAAACATATTGAAATAAATAGAAAAAAAAACAAAATTCAAAAACCTTTTTTATCCTAATATATTTACATTTCTCTAATTGGATCTACAACAATCTTATATATATGTGATGGATCCTCCCGTCGATTTCGCCGTATGTGTTCATACAATGAACATCCACACAGTGTTTTGTTTATAGTGGTGAAGGCTTGTGTTGGACCATCCACACTTTTTGGTACAGTCGATAGGAAAGAATTGGTGCATCAAGTGTTGCCACAAACCCAATCAACGACCGACCTCAGGAATTTTGAATTCAGAATTATCCCTCTCCTAGACTGGTTACCTACCCAAGGCTGAAGGGCCCAGTCTGCCCTACTATTTAACCCATAGCTGGAGGGAGAATATATGGATTCATACCTTTGCCAAGGGTATTAGTGCTATGTGAAATGCCAACAGCTTCGTCTAGGAATTGAACTCAAATCGACGAGTCCATTTTCCATGACTCTAACCACTAGCCCATGCACCCCACACACACACACATATATATATATATATATATATATATATATATATATATATATATAGTAAATGAAGAAAAAACTCTAAACTTGTTTCATTACAATAATTTATTTCAGCCGTATTAATACGGCATCTTCAGGTACATGACTGAGTAAGAGTCATGTTCTTGTGATTACCTTAAGATGCCGCATTAATACGGTTGAAATAAATTATTGTAATGAAGCAAGTTTAGAGTTTTTTTCTTCATTTACTAGATATCTTGCTCTGTCATTCTGCTCACTGGTATTAGGCACATTGAGCTCTCCTTATGGTCTACCTGCATCAGCTTGGTTAAAC
>CM042151.1:11280985-11288485 GCA_023376005.1 Doryteuthis pealeii | reverse complement strand
TAATTGATCTACGAGGAAAAAAGAAGACAGGGTTAGGGTTTAGGGTTAGTTTAATGGGAAAATAAATAAATAAATAATTTATCAGTTGTTGGCGTTTTAGATATAAGGCGTGTGACAAATGCCCACTTCTACTTATAGACTCGCCGATAACTATGTGACCAACCTATTGGCCAACCACTGGCAGTGCTCTGCTGCTGATATTGTATTTATATTGGCTGTTCTGATCTTAGCTACTTATAACTACTTGGATCTTCGTGGACGACGGAACATAGGATTATATCACTGGACCTTTGGCACTACGTAGGATTCCAAAACTTAGGACTTATTAACTTACCAAAGAATTCTAGAATTCAGGACTTATTCACTTACCAAAGGATTCTATAGTTCAGAATTTACTTACTTTAAGTCCTGTTCAACTGGCCAAGGATGGCGATCAGAAACTTAACATCAGTCAAGAGTGGTCCCCTTTGTTTATGTTAGACTTATAGGAAATAACCGGCTAAAAACTTATTGATCCACCACTGTATATGGCTTTCTTAACAACATGTCAATTAACATACAATGGCATGCTTCAGGTGTAAAATCTATCAGGGAAAACAAGACTGTGTCATTCATGTTCATATTGTATGTTTGGGTTTCTATATCTGGTACTAAGAGATAGACAGAAGTGAAACAGACCCACCTGACAAGTGACTAGTCTAGTAATGGTATTCACTGGTCAGTCCTTCCACATACCACCATGGGTAGCGAAGGTATCCCATCATGGTATAAAGTTTAGCAAGCTAGTCTCACAGATAGTCTCTATATCTATTATATACATATATAAAAGACAGTTTGTGTGCATATATGTCCGGAGGAAACTATGAAAATAAAACAATTAATGACAAATTAAATATATATACACATTCACTGTCACCAGATCGTGCTTTTTGAAAAAATAATGTAGATTTGATTTATATTTGTGAAGATGATTAAAAAATAAAATTTAAATGATAACAGCATGGAATTCTTTTTTTCATTTAATATTTCCATTTAAAATATTAAATGCAAAAAAGAATTCATCCTGTTATCATTTAAATTTTTCTTTTCTGCATGCAAGTTCTTTTATGTAGGGATTTTAATGGGGCATCCTGCAATGATCCAACTTGCGATTCAACAATAATGAATCTGTGTGACTACCTTTTTTACCCCTCTCTACTCTGGTGACATTGGGTAGTCGCTTCTAGTTACTTCTAAATAGAAATTTCGATCTTCACCGGATGCTCCAAGGGTCTTAGTGTCCTTAAATTCTATTTGATGGTGAAGTCCAATTCTGGAGCTCTGAGGAATGTGAAGTTCTCCTTGATCATCATTACTACCAGGTCCACTCTGATCCGGATGATCATGAAGTTCTAATTCTGGAGCTCTGGGGAATGTGAAGTTCTCCTTGATCATCATTACTACCAGGTCCACTCTGATCCGGATGATCGTGAAGTTCCAATTCTGGAGCTCTGAATGTGAAGTGAGGATGATCTCTGGAGCTCTGGGGAATGTGAAGTTCTCCTTGATCATCATTACTACCAGGTCCACTCTGATCCAGATGATCGTGAAGTTCCAATTCTGAGCTCTTGGGAATGTGGGATCAGATGAAACCAAAAAGATGTGGAATGATATGGAATCCCATCTTATGTGGGAATGGTAGAAAATTAGAGTTAGAAAAAAGATGAATTTTTGGATAAAGTTCCTTTGATGCTGTCATATCCTTAGTGATATGGTTAGGTGTGAAAACTTTGGGATGGGTTAATTCACATCCCCAGTTGGAATATACTATAATTAACCCTTTTTGGTTTCATCTGCCACAGTTGGCAGATACAACATTGTCAACATCTTCATTGGGTGTAACCATTTAGATTTCAAAGATCTGTTTATATTTTTTTATGAAATAGCATAAATCCTTTTACGTAATTTGAACGTCAATAAAATCGAGATAAAGAATTTTAAAAAGTATACATATTTTTATACTAAAATTAAAATATTCATTCATTTTTAATAAATCATATATGTAAAAATGGCTGTATTTTTTTAAAATATTGTCATTCATTGTAAAACAAAACAAACATTGAATATGATGCTTTTTTTAAGTAAGTTTTTAATTTCTCAAAAATTTAATATTAATATTGATAAAATAAATTAAAGCTGTTCCTCAGAATTTAATATTTATTTTCCATTGTAATAATGACCATTTAGATTTCAAAGATCTGTTTACATTTTTTCATGAAATAGCGTGGCCTCAATTCTTTTTAAGGAACACCGATAGTGGTAAAATTGGGTATTACTACTACTCGCATAAATCCCCAAATGGTCTGAATGGGCTCTTTAGCCTTGGTCGGCAACCCATCAACTCAAAGTCCGACACAAACCTCTGTTGCCTTCAAGGAAAGGCTAAGGAGTAAAACCTGAAAATAAATCAGGGAGCTGGAGTCCTAAGGTGTGTGATGCTGAAATCCAGTGCTACCCATCAACTGCGACACTACTGTGTTGCCAAACTGCATTGGTACCTTACCTTTCCTTTGGATCACAGCGGCGTGCCAGGGGGAGCTGGGCAATTTGCTGCACAGCAATCCATCATGAACCGCCCAGGCTATGCAGTGCAAGTTAACAAAACCTTGACAAAATCTCTTGTAAGGATTGCCAAACAAGAGGCAAAAAATCCTTTTACATAATTTGAACATCAATAAAATTGAGATGAATTTTAAAGTATACATGTTTTTTTTACTAAAATTAAAATTTCATTTACATATTAAAAATGGCTGTATTTTTAAATTATTGTCATTTCATTATAAAACAAAAAAAACTAAGTTTCTTGAATTAATAATAATATTGATTAAAGCTTCCTATTGAATCCTTTCCTAATAATGTTACATAAACAAATACAAAATGAAATTTTTTTTTGCAAAATTTGTAATCAATTTTTGAAATTATTTTTACTCTCGCTTTTTTTTTTTTCAGCAACAAGAAGGTATCTCAAAAGTTTACAAATGAATAAATACCTACAATTTTGTGTAAAATTTATGTGTAAAATATTCAAAATAACTATTTAATTAATGATGCATGTAAAATTTCATTTTATTTTACACAAAATCAGAGGTATTTATTTATTTAAAAAATTTTAGTTAATTTCTTGTTACTGAAGAGAATAAAAAACAATTCTTAAAATTGCTTCCTCAAATTTTGAGTGTATTTAATACAGGGTTGTTCTTTATTCTATGTATTAACAATTTTGACAATAAATAGACTTATGCAATCATTGAGAATATTGTGATGTAAGCTGAGATGTAGTTTTGGTTACAGATAGAAATACACACAATCTCCATTATTGATTAGGATTTCACTTCCTTGTCACTGGAATAATGCTGCCTCAGACTATCATCTCTTCAGCCCCATGAAAGCAGGTTTGAGAGGCAAACATTATTCCAGTGACGAGGAAGTGAAATCTGTAGTTAAACAGTGGCTCAAAGAACAGTCAACATAATTTTACGGGGCAGGGATACATACTCTCATTCAAAGGTGGAACATTGCTATTGAGAGAAACATTGACTGTGGAGAAGTAGGGATGTGATCCACAGAAGACCAGCTTCATATTGGTGTATGATACTTGTTTCCTGTTGGTAATCATACCTGTCCTAAACAAAATGGCATTACCCTTTTGATTCACCCTTGTACATACCCAGCTAGACTTTTTTGAAGGAAATGGTAGAAACTAGATTTTAGAGAAAATGATTTTTAGTTTCCAAATTCTCTGAACTTTGTGGTGGCACCTCATATATGTAAATTTGCATTGATTAGGGTTTTATTCTCTATCAGTGTATATTGTGCTTGGCATAAAATAACCCTGGATGAGTTGACATGCCATCAAAATCGGTCAGTTCATGTTCTTCTGTAAAAACATAGTAAAGAATACAGAAAAGCTCACACTTCCAAATCTGCAAAACCATGTTTTTTTACCTCAATCGGCTGGTCACATCAAGTCCTAGCACTTATATGATTGTCCCAACCATATTGCTCTTATGGCAAACTACCATCCCGTTTTATTATATATGTACAAGAAAATGGTGACTGAGGTCTTAATGTCCTGGGTATGACGTTAAATATTGTAATACTTGAGAAAGGTAGGATTATTTGCATTTTTTAGACTGCACTTGAATTTGCTAGTCAACCTGGGTGCTCATTCTTGATTTTCAAAAACCACCTTTTCTAGGTGTGTTTATGGCAGATAATTTTTTTGTGTGTAAAACTTTCAATAACTATTTAATAAAGTCCTTCTTCCATCAACTTTCTTCATTCAGAAGGAATAAGTCAGGAATTTTGAGCTCAAAGAATATTGAACTCATTCAACAAATTTGTGTATAAAAATAGTAAACTTACTGCCATAAGAACAAACCAAAATAATTAAGGAAGTCATTGCAATTATTAAAGAAATTATAACAGTGAATTATTGTTTTTTATTGAAATCAAATTAGCCAGTCCTGTTCCTGAATATTAGCTTAACATGAGCATGAAGTTGCATTATGATCGGATTACTGGTGTAGGTGCCAACTGGTTATAGATAAACAGACAGAAATTTTGATTTGTGTAGTATAGATTTTTGTTACTATCCTTTGTGAGCAGCACATTTTTATGTAATTGCTATATACATACCAAGTAAACTATTTTGAAGTAAACGATGGAAACTAGATGTTAGTGAAAATAATTTTTAGTGTCCAAATTCTCTGAACTTTGTGGGGGCACCTCATACATGTAAATTTGCATTGATTAGGAAAATCAATGTTGAAACACCATGACAATTCTGGCTGCAATTCGAAAAATCTCGAAGATGGTGGATTTTGCATCAAATGGCAAAGGAAAGCCAAGCTAGCGCCTTCTCTTTCACACATAAATTACATTTTATAAGATTTGGTTTTTCCATCCCATAAAAGATATTTTTTTAATTAAATATTCGAACGTAGCTGACGGTTAACTGAAAGGATGTTGTATCTGCCACACGGGAAATTCAGATGACAGAATCTTTACGTGAACAGATATTAAATAAATAAATAAATAAATAGGGAAGAAAAAGAAAACAATAAAAACAGAAAAACCAAAACAAACTGAACAAAAGTTATTAAAAACGAAAACTCATGTGAAAGGAGAAAAAAAAAAGAAGTGAGTAAAAAAAATAAAAATAAAAATAAAAAAAAGCAAATCGAAAATCATGAAAACGAAGTTTGCAAGAGATTTGCTTGTGTTTTTTTTTTTTTTATTACTTTATTTTTGTATTGGTGGCTTTGAGCTTTTTGTTCCTTGATCGTACGTGCCAAATAATTTGGTCTTGTATAAAACATGAAAGTGCTTACATTGACACATAATTTTCAACATTGGGAAACAATTTTGAATATTTCAGAAGCGAAAAGCAAACAAAGAGACAAGATATAACATGCTAATGTAAAATGAAAAAAAAAAAAGAAATATGAATATATAGAAGCACTTATATATATATATATATATATATATATGTATATGTAAATGTCTCAAATTGTTTTTATATATATATATATATATATATATATAATATAAACAATAATTCAGAGACATTTCGATACACAGATAAAATAGGCCTATGCAGATATATACATACACACTAAAATTTAATGCATGTATATGTGTGTGTGTATATAATATATATATATATATATGTATATAAACACAAATTGAAAGATATATAGATACACACATAAAATAGGCCTATGCAGATATATACATACGCACAAAAATGTAATACATACATATATATATATGCAAAATATATGAATACATACAAATAACCATGGATGCTTATATATAGTTTAATAGTTGTGTATATATATGTGTGTGTGTATAAAAAGATTATATATATATATATATATATATAGATATATATAGAGAGAGAGAGAGAATTGAAGATTAATGTAAATATTTTCATATATACACAGATACACATGCATATAGAGACTGGTTAAGATATATATATATATCTCTCTCTCTATATATATATATGTATGTATATGCAATCTTTTGAGACGCAAAGCCAGTTTGTTTATATGCAGTTTCTTGAATATAGTCTGTCCATTTATATATATACATATATATATTGTGCTTTTATGTGTGTATACAGACATACCCACATATGTGCACACACACACACATGCAAATATATGCACCCTCCGGGTGTAAGTATTTAAGTTTTAATGTATTAAATTAGAAAGGCTAATGAAACTAAATAAGAATACAGATAAAAAGATTTGAAACAGAGGGAGTATAATAACAGATTTGAAACAGAGGGAGTATAATAAAAATGGAACAACTGAAACTTACTCTTCCATCACTCTCGTCTTTCATTGTTATTTTTTCTAATTTAAGTATTTAGTTATAAGAGGAAGTAAAGAATAAAATGACAGTTATTTTTTCTTGTTAATGGATTTCATTTAAGATTCATTGAAGAGATTTTTGCTTATATTCATTAAAATAAAACCAAACAGTTAGAAATCAATAATACTAAGCACATATTTATTAAATTCGATTTTTTAATATTAATATGCAAATTAGCCTTCCCGTTCACACTGTAAACCGCTATTTTGTTGTATATATAAATATAATTGCATGTTGTCAGTATGTAGACATAGTTAACAGTATTAATAATGTAAGACAAATTTATTAATAATTGAGGTTTAGATAAAAATAAAATCATGGAGAATGTGATGTCAATAACTAAGAGAATTTTGACTTGAGTAGGAATATAGTTTCGGTTACAGACAGAAAAATACACAATCTCCATTATAATAAGATATATATATAATAAATAGAACACAATGTGTACAAGGACAATCTCTCAGTCAAAACAAGTGTCGGCACTCCAATAAATAATTTTTATCATTCAACATTTTCTTTCCTATATTTATTTTTTCAACATAATTGTCGGATTCACTTCCATTTTTCAACTTATATACATTAATCTTCAATTCTTATATATAAGTATTTCCATAGGATTTTCAGTCCTTATCAGTTTCACTAGCCATATCAACTTGAGACAAACCTGGGATTGAATTGCATACACACACACATATGTACATATATTTCCTGAGGAATCTTTAAATATATGTCACAGGTTTGTATAGAAGATTATGTATATATATGGAGGCACACAGTGTAATGGTTATAGTCATAGGAAATGGAACTTGTCGACCCAAGTTCAATTCCTGGACAAATCTGTTTGCATTTCACATTGTGCTAATATCCTTGGGAAAGGTATGAATCCAATTCTCCCTCCAGCTATGGGTAAATAGCAAAATAGACTGGTCTCTTTAACCCTGGCTAGGTAACCAGTCTAGAAGGAAAACTCTGAATTCAAACCTGTTAAACTCTGTTTAAGAAATTGACCTCATGTCGCATCGCGCTCATGCGGAGGGGTTGGTAAATATATATATTTATATGACAGTTACAAGAGAA
>CM042151.1:11230985-11278485 GCA_023376005.1 Doryteuthis pealeii | reverse complement strand
ACTTTTTTTTTATGTATACTATATATATTCCTAGGTTGTCCTATCATGGTGTAATGGTTAACAAGCTAATCTCACAGATCCATTACTACTGAATAGTGAGTTCAGTCCTTGCTGGATGCCCAATACTTGTGACTGAAGAATAATTAAAGTTCCAATTACCGTCGAACTGGGAGAACAAGGCAACAAACGGTTGTAACTTAAATACAAACCCGAATAGTCACAAAGTCTACTGCAGAATGACAAGGTATTTATAAGACTCCACAATATCATTCAAATCAAGTAGTCAAGCAGCCAATCAGAACTCAAGGAATGGAATCGCCCAAATTCATGAATTGATCATTCTTGATTTCTATATATACCAACTGTCTTGGACACTGCTTAAGTTTTACTTAGTTAGCTGCTGTTATTCAAACCAGCAGTAGACTTACTGACCTCAATATGGCACTGCGAACAGGATATATATATATATTCCTACGTAGATAAAATTTTGAAGATTGAAATTGAAACATAATAGGAGCAACTCATGTCTTCAATCTTACAGTCAAGTTTCGTTTATATACTGAAGTTAAGCAGTGATGAGCCTGTTCAATACTTAGATGGGTGACCATTGATGCAACTGCAGGTACTGTAAGAAAACCAAATATCAAAATGACTTGATTAGGCATTAAATGACCCAAAAAGTGTTGATATGCCAGAATAATACAAATCAAACAAACAAACAAAAAATCCTGTCTTCAAAAATTCATTCTTTTAATCAATTCTTGATCATAAGCATAAACTTTGTAGCAATTTTGACACAGGGATACATACAGTACTAGAAGCGGCTACCCAACGTTGCCTGGGTAGAGAGGGGGAAAATAAAAAGTTAATCTATCAGATCCATTGATTGTTTTGGTCCTACATAATTGACTTATGTTTTAATCCCAGACACAACCAATGACTGTCCCTTCTCTTATTATTCAAATTTTTAAATTATGGACTCTCTCGTTGATTTTCGACGTATGAGGGTTCACACACACAATGAACATCCACACAGTGATTTGTTTATAGTGGTGAAGGCTAGTGTTGGACCATCCACACTTTTTGGCACAGTCAATAGGAAAGAATTGGTGCATCAAGAGTTGCCACAAACCCAATCAACGACCGACCTCAGGAATTTTGAATTCAGAGTTATCCTTCTCCTAGACTGGTTACCTACCCAAGGTTGAAGGGCCCAGTCTGCCCTACTATTTAACCCATAACTGGAGGGAATTTTGAATTCAGAGTTATCCATCTCCTAGACTGGTTATCTACCCAAGGCTGAAGGGCCCAGTCTGCCCTACTATTTAACCCATAGCTGGAGGGAGAATATATGGATTCATACCTTTCCCAAGGGTATTAGTGCTCTGGTAATAGTGAATGTTTATATAAATTTACTTTGTCATAAACTGTTTTATTTTTGTAGTTTCCTCCGGACATACATACATACACAACTGCCCTTTATATTTGTATCGATAGATATATAGTATGTGCTTAATATTACACATACCTATATGTAGCATGACATACATACATACATACACACACAGCTCTGTTAGTAGAGCAACCGTCTAGGAATTGCAAGTTTCCAGGTTCAATACTGGTCCCTGCCAACTCAGCATATTTAGTAGCACAGCTTGGGTAATCTGATTTGAGCAGTAAAGTGCGAAGCTGATGGTAGGCATGGCACTCCATCTCAGTAAAAACGATATCCCTGGTCCAACACTAATTAAAAAGGGATAGACTCTCTCACTGTCTAGCAAATAACTATAGGCCACTCCACCGCTAAAGATGATGGTGTATTGTCCAATTTTTTTTTTGTGGAACTATGTCACCTGAGCAAGTTGATATGGAGGATGAGCTGTTGCCCAAGCAGCATATCCCTCTTCACACTGCCACTGTGGTCCAAAGGAAAGGTAAGAAACCAATGCGGTTTGGCAATGACAGTGTCACAGGAGTTGCTGGTTAGCGCTGAAATTCAGTATTACACTACTTTAGGGACTCCAGCTCTGGATTTGCTTTTGGGGTTTATTCTCCTAGCCTTTCCGCAGAGTAACATAAAACTGCTAGGCAGTGGTGGATTTATAATAGACTTTTTCTTGTTCCAGATGGGTTGATTATTATAGCTCTACTTTTTATGAAGTATTGAACATTTTTGGATAAATTACTAATGCTACTCCCAACAGAAACATTGAAGCGGCACTCGGACTATATATATATATATATATATATATATGAAGTAAAGAGATAACAAAAGACCTAGAGATTTTGCATTATAGTCTATTCCAGGAAGCTTAGACAAAGTATCTAACTCTCCCGACTCATTCGCATCTGATGAGTCGGGAGAGTTAGACACTTTGTCTAAGCTCCCTGAAATAGACTATAATGCAAAATCTCTAGTCTTTTCTTATTTCTTTACTTATAAGTTTGCTCTGCGACTCTAACATTTAAGAGCACACATTGAGCTCTCAAACTGCGACAGGTTTTTAAAAAACTTGTGTCGTAAGGAAGATTTCTTCTCTGGTCTTTTGGATTATATATATATATATATAGTTAATCCTTGTTCGTATTGGAGAAATGAGAGTAAAGTGCTCAATTACTTTTGTAAGAGCTGTATTTATTTATTATAATAAATAAATTTAAGGTGCAATTACTACCATTGGTTTCTGAGCATAAACCAATAGTAGTAATTGCACCTTAAATGTATTGTACACTAATATATATCTAACCTCAACTCCATATATATATATACTAGGGTCATTTAATAAATAAGGTGAATTTTGTCAAAGAGGTTGCCAATAGGAAACACTGTTTATAATTGCAACTTTTTCAATGGAAATCAATAGTGATGAGTCCTTTCATGTACCAGGACTCGGTCTTCATGACTCTCTTTACTGACCACTACACCGAGAACTTTTTCTTTACCAGAGAGTCAGTATATTTCCCCTCCTTGGATTGTCTTTTTAACTCAGGTTTATAGTGGCAATCCCATGTTTAGCGCATTTGTAAATATTCTTTTTACTAGAACCTGTTTTCGTAACTCATCACACTTTCACATGGTTTGCACTTCTCAGCCACAAAAATGTTATGACAGACCTCTGTTCAAGCATACAGCACTATTTTATTTGCTGCTATTTTGAATGGCCTAAAAATAAACATTTTTATGAGATTAAGAATTTTTTCTAGAAACCAATTTCAAACAATGTAGAGTTTACATTTCTGGAAAAAAAAAATCTGGAAAAAAAGGATTTTACTTTTTAAAAAAATCCCTTTATTCACTGAATATCATTGGAATATATATATATATATATATATATATATATATATATATATCTTACAAAATTGTATATAACTGTAACACAGCAAAAAAAAACAGCAAATCATAACTGTATTCAATCAATACCCTTAAAATACTTGAACTTAGAAAATAAGACAATATCCAGTCCAATTTGCAAATGATGGATAATTTTATGAGGTTTTCATTTGTACTGACCATCTTTTTTTCTTTTTCAATCATCTAAATAGAAAAAATTAATTTATGGAGGCACGTGGTGTAATGGTTAAAGTCGTAGGAAATGGACTCGTCAATGTGAGTTCAAATCCTGGACAAAGCTGTTTACATTTCACATAACACTAAAACCCTTGGGAAAGCTATCGGTAAATAGTAAGGCAGACTGGGCTCTTTAACCATGGTTAGGCAACCAGTCTAGGAGAAGAAAAACTCTGAATTCAAACCTGTTAAACTTTGCTTAATAAATTGACCCTGTGTCACACCCTGCTTGTGCAGAGGAGTTGGTAAATATGTAAATAGTAAATTTAACAAAGTTAAAATGAAATGTTAATTAAAAAGAAGCATCTATATCATCAAGGATTACGGTTACAATGGAAACCCAACACATTCATGAGTCTTTTTTTTTCTCTCTCTCATATATATATATATATATATATATATATATAATGGTTGTCAACTTGTGTTTGAGTAAGATCATTTCCTGTTTTTTTTTTTGTTTCTTTTTTTATGATAGTTGGGTGCCAGTAGCATTTGACACTCTATCCTTGTGTTTTCTCAGATGACTCACCAGGCCAGCCCTGGAGAGATATATTCTTCCACATAAACTACATGTTCGAACTGCTCCACTTTGAATGTTGCTGGGCTGAAAATTACCTTTTCTAATAGCCTGCTTCAATTTTTGGTTTTTAATTCGGTTGGACTCAAATTCTTCCACAGACAGGTAGATGGTGGCTCTACAGGTTTATTACAAGCTAGCTTTTCCCAGTCCTCCACAGCAATAGCATATATATATTTATATATATATATTTGAGATATATTTTTGTATCTGTATCCGTTTTTTGGACGTACATATACCAGGTTTGGGCATTGGTGTGAAGCATTAGTGCTATAATCTAGTATAAATTAGGAATATAATAGTTAATCTAGGAATAAATATTAGAAAACTCGGTAGTTTTTTTTTTAGTTTCTTTTATTTAGACGTAGTGGTAAATTTTCAGGATAGTGACATCCCTTCTTCAAGACCATGAATAGTAGTCATAATATAGCACTTTAATGCTTCACACCAATGCCCAAACCTGGTATATGTACGTCCAAAAAACGGATACAGATACAAAAATATATCTCAAATATATATACTCACTAGAAGCATACGGAGACTCAAAATCAACACATATATATATATATATATATATAATTATTTAGGTAGATATTGTTAAAGAAATTGCTAAATTATAAAAGATATTGTTATTTCTCCTTTATGATCTTCAGTAGTAGATGTTCACCTTGTAGTCGTGTTTCGTAAATCGGGATCCAGATGGCGAAGAAAATGTCTCACACATTTTACCCAAGCGTTTTCAACTATTTTGCTGGTCTTCCTAGGGGATTGATTCTTGTAGTGTTTGTTTGGTGCAGGTTTTATTCATTTGGATTGTTGTTTTTTGTATATTTGATTAGAAAAGTCTATTTTATAAGGGTTGCTAAGGTTAGTGTATTAGTTATTAACGATGTTTAGTATATTGTTGCAGGTTTTAAATGCTATTTTATTTATGTTATTTACGAAAAGTGGATCGTTTACGACGGTTGTCGTAAAGGATCCACTTTCCGTCACAAGTGACTATTCGGACTAGAAAGGGGTCATTGGTGTTACGCAAACTGAGCATCGAGCACACTTCAAACCACCTAAGTTTTTGGTGCTCATTGAGCTCATGAGGAACCCATTTATCGAGCTTTTTCACCTTTCCAATACTCTGTAAATGGTGGGAAACTGTTGCAATGCTGACACCAAGTGTCTGAGACATTTCTCTGACACTTTCTCGTGGATTTTACTCAACAACTACCTGCAATTGTTCATTGTCAAGACTGCATGTCCGTCCTCTACCTTCTTCATTTTCAAGACTCTCATCTCCACTGCGGAATTTCTGGAACCACCTTTGTACAGTCCGATCACTTGTAGATTTATCTCCCCATGCTTTGTTGATATTGGCAGCAGTTTCGGAGGCATTGTGCCCAAGCTTGAACTCATGCAACATAAGAAGGCGAAGGTCATGTTTAGGCATGTTCATCTTTGAAGGCCCCTATTTTTCAAAAATACTTTCTATCTGAAAATAAATAAATTCTATTTTTGAGCACACATAATTATTATATATGCAAAAATTCACCTGAAATAACCAACAAATTCTATGTTAAAATGACATTTCAAAACCGAGCACTTCAATCGTCCATTATTTTTGTAACAACCTAATAATTTCTTCACCATCTGGATACCGATCAACAAAAAAATGACTAGAAGACTTGAACGTCAACAACTGAAGATCATAAAGAAGAAATATTCCATGGTCTTTAACAATACCTGCCTAAATAATTACTTGCTACCAAAAATATATATATATATATATATATATATATATATATATATATATATATATATAGTAAGTCGACAGGGTGGCTCCTAGGCTGACGCTTTACCGACTGAACTAAACCAGTACTCGTATGTATGTAGGTAAGAGTAAAAGTAAAGTTGAAAGGGTGTCCTAAAGTCGGTATCAGCCAGACAGCGAGGGAGTCTATCCCCTTTTCACTAGCACTAGACCAAGGAGATTATTTTTGAATCTGAGGTCGAGCGCCACACTTTCCGTCAGCTCCTCACTTTACTGAACACATCCTTGTGCTACTCATATGCTGAGTTGGCGAGGGTCGGTATCACACCAGGAACCTTGCGATTCTTAGGCAAGTGCTCTACCTACAGAGCTAATAGAATAAAATGAAACCGTAAAAACTCAGAATTGTGAGTTTCACATAAGCTGATCTTCAGGTGAGCCAATATCAAGATGAGTTGACACAGGCTCAGCTGAGGATCAGTCACATGAAAATTATGAGGTTTTATCTGGTTTTATTTTATTTCATAGCTGAAATATTGATATTGCTCTGCATTTTTGTGCATAGAGCACTATATTTTATTGATAGATATTTGTGGTAGCAGCAAACTTGTTCTGCACTCTTATTTAGTGTGTTTAATTCCAATTAGATGCTCTGCAATTCTGACTTAGTGTCAGACCACACCCCCCCCCACACACACATATATAATATATATATATATATATATATATATGTATGTATGTATGTATGTATGTATGTGTGTGTGTGTGTGTGTGTGTGTGTGTGCATTGTAATGATAAGATGTCTCTTGATATAATATTCTAATTAGCATTTCATAGTTATCTCGATTTTTATCAAGAATTTGATTGATTAAAAAATGACATTCAGCATAATTTTCAGCCAAAAAAATTATCATTCAGTTATGAATTCGAAGCATTTTCAAGTGCATTGCTATCTATTGTTTTTACTAGGTTACAGTTACATGAAAAAAATATAATGAATATTTGGACCATATGACCTTTAGGAACCCTTTTTGGTCTCGGTTAAGAAAGGACAGGTTAGGGTTAGGGTTAGTTTTATAATTCAAAAAAAGAATCTAAAAATCGTGTGTTAAAACAACCGGATATTGACGGTGTAAATGAAAAACATGTCCTTTCTTAATCGAGATCAAAAAGGGGTGCCTAAAGGTCATATGGTGCAAATATACTAGAGTGTGTTTTATATATAAGTTGTTGTAAAGTTGTCATCGGGTCGGCCTAATGTCGGTGTCAGCCAGACAGCGAGGGAGTATATCCCCTTTTCACTAGCGCTAGACCAAGGAGATTATTTTAGCATATGAGCTCCTCACTTTACTGCACAGATCCCTGTGCTACTCATATGCTGAGTAGACGAGGGTCGGTATCAAACCAGGAATCTTGTGATTCCTAGTCGAACACTCTGCCAACTGAGCTAAACCGGCCCTAATAATAACAGGATCAAAACTCACACCCCAGAGTTTCACGATGCTGATCTTCAGGTGAGCTTAGGCATGTCAAATATTATCTCACCTTAGGCTCGGCAACGTGAAACTGGGAGTTGTATATATATATATATATATATATATATGTATATATATAAAGATTTTTCTGTCATCTACAAAACATCCATCAATTTCTTCACCCCATAATCTATCCTGATGAAGGTTTAGATAAACCGAAACTTTTAAGTGTCGATAAATAAATTCATCTTATTTTTGGAACACTTTGTTTTTCAAATTTCTTAATATAGTCGTATTTATTTCCATATTTACTCCCATATATATATATATATATATATATATATATATATATATATCACAGTTAACTTTAAATTCACCAAGCAAACAAACATATTTACTTCTGGATTCTTTAAAAAATGATTTAAAAGTGCTCAATATAAAGAGCTAAATACACGTTTAAAAATGAATGGCTTAAAATTTCCGACTGCAGTTTCTTGCCGTAGCTCGAATCTTCAGAAGATCTACTGAAGATTCGCGCTACAGCGAGAAACTGCAGTCGGAAGTTTTAAGCCATTTTTTAAAATATGTATATATATTATATGATATAATGTGCTCTTTAATGCATCTCTCTCTCTCTCTCTCTCTCTCTCTCTCTCTCTCTCTCTCTCTCTCTCTCTCTCTCTCTCTCTCTCTGCATGTAGTGCACATTGGGGATTCTGTCCCTCTAGTAAATGATGTTGGGTGACGTAGGTTTGGTCTATATGAAGGCGAGTCAGTACAACCTGTTATCTTCTATTTTTGTTGTATTTTAAGTTCCATTCTCCAAAGGTAGGTTTAATGTTTGGATTTTGTTATTAATGAGTGCATTCCAATGATTTTGTCATTTTTTAATGATAATTCTTTTCACAACCGTTTTATAATGTTTTTTTGTTTTGTTTTGTTTTGTTTTGTTTTACGGCATATCAACCTCAGTGGGTCATTTAACGCCGATAAAGTTTTGAAATAAATCAATTCTTAATGGATAATACAATTTTTTTATAAATACATTTTTCTATTTAACCCATAGATGGGACCCTAACAGGTACTACCACTCCGGGTCAGAGTGGACCAGGGAGCAATGGTGATGAAGGTGGTGCTCCACATTCCCCAAACCTCCAAAACTGGAACCTCACCATCATATAGAGTTTAACGTCATTCCCAGGACATGTAGACCCGCAGCCACCGCCTTCTAGCACTCATATAATAAAAAGGGGTTGGGGCTTGCCATAAGGGCAATAGGGTTGGGAAAATCATATAGGTGCTAGGGCTGGACGTGACCAGCCGATTGATCGGAGGGGTCCTCTCCAACCACCCGTCTAGCCCAAGATAGGGCCAAAGTGGAGTATTGCAAGTCATGAACTGCTCATCCACCTGGGCTCTATCCTTAAGCATCATCGCCACCCACGGCCAACAGGTGGCCCCATTGGGGGAGTCTTACCCCTCTGCATAGGTGCAGTCTAACGCCCCAGCGACAGGGCGGAACCGTTTTATAATCAGTATATGGTATTTTTGTTTTTGTCATTGTCTTTTTTCTTAAAATTCTCAATACGTTAATTACCCAATATAAACCAAAGTAACGTCATCAATGCAGCTCATCTTGTGAGAGTCTACATCAGAGTTTGTCAACCGGTGTACCACGGCCTACTAGTGTACCGTGAAGCTTCCGTGGGTGTACGTGAATGATGAGGACGGTTGATCATCCTCTTATATTTTGCTGATATTGCATTATTTCAATTTATTAAAAATCTTCTTCATGTTATGTTAAATATGAAGAAATTTTACGAAAATTGTGACCGTTTAAAAATATTTCTATTTCTCACTAAAAATCAGTCACACCTTGATTAGGAATCTGACACATGCTCTTTAATAATTTTTTGCTTAAAATTTAAAATATTCTCTTTTCCTTAAAAAGTCCGGTATGAATTAATTCCAGAGCAATATGACAATAAGGTCAAGTATAATATCAGATAATGATAATAATAATAACAGGATCAAAACTCACATCTAAGAGTTTCACGGTGCTGATCGTCAGGTGAGCTCAGGCATGTCAAATACTATCTCACCTTAGACTCAGCAACGTGAAACTCAGAGTCATGGATTATTATCCTGTTTCTATGATTATTCTATTTATCACTTGACAAAATATATATCGATGGCATTTATATCATTTACTAATGTAGTGAGCTTAGTCCTCACTAAGTGCTCCACTATCGTGACTTTTTGGCATATGTGTGTGAGTGTATATATACAAGGTGTGTCAAAAATGTTTCGAGATTTTTTGTACTTTTTGACACACCTTGTATTCTGAAAAAAAAATTAATGTTCCATTAATTGTTCATTTCTATTTTGGTAAATACAGTTTCAAACTCGGTACTTTTATAACACACCTTGTATTCTGAAAAAAAAAAATAACGTTCCATTCATTGTTCGTTTCTATCTTGGTAAATACAGCTTTAATCCTAATACTTTTATGACACACCTTGTATATATATATATATATATATATATATATATATATATATATATATATATATATATAGTACGTGTGTCTATAGTATACATATGTGGCTAAACAGGAAAATAAATCTTTTTTCCATTTGGCAAAAGATAGGGAGAGAGAGAGGGTGAGAGAGAGAGAGAGAGCAAGCAAATATGTGACAGAGAAAGAGAGTCCGGGGCAAATGGGTATGTGGGAGTGTAATGGTGGGTTTGTGGGTTGTCGGGAAAAGTGGAAATCATATATTTCCTTACAAGGTATCGATTCCTGTGAGAATTGAGCCATTAACCTAGATTTCTGTCGTATTTCCCAGAAAGTTGTTTCGCAAAAATTGTCCGTTCAAGAGTAAATATTCAGCTGTTAAATAGAAGGGCAGAAAATGACGGGCCACAGACATCACTTTTCCGAATGCGTACCACGCCAAATCTTTCGCGCTCCCTTACCCCCTCTCCACGCCCTCCTGTACCCTTTCCTTCTCCACCGTACGTCATTCACTTCCTTGCCATCACAGTCATTGCAATAATGCTCGTTCGCTTTACTCGCTCTCGATTTGCTCTTTCCAAAAAATTCCCATCCCTACACCCCCCTCCTCATCATCTCTTTCCTTTGCCTAGCCACCCTGAAAAATGGAGGAAAAAAAGAAATAAATGAAGAAGAAAGGTAATATTATAAAGAGGTAGAGATTGTAATAAGTGTTTTGTCATGAGCCCAATCTTGGACTCGATCAGGAAAAAGAAAATCAAAGAAAGTAAGAGAGGTTTTTCGTTTTGGAAAGAAAGAAAGAAAGAAAGAAGGAAAGAAAAAAGAATTAAGAAGAAAATCATCAGAAAAGAAAGCGTCGAGTTTGGTGGTGAACGAGTTAAAAATGAAAAAGTTTGGAGAAAGAAAGAAACGAAAAATAAAAATAGTGAATAAAAAAGAATAAAAAGAATGAAAATAAAGTATGAAAGAAAGAATTAAGAAGAAAAAATCATCAGAAAAGAAAGCTTCAAGTTTAGTGGTGAACGAGTTAAAAATGAAAAAGTCTGGAGAAAGAAAGAAACGAAAAATGAAAATAGTGAATAAAGAAGAATGAAAAAAAAGTATGAAAGAAAGAATTAAGAAAAAAAATCATCAGTAAAAGAAAGCTTCAAGTTTGGTGGTGAACGAGTTAAAAATGAAAAAGTCTGGAGAAAGAAAGAAACGAAAAATGAAATTAGTGAATGAAAAAAGGAAAAAAATCAGTTTAGTGTAAAAAATAGGAAAGAGAAAGAAAAGAATTCAAGATAGAATGAGTTGCGAGATAAAAGAAAGAAAAAAACAAGAAAAATCCTAAGAAAAAAAAGGCAAGTTTGTAGAAAAACAAGTTAAAAATGAAAACAGAGAGAAAGAATGTCTTGGTTTCGAATTAGGAAAAAGGAAGAAAGAATGAACGAATAAACGAATGAATGAAAAAAAGAGGGGCATGAAAACAGCAAATGAAAAAGAAAAGATGAAAGAAAAAAGGAATGCGAGATAGGCAATTTCGAGATGAAAGAAAGAATGAACGAATGAAAGAAAAGAAAATTAAAAAAGCGAAAGAAAGAGAAAATTCAAAAAAAGGGAAAATATTGACGATAGCCTGAGTTTCGAGATGAAAGAATGGAAGAAAAATGAATTCTGCGAAAGAGAAAGGAAATCCAAAAAAGAAAAAAAAATGCAAGAAAAGAAGATTGGTAAAAGAAAACCACGAAAGAAAAAAAATTTAAAAAGGAAAATTGGTATGATATTTTCGAGATGAAAAAAAAAAAAAAAAAAAAAACCTAATGAAAGAAAATCCGCAAACGAAAAGGGAAATTCAAAAAAGGACGAGAATGAAAAAAAAAAAAAAAAAATAAAGAAAGAAAATCAGCAAACGAAAAGGGAAATTAAAAAAGGACAAGAATGAAGAAAAAAAGAAAAAGAAAGATAGTTTCGAGAAAGAATAGAAAGAAGTTAACAAATGAAAAAATGAAAGAGCTTTAAATATGGATGAATGAAAAAAAAATTGAAAGTAAAAGAATTCAAGACAGACTCCGTTTCGAATTTGGAAAAAGAAAGGAAGAAGATAATGAAGGAAAAAAAGAACGTGTTTCAAATTTCTAAGAAATGGGGAAAAATAAAAGGAAAAAAGAATTAAAAGAAAGCTAGAGAGATTGGGTTTCGAGTTTGAAGAAAGAAAAAAGAAAAATGTGAAAAGGAAAAAGAATCAGGTAAAAAAAGAAGATAAAGAAAACGAAAAAGAAAATAAGAAAAGAGAAATACGGGGAAGAGGGAGAAGAAAGAAACAAATTGAATTAAATAAGTTAAGGAAAAGAAAGTAAGAAAGAAGGAAACAGATTGAATGAAAGAAAACAAAAAAAAATAAAGATTGTAAGAACGAGAAAGAAAATGGGAGTAAATATAAATAAATGAATATAATTGAGAACAGGAAAAAAAAAAGAAAGAAAAAAAAAGAGAAGGAAATTCCAACTGAAAGAAAAAAAGAAGAAAAATGCGACAAAATGAAGAAATGGGAAAAATACGATATTGTTGAAAGAAGGATAACAGAAAAATAGCGTTTTTTTCTAAGTATTGCTTAGCAAGGCACAAGGCCCAGTAGTGAGCACCGACTAAGGATCAAATTCACTACAGTAACAGTTTATCAAGTATAGTTTGACTCCAAGCCATATTAGTGAGTCACCCAGTGCGGGCCAAACTCGAAACGGTAGCAATTTGCTTAGCATAGTTTGGCACAACCCACATTAGTGGGAACCCATTGAGAATCAAGTATGGTAGCAACTTACTAAGTTTAGCTTAATTTGACACAAAGCTAGAGTAGTAGGGCACCCGGTGAGGATCGAAATCTTGACCTAGTGAATTGATCTGCGAGATGAGCTTGATAAATATCGTAGGAGGCCATAAGTTTTTCTTGGTAAATTAGAGAGGCTTTGTTCTGGTACAAGGCCAAAAGTATGGGGCACCTAGTGAGAACCGAAAGAAGACAATGGTCTTCTAATTTAGTTTCCTTACCATTACACCACGTGAGGTGCTTTTTTTTGTCATCGGTGGCAGAGGTCGATGTTAAAGTTCACGTAAAGCTAGAATCTCGAGTTTCGATTTTCTAGACAGGCAGGTAACCAACACTTAGTTAGTTGGCGCAGTATAGTCTTCTTCTTCTCCTTCCCCTACGTTTTGCTTTGCGCTTTCGAAATATCGATATTCGTTTCTGTTTCAGTTTCAGACTGATAGTTGAGCTAGTTATGTTCTTCTTACTGGCGACAGTGGTCAGTACTTGAACTCTGATGAAAAGATTTCGAATGTAGGTTGTCGCAATACAATCTGACTTGTCATTATTTCACCCCATTCATTTTGGCCTTGTGTCGTACTGTGCTAAGTTTAGTTGATATAGTAATATTCAAAAAAAAAAGAAAAGAAAGAAAGAAGAAATTGACGGTGAGTAGGTGGAAAGAGAACAACGTGAGTCTGAATGAAAAAGAAAGAACAATAAAAAGGAGATTAAAAGAAAGAAGTTTAAGCAACAAAAAAGAAAGGAGAATTACAGAGAAAGAAAGAAAGAAAGGTTAAATAAAAGAAGTTTTAAAAAAAGAAAGGGAGAAATAAAGAGAAGGAGAACGAAAGAGCTAAGAAAGAAAGAAAGAAAGAAAGAAAGGAAGAAATGTTAAATAAAAGAAGTTTTTAAAAAAGAAAGGGAGAAATAAAGAGAAGGAGAACGAAAGAGCTAAGAAAGAAAGAAAGAAAGAAAGGAAGGAAGAAATGTTAAATAAAAGAAGTTTTTAAAAAAGAAAGGGAGAAATAAAGAGAAAGAAAGGGCTAAGAAAGAAAGAATGAAATCGGGTTAAATGGAAGAAGTTAAAACAAAGAAAGAAAAAGAAAGAGAGAAATAAACAGAAAAGAAAGGGGGATTCGAAGAAAGAAAGGGTTATAAAAAAAGATGAAAGAAGGAAATCAGGTTAAATGGAAAAAGTTAAGACAAGGAAAGAAAAGAAAGGAAGAGCCGATGAAGAAAGAAATGAATTAATAAATGAAAGGAAACGAAAGGAGAAAAAAGGGCAAAAAGAAAGAAAGAAAAAGTGAACAAGGAGAAAAGTCAAATGAAAGAAAGAGGTTAAAAATAAGAGAAAGATAAAGAAAAAGAAAGAGAGAAATATAGAAAGAAAGTTTTAAAGAAAGAAAGAAAGAAAAAGTGGAAGAAAGAAATAATTGGATAGGTAATGAAAGAAAGGTGAGAAAACAAAAAAATCAAATAAAAGAAAGAGAAAGAAAAAAAGAAAGAACTGGCTAAATAAATAAAGAAAAGGTGAAAAAGGAATTTAAAAAAAAAACAGAGGAAAGAATAAGAGAAATACAGAGAGAAAGAAAGAAAGTTTCGAAGAGAGAAAGAGTGTAAGAAAGAGATAATAAGAATGTGATGGGGGGGGGGGATAAGTGAAGAAGTTAAAAAAAAAGAAAGAAATACAGAGAAAAAGAAATAACCGATGAAAGAAAGAAACAAACAAACAAACAAAGTGCTGAAGAAAGAAAGAAAGAAAGAAACAAACAAACAAACAAGGTGACGAAAAAAGAGAGAAAAGAAGAAAGAAGGAAAGCAATTTTGTTTTTCATCTGATTTCGTTCCAGGAGATATTTTTCGGAACGAACGGTCATTTGCTGTCTTTAATTGCACGAGTGCCAAGCAGCATTGGTTTGAAAACCCCCACCGGAGCGGCCCTTTCTTCCTCCTCATCTCCTCCACCATCACCACTACCCCATCGTAAAAGTCGGTTTTTCACAGAGACACGCGCGCAATAACACACCTCCATTTCCCCTGCCAAAACCTATACGACTAACTATCGTCACGCACGAGAGACACACATAGATTTTCTCGCTATTACACATACGCATCTTTAAAGAAATATTTGCTGCTATATACTCATTGCTTTCTTTCTTTATTACACATAAACACACAAACGTACAAGAATCCTCTACCACATCAAAAATCGCATATCTATCTATCTATATATATATATCTATATATATATATATATATATATATATATATATATATAAAGTAAAGTAAAGTCGTCGGGCGGCCTAAAGTCGGTATCAGCCAGTCAGCGAGGGAGTCTATCCCCTTTTCAATAGCACTAGACCAAGGAGATTGTTTTGGTGTCTGGGGTGGAGCGCCACACCTACCATCAGCTCCTTACTTTACCACACAGATCCCTGTGCTACTCATACGCTGAGTTGGCGAGGACCGGTATCGAACTAGGAACCTTGTGGTTTCTAGCTGAACGCTCTTCCGACTTAGCTAACCCGGCCTATATGGTATACCCAAAATTTCGTCTGCTTTTCACTAAAAAAAAACTAATTAAAATTAATTAAATCGATTATTTAAGGTCAAATTGTTGTCCAAGTCTAAAAGTAGTAACATCAGTAAAAAAAAAAAAAAATGTAAAAAAGCAAAATAATATTACACATGGAATTTATTTTTAATACATTTAAAACGATTTTTTCTGTCAATTTTGCTCCAATATGGCCGTAAACGCTGTCTAAAGATGAATTAAAATCCGTGTTTACAAAATAAATTTAACCCTCCCGATTGAAAGTAGTTTACCAAAAATCAGGGAATTATCCGATTTTTATGAGATTTTCAGTGTTGATTTATCAATGAATGAATAATGCATCAGTTATTTTATTTCAAAACTTTCTGGTTTAATTAGGTATTTCTGCTATGATAAATTAATATATAAAATTCATTTAAAATACGAGTATCATGAACTTAAGTTTAAAATGTCATACTATTAGATTCTAAAAACATATTTTTTGATAACTATTTTACTTTAGTATCAATTTCTAATAATTATATATGTGTGTATGCATGTATGTATGTATGTGTGTGTGTGTGTATGCTTGCCCACATATTACTGGCTCACACAAATTTGTCACTTTACCCCACGATGACAAATTGTGACACTGGGTCTTTTTAATAAACTACCCACCCCAATACACAATACGGATAGTGTCACGTCTTCTTGAAATTGGTCGATGTCCCTAGGTATTGTCGCAGACATCAGGATATCCCTCGATCTTGTCTCTGTTCAGTGGGAGGTGCTGTCCGGGAACGGATCCCCGAACAACAGGCTTCAGTTAATAGTTATTAAGTTACAGCTTAGAAGGGCTGTAAATCGGATAATAATACACTTAGAATTATTTTACACGCACGCTTTTCAGTGTAAGTGCGTATGTTTACACATTTGTCAAGCGTGTGTATAAAATGTGTGTCTGTGTGAGAGAGTGAAATACAAGCTTGTAGTGTGTATGTATAGATATATAATGTGTACACACTTTGTGTTTTAAATATGTGTGCGTAAGCGAGTAAAATTAAAATAAGTGTAAGAAATGTATAATGTACACACTTACTTAAAAATACAATGTATAGGTAAAATGAACACACTTGTATGTGTAAAATATGTGTACTTGCGCGCACTTGTAATGTGTGTGCTAATCTAAAAAAAACTAATTACACACGTAATGTACACGCAATTGTCAATGCGTGTGCATAGATTCACGTACTTGTTATATGTGCATAAAACTAAAGAGATTATAGTTTACACTCTTACTTGTCCATATATATATATATATATATATATATATATATATATATATATACACGTATATATATATACACGTCTGTGTGTGTGTGTGTGATGTCCGTGCAAGTAAGAGAGAGGAAATAAATAAGTTTACCACCTAATGTTCGGAGACATGCTACATGTCTTTCGGTTCCGTGTGAGGCACACAAACCATTTATTGGCTCAAATCACACAGACCTCTCCCAAACTCATTTTAGTTCGTGCGACTACAGGCTGCTGTACAGGTTCTGCATCTTTTTTCTCTCTTTCACTTCTCCGCGTCTGTCACTCTCCCTGTCCGCGTTCTCTCTCTCTCTCCCTCTCTCTATCTGTCTCTATTTCTTTCGTGTTTGTTCGCCAATCGCTCTTGTTACATAAAACCGTCAGAGACGACAGAGCCACACGCCGGGAAGCACGTTTCACTTTTCGCCACGGATTCCTGCGGATTTTAAAAACTCGTCAGTCCTGGTGAGTAGAACTGAGCCTTCGTTTTCTTTTTCTTTTTATTGTTATTTTTGTTGTTGTTGTTGTTCTTCTTCTTTTGTATGTTTTTTTGAATATTTTTTTAATTAAAATAAAACTTTTTTTGGAGTTGGTCTCACACCCTTTCCTCTTTTCTCAAATTTTGTCACTTATGTATTCTTTCAGTTTTCTTTTCTTTAATTTAATTTGTACTTTTTAATATTACAAAAAGTCTCTCTCTCTCTCTCTCTCACACACACACACAATCGAGATTTTTATTTAAAGTTTATTATTGTATACACATACTTTTTATTTTAATTCCAAAATAATCTAAATAACAAAAAAAGATAAAAATGAAAAAGAAAGAAAAAACAAAAAATAAGAAAAAATGCAGGTATCATGACAACTAAAAAAAAATTTTTTTTTTTTTAAACAAACAAAAAAAAATCCACTGATATTCATGTTATCAAGTAATATATTTTGGATTATTCGGACTATTGTCCTCATCTTTATTGTTATTTGTACAACGTTTCCGCTGATGTGCCCTCCGGCTTTCTTCAAGTATTTCTTGTCAATAAAGATGAGGACAATAGTCCGAGTAATCCAAATAATCAATCCCCATCTCAAAAATTCAGAGAAATAGAAAGTGATATATCTCACATTTATTTACTAAGCTTTGCTGAGTCTGGCACTTAGGTTGTTTCCAGTGCCTGCTGTTACTAAACGGTCACCCATATAAGTGGTAAACAGGCTGGCCGTTGCTTAAGTTCACTTCAATGAACTGGCGGGAACTGATGCTCTTAGTGTGACTTACCGTATGTCAAGTGTTGTATCTGTCATAGCATAAAAAGATGCGGTTTTTCATGTAAGTGTCTTTTTCCCCCTAACTTTTGTTTTGTGTGCTTGTCAAGTCAGTTGTTTGTCAATAATGATAAAAAAAAATTTATCAATCTATTGCAGAATGTGGATACATCTTCACATTTTGATTTGTAAAAGATTTTGGTGTATATATATATATAATGTGTGTGTGTGTGTAAATATGTGTGTGTGTGTAAATATGTGTGTGTGTGTGTGTAAATATATGTGTGTGTGTGTAAATATATGTGTGTGTAAATATATGTGTATGTGTGTGTGTATATATATATGTGTGTGTGTATATATATGTGTGTGTGTGTAAATATATGTGTGTGTGTAAATATATATGTGTATGTGTGTGTAAATATATGTGTGTGTGTGTGTATGTATATAATGTGTAAATATATATATGTGTGTGTGTGTGTATGTATATAAATGTGTAAATATATATATGTGTGTGTGTGTATGTATATAAATGTGTAAATATATATGAGTGTGTGTGTGTATGTATATATATGTGTAAATATATATGAGTGTGTATGTATATAAATGTGTAAATATATGAGTGTGTGTGTATGTATATATATGTATAAATATATATGAGTGTGTGTGTATGTATATAAATATGTAAATATATATGAGTGTGTGTGTATGTATATATATGTGTAAATATATATGAGTGTGTGTGTATGTATATAAATGTGTAAATATATATGAGTGTGTGTGTATATATATAAATGTGTAATTATATATGAGCGTGTGTGTGTATATATATAAATGTGTAAATATATATGAGTGTGTGTGTATATATACAAATGTGTAATTATATATGAGCGTGTGTGTGTATATATATAAATGTGTAAATATATATGAGCGTGTGTGTATATATATAAATATGTAAATATATATGAGCGTGTGTGTATATATATATAAATATATATGAGTGCGTGTGAATGTGTATATATATATATATGTGTGTATATATACATATGTGTGTGTGTATATGTACATATATGTCTGTGTATACATACATATGATATATATATGTATATATGTGTATATATATATATATCTGTGTATGCATGTATATGTACATGTATGTGTGTGCGTTTACATTTGTATGAACATATGTGTGTATACATACATATGTACATATATATGTTTGTGCATACTTGTATATGTACACATATGTGTGTATATAACTGTATGTATGTATACATATACACATCTAAATACATAGATCCTCAGATATATATATATATGTACATACATATATGCATATATATATACACACACACCTATAAATCTACATATATACGCACACATACATATAAATCTACATATATATATATATATATGTAAATAGACATGTATATATATGTAAAGAGACATGTATGTACATATATATAGACACATACATATATATGTGCATATATATATATACTCATATACACATATATACGTACATATATGTTTGTATATATGTAGATTTATATGTATGTGTGTGTATATATGTAGATGTATATGCATGTGTGTATATATATATATATATATATATATATATATGTACATGTATAGATATGTAAATAATATATTTGTGTATGTACACATATGTACATCTATATATATATATATATATATATATATATATATGTCAACATACATATGTGTGTGTATATATATATATGTCAACATACATATGTGTGTGTATATATATACATGTACATATATATATATATATCAACATATATATATATGTGTGTATATATATTTGTATACTACATATATGTAGGTGTATACATATGTACATACATATATGTAGGTATAGACGTATGTACAAATATGTATTTTTATATATGTGCATATATATGTGTATATATGTGTGTGTATATGTATATATGTATATATATATGTGTACAAATGTATACATTTGTAAACATATGTATATGTGTACATATATATATATATATATATACATATGTTTGTGTGTACATATATATATATATATATATATATATATATACATATGTTTGTGTGTACATATATATATGTACGCATATGTACATGTGTGTGTGTATATATATATATATATATACATATGTTGTGTGTACATATATATATGTACGCATATGTACATGTGTGTGTGTATATATATATGTACACATATGTACATGTGTTATATATATATATGTACACATATGTACATGTGTGTATATATATTATATGTACACATATGTTATGTGTGTATATATATATATATGTACACATATGCATGTATATATATATATATATATGTACACATATATGTATATATATATATATATATATATATATATATATATATATATATATATATACTTATATATAATACATGGATATATGCAATTATATATATATATAAATGTATATATCCATATGATATATATATATGTACATATATTTATATATACATGTGTGTATGTGGTAAATATAATTGTGTGTTTATCTATATAATATATATATATATATATATACACACATATATGTATATGTGTGTATATATACATACATATATTTACACACACACATACGCATATATATATATATATATATATATATATATATATAAAGGGTCATTGCATTTCATGCCTTTGGAATGGCATCACTCCATCTGTTCTCTCTAGCGATGGGTGTATAGTAATTGTAGACAATGCTCCTTAGCCTTGGTATGGTAACCAGTCTAGAAAGTAAATCTAATTTTCTCTTAAGGTAGGGGTAAATTTCTAAAATCCAAACAGATATTATTAGGTATTTTACATGACCAAACTCGACTGAACTGAAACTTTATAATGAAAAATAAAATTACATTTATTTTTCTGAGTTTTTGAGATGAGTGGTGTATTGTCAGTATCAGCCAGACAGCGAGGGAGTCTATACTATTTTCACTGGTGCTAGACCAAAGAGATTGTTTTGACATCTCAGATGGAGTGTCACACCTATCATCAGCTCCTCACTTTACCACACAGATCCCTGCCGCACTCATTCGCTGAGTTGGCAAGGGCTGGTATTGAACCCAGAACCTTGTGGTTCCGAGCTAGATGCTTTACCGACAGAGCTAAAAAAAGAAAAAATAGCCCTTTTGCAAAACAAACAACCAACCTAAAATGTTAACTATATTTTTCTCTAAAATGAGATAAATATATTGATTTACAAATACAAAGTAAACTACATTCACCACTAAACCAAATTTTCAATTTCTCCATTCAAGTTTTTTTTTTCTTTTTGCTTTCTGCTTTTGGTTATTGTAAGATTATATTTCATTTATTTTTGCTGGTTTTGTTTACTGTTGCCATTAACTCACCAGATCTTAAAAAAGAAATAGAAAGCAATTTATCCCAGAATGTTATTTAGATTCATACAATTATTATGTAGGTATTCAATAAAATTATCATGGCTACAGCTAGATATATATATATATATATATATATATATATATACACCGTAGTTGACGGCATATAAGATGTACTTTTTCCAAAATTTTGGCTCAAAAAATTGTACTGCGTCTTATACATCGTAGGTGAAGTTTTATCATTATTAATTTTATTATTATTATAATTTCCTGCTATTGAGATGTCCTGTATATGCTTATTGCTTGCCTGTACTGCCAAATTGCTTTTATACAGCTATGTTTCTGCTTGTGTAATGCACAGCTAGACTGTTTTCAACAATATGTGCTTAAATACACTAAAAACTTTTTCCTGAATTTGACCTGCTGACATATGTATATGTACACATATATACTGGGCTCTTTAACATTGGTATGAATCTGACCTGCGTCTTATATGCTGTCAAATACGGTACTTTCAAAGAAAGAAAATCTTAACAAATCATCATTTTGCTATTATAAATTTATTTCGACCAGAAACTCAATATGAGTCTAGTCTCATCAGATAGATTTGACAAAGAGTTTTTTTGTTAAATCTTTCTGATAAAACTAGACTCATTTTGGATTTCTGGTCAAAATAAATTTATAATAGCAAAATGATGGTTTGTTAAGATTTTCTTCTTTTGAAAGTATAAATATTGCTCTGTATATGATTAATTTATTAGTTATTATACAATGAGCTCTCTTAGGGATTTATAAAAATCCTTGTATGAGTCTATAAGTTTACACCTACAGAGCATACAGTATGGATGTACAAGAGGATTTCAAAGATCCTAAATAGAATTATCCCTTTCTTACCACTCATTTGGTTTATCTAACACCTATGTATATATATATATTATTAGGTATTTTACATGACCAAACTCGACTGAACTGAAACTGTATAATGAAAAATAAAATTACATTTATTTTTCTGAATTTTTGAGATGAGTGGCGTATATACACATTTACATTTATTGATGTAAATGCTATCTGATGAGACTAGACTCTTATTGAGTTTCTGGTTGAAATAAATTTATAATCGCCAAATGATGGTCTATTAAGTTTTTCTTTCTTTAAAAGTACAAATATTGCTCTGTATACAATTAATTTATTAGTTAATACACTTTGAGCTCTCTTAGGGATTTATTAAAAATCCTTGTATAAATCTTTAAGTTTGCACCTGCATGGGCATATATTATGGATGTGCAGGAAATATTGATGATCCTAAATAGAATCATCACTTACTTACCAGTCAATTGGATTATCTTACATTTATACATATATGTATATATATATATATATATATATATAATAGACATATTCTCTTATTCAAATAAGTTTGTCAAAACACATATGGAGGTGTGGGATATAATTGTTATCATCATAGGAAATGGATACAGTGAAACAAGTTCAAATCTTGGATGAGACTGTTCGCATTTCAGATAGTGCAAATACCCTTATGGAAGGTACGAATCCAACTATTCTCCCTCCTGCTTATGCAGAAGTGTTGGTAGATTTATGTATATATTGAAAAACTTATTTGAATATACGCACCCACAATCACATACACCTACACACACATGCATCTACATTAACCAATCCCTTAACAGGTTTGAATTCAGATTTTTCCTTCTCCTAGACCAGTTGCCATACCAATGTTAAAGAGTCCAGTTTGCCTTACTATTTACCCATAGCTGGGGGGAGAATAGTTGGATTCATATCTTTCCCAAGGATATTAGCCCTAAGTGAAATACAACTATCCTCATTCAGGATTTGAGCTCATGTTTCCATGCCCATTTCCTACAATGAAAACCATTATACCATGAGCATATATATATATATATATATAAATAATGCAGCCATTTTCTGTCTGCAAGTATCTGGCGAAACTATATATGCTTACCAGAAAAAATGCTGCCTAAATATACATATATATATATATATATTATTGAGAAAGATAAATGGAAAAACAAAAATATATTTGTATGGATGAAGTTTTATTTAACATACACATATATTTATGTTTTTCCATTTATCTTTCTCAAAACATGTTGGATTTATTTCCAACTCATTTACTTACACACACACGCACACATATATATATATATGTGGGTGTGTGTGTATGTAAATATATGATAGTGAGTCAATGATTAGACACATATGTGACATTATATTAGAACAAAAGTGTGGTAGAGAAAATATAAAAGAAGCATGAATAATTATTGATTTACCTTTCATACACACAGACATACACACACACACACACATATATATATATATATATAGATATATATATACATATATATAAATTGCTATAATAATCTTTTAATGTCGCTACTACCTGGTCGCAAAGAGAGTTATGAGAAGTTTGACCAAGTACTAACTTGCCTGCTGCTTTCTATATCAACCATTATGCCATTCCAGTAGTATTTTTTGACAAATATATGTACACACACGCACACACATAAATATGTACACAAACACAAGCACATATATGAATACACACACATGCACACACAAACATATGTGCATATAGACATATACATACTAATATAGAAAAAGAGAGAGAGAGAGAGACATATAGTAAGAGAAATCACACACACACACACACACATAGATATATAAAATATATTATATGTTTATATAGACACTTTTCCATCAAAGTGTTACTATACCTACATATCTATTGTCATTTTATATATTCTTTTTCTTCTAGGCATGTTTTATTGAAGATAACAGACAACTTGTCTCTAATAGTTTTTATAATCTTCTTCTGTGATTAAATTATATCATAAAAGCACACCAATGCACCCACTTTGTGTTATCTTATTATAATGGAGATTGTGTGTTTTTCTGTCTGTAACCGAAACTATATTACTACTCAAGTCACAATTCCCTTCGTTATTTACATCACATTCTCCATGATTTTTTTATATTTAAACCTCAATTATTAATAAAATTGCTTCACCTTTTTATTAGTGTTGTCCATATCTACATACAAATAACATGCAATTGTATTTATATATACAAAAATAGCGGTTTACAGTGTGAATGGGAAGGCTAATTTGCATATTGATATTAAAAATGTAATTTTCTTAAATATGTGCTTAGTAATATTGATTTCTAATTGTTTGGTTTTATTTTCATGAATATAAGCAAAAATCTCTTCAATGAATCTTAAATGAAATCCATTAACAAGAAAAAAATAACTGTCATTTTATTCTTTATTTCCTAATTTAACTAGATAGTTAAATAAGTAAAATTCAGCAATGAAAGACAGGAGTGAGGGAAGAGTAAGTTTCATTTCTATTTTTCTATTATACCCCCACTCTGTTACATATCTTTTTATCTGCCTTCTTATTAGACTTTCTAATTTAATACGATATTTTATTACATTAAAACTTAAATACTTGCACCCGGAGGGTGCATATATTTGCTAGTAATTATAATGATAATATGAACATAACATATGTTTCTACTTTTATATCAAATATTCTATAACTACAAAAATGTAATGAATAAGCAAGTTGTATGAATGAGTTGACCAAAAGCTCTTTAGTCTCTTTGGCAGCTTAAATTTACCAAAAACCATTCTGAAAGAAACGAGAGAAAAGCCTCTGTCTTTATTGATTTTGTTCAGGAGTTTATAAGTAATAGTTATCAATTTTTACTTCATTTTGTACTTGACTGCCCTATAACTAGTACTACACACACACACACACATATATATATATATATCACCAGGCAATATTTGAATGAGCTGAGGAAGATTATAGTTAAATATTTATTATATTTGAAAAATTATATATTGAAAAATTTTAAAAGTCAACTAGATTTTCAAATATTAATAAATCGTCATCATAACTCTTATTTTTCTCATTTATTTATTATTTTCCCACAAAATCTCGGATTTTTTTCCATTTCTTCCTAATATATATATATATATATATATACACACACACACTATGTAAATGAATTTTATTAGGGGCTACAGATTAGGCTTGTTTTGATATATTGGGGTCTTTGATAGAACCTGCTTAAATGAAAAATTGGTGTCAAATTTATATATATATATATATATATATATATATATATGAGAAGTAAACAAACAAACAATGTGTTTTGATATGGCTTTATAGCCGACAATTTTGGGAGAATATGTGCTTGATTGAAGTCGTACCTAATTTTTGAAAATTAATTAATTAATGATTAATGAATTAGGCGGGCATACCTATTCAAATGTAAGGCTAAACAAATCGAGAAAAATCAATTCTTGATTTGTTTAGCCTTACATTTGAATAGGTATGCCCGCCTAATTCATCAATTATTAATTAATTTGAACATATATGCCCGCCTAAATTCATTAATTATTAACTAATTAATTTTCAAAATTAGGTATGACTTCAATTAAGCACATATCCTCGAAAAATTGTCGGCCAAAAGCCATATAAAAATAGACATATATATATATAACCGTTAGAGACTTCACCTGTCAGCTTGACAGTCGAGGTTTCAAGTCACACACGGAGCAGTCTCCCATGTCTATAACCTTGCTGATGAGACCTAATAGGTCAAAATGTACATTCAGGGATTGACATTTTCTCAATTTGTTTAGCCTTACATTTTGAACATATATGCCCACCTAAATTCATTAATTACTAACTAATTAATTTTCAAAATTAGGTATGACTTCAATTAAGCACATATCCTCCAGAAATTGTCGGCTTAAAGCCATATAAAAATAAACGCATTTTTTTGTTTACTTAACCTCATATATATATAAGTATAGTATGCACAAATAATTACAGTTTTTTTATATGTACTTACACATACCTAAGTATATTATACAAGTGGGTATATGCAATTCATGTGTGCATGGGAATGTGTGCACTTGAAATATACATAAGTATAAGTTTTGATTCTTTTCTATTTTGTTTACATTTTAACTGATACTTTACATAGAAATTTGAGAGATCTATAAATGTCATCCATAGAATCCTGATCTGTTTACATATCATCAGTCAATTTATCAACTTTTTTCACTTCAACCAGATATTCTCTTTATGTGTATGCATTTGTCCGCGTGTGTGTGTGTGTTTTATTTTTGTAGAATTTATCCACTTTGAAGAAATCCGAAACAAAAATAGAAAAAGGTGATTCCTAGAAATATTCTTGGACACAATCATTTTTTAATTAAAGAAAAAAGTATTTTCTCATGTTTTTAGTTGCTGCTGCTGCTGCTGCTACTGCTACTATGGTTCCATTAGTTATTATCTACCTATCGAACTTTCTAAATCAATCTATCTATCCTAGTCTTTAACTAAATATGGATCTATCTATCTATCTATCCCATTTTTTTCCTATCTATATATCTCACTTTCTATTTATCTATCAATACCATTTTCCTATATATCTCTCTTTCTATCTTTTTATCTATCTATCTATATATACCAGTTTTTTTTCCAACCTATCAATCTATCTCATTAGCTCTTTCTATCAATCTATCTCTCTTTCTTTCTATCAATCTATCTCTCTTTCTTTCTATTAATCTGTCTCTCTTTCTTTCTATCAATCTATCTCCCTTTCTTTCTTTCTATCAATATCTCCCTTTCTTTCTTTCTATCAATATCTCCCTTTCTTTCTTTCTATCAATACCTCCCTTTCTTTCTTTCTATCAATCTATCTCCCTTTCTTTCTTTCTTCAATATCTCCCTTTCTTCTTTCTATCAATCTCCCTTTCTTTCTTTCTATCAATCTATCTCTCTTTCTTTCTATCAATCTATCTCTCTTTCTTTCTATCAATCTATCTCTCTTTCTCTCTTTCTTTCTTTCTGTCAATCTATCTCCCATTCTTTCTTTCTATCACTCTATCTCTATTCTCTTTCTATCACTCTATCTCCCTTTCTTTCTTTCTATCACTCTATCTCCCTTTCTTTCTTCTTTCTTCTCTATCTCCCATTCTTTCTTTCTATCACTCTATCTCCCATTCTTTCTTTCTATCACTCTATCTCCCATTCTTTCTTTCTATCACTCTATCTTTCTATCACTCTATCTCCCTTTCTTTCTTTTTTATCGATCTATCTCTCTTTCTTTCTTTCTATCGATCTATCTCATTTAATTTCTTTCTATCTATCTCACTTTTCTTTCTATCTTTCTAAATCAATCAATCAATCTATCACTATCTATATTTTTTTTATCTATCTATATCTTTCACTTTGCTTCTTTCTGTCACAGTCGTTTTTATCTACACCAATTTGTTCTTTCTATCTATCTATCTATCTATCTATCTATCAATCTATCTATCTATCTATATCAATCTATCAATATATCTCCCTTTCTTTCTTTCTATTAATCTATCTCTCTTTCTTTATCCTAGTCTTTCACTGTATATCCATCTATCAATCTATCTTTTTTTCCTATCTCATCTCAATTTCTTTCTATCTGTCTATCACACTTTTTCTTTCTTTCTCTCTTTCTATCTCTCTCACTTTTTTCTTTCTATCTTTCTAAATAAATCAATCTATCACAGTTTTTTCCTATCTATCCATATTTTTCACTTTGCTTCTTTCTGTCTCAGTCTTTTCCAATCTATACCACTTTGTTTCTATCTATCTATCCTATCCTATCCTAATCTTTAACTATCCATCTATCTATCTATCCTAGTCTTTAACTATATATCCATCTATCAATCTATGCCATTTTTTTTTCCTGTCTATCTTTCTTTCTATCTATTCCAGTTTTCCTATCTTTCACATTATTTCTTTCTATCTATTAATCAATCTCTCTATCTATTTGTCCCAGTCTTTTCTATCTATCTATCTATCTATCTATTCATTGCATAAGTGTGTATTTGAGTGTTAATAAAAAGATGAAAGCAATTCTGAAAAACATACTTATAGGTAATCCATATTTGATTAACAAACAAGTGCCACCATTAGTTGATAAAATATTGATCATAAACAACTTTATTTCCCCAAATGAAAATGTATGTATGTGTGAGTGTGTGCATACATGTACATGTGCGTGTGTGTTTGTTTGTTTGTTTGTTTGTGTGTGTGTGTGTGTGTGTGGGTGGGTGGGTGTTTATTATGTGATTTTCAAAGTGGTAGTTTAAGAGATATTTGTGTCTTGAAAGAAACAACTCTTTTAAAAATGTTGAAACGTCTATATTTCTGGAAAATTAGTATCTTATTGACTATAAATTCCAACATAGATATTGGGCCCTTTGAACTACTTCAATTTAATTGAATGGGTATGAGTCAAGAAGGGGTTACATATATATATATATATATATATATATAGATGATAACACAAATTAATATTTTTCTTTCAAGATAGGGTTGTTTTTATACAATGTATTTGATTTGTAAAGCTGCATCTCAACACTTGCATGTGTGTGTATGTGTGTTTAATTATATATATGCAATGTATTTAAATAATGATTGTGTGTATGTGTATGTATGTGTGTGTGTTTAATTATATGTATGGAATGTATTTAGACAATGAGTGTGTATGTGTGTGTATGTAAATCAATTATGATCAATATTAATTGAAATGTATACATATCTAAATACATATACATGTAAAACACTCCCAAATATGTGTATGCACACACACACATGTATATGTTATATATATATATATATATTATATATATATATATTATATATATATATATATATACATACATACATATATATATAGTGATTTTCACAGAGAAGAAGACCATTTCTACAAAATTTATACACACACACACTCACACAAATCACATATACAGATCAATGCAGGTTCAAACTAAGGAGTGTATAATCAGTAGTCAGACCCCATATTGATACACTGTATATTGTTCTTGTGTGTCAGCACGGTATTATACTCTTACTAAGTTTCACAGGTAGTACAAAGATTGTAAATAGCTCAAACATTTTTAAAAATTCTAAAGAATTTCTACTACCCAACAGTATACACGTAATATACTTCGGCCAAAATCAACATCATACTTCAACAAACTACAACATCAATACGTATGCATAAATGTATGTATATATATATATATATATATATATATATATATATATATATATATTAGTGATTTTAAAAAAATTCTCATCGAACATTTCTAAAAATTCTCCGTTTTTCCCCAACGAATTTTTTCATTCAAAATAAAATTTCACTCTGATGAAGGTCGAATCTTCTCTGTGTGTGGAATATTTTCACACAGATGAACTAACCGAAACAAATGTGTAAGTGATATTGATTAAATTCATCTTTTATTATCCATTCCGTTCTTTCTTTTCTTTATTCATTCTTCCTCATATTGTTGGATTCATTTCCAATTTCCATTTTTACATATATATATATATATATATATATATATATATAATCCACAAATTCCACCCGAATATTAAAAGGTTGGCCAGAAAACTTGAAAGATCAAAAATAAAATTGTTAAACAGGAGACATGTCTTTTGTTTAATTCAACATGCATAAATGAAAAAATGCTGCCCAAATACACACACATATATATATATATATATGAAGAGGTTTTGGTTTGGTTTGTTTGGCATATCAACCTTAGTGGGTCATTTAATGCCGACAAAGTTTGTCATCCTACGGCCTTCCTAGGGTGTTCCTTATATATGTGTTTGTGTATATATGTGTATGTGTGTGCATGCATATATATGTGTGTGTATATATATATACGAATATATATATATATATATATATAAATGTATATGTGCATATATATATATATATATATATATATATATATATATATATATGTATGTATGTATGTGTGTGTGTGTGTAAATGTGTATATGTATATACTATCTGTAGGAACATCTCAATATTTTATATCTTTAATATAAAAATGCATTTTCTTTCCTTGTGAATAACATTTCTATACCCGAAAAGTAGAAAAAAAGAGACAGAATTTTATGTTATTTCAACACATGTTATAAAAATTAGATGATTTGAACTGGAAGTGGTCAGTTATTAGATTACAAAGTGATATCAATTTTTCTGAAACACCTCTCTCTCTCTCTCTCTCTTCTCTCTATATATATATATATATATATATATATATATATAAATGGAGGAAGAGAATGAGAGAGAAAGTGAGCATAACAGTAAGAGATATATCCCAGTGCAAGTTGATTTATGCATATCAATTTCTCTCTCTTTCTCTTTCTCTCTCTCTCTCTCTCTCGTTCTCTCTCTCTCTATCATATATATATATATATATATATATATATATATATTATATATATATATGATGTGTGTGTGTTCAAATCAATATTAATTCAAATACACATGTATTTGAATACATATGCAGGCAAACACTCACAAATTTCTCTCTCTCTCTCTTTCTGTCTCACACACACACTCATGCACATATATATATATATATATATGTGTGTATGTGTGTGTATATACATATATATATGTGTGTGTATATATATATATATATATATATATATATATATATATGTATGTATATATATACATATATATACATACACACACATACACAAACACAGAATAAAATATATCAATTTATATATTCATATAAACATACTGATAATGATGATATAATAATCATATATACAAATATAATTTCTGTCATACCAAAACAAACAGCTATATAGAATTAACAAATGAACCCTGGCATTTTTCAAAAGTTCAAGCCATCATCCACTGCACTGTTGTACTACTGCTTGAACAGTATTGTAAAAGGAACATGAAAATACTAAGTTAAGCAGAGTGCACAAATAGTCAACTAATCCAAGACAGAGAGCCTGGTAGTGACACATTAATCTGAGGAAAAGCGCACAGATACTCTGATTCTAGGCAGTAATACTGATCCATAGATCAATAATCCGGTCTTTTTATGGGTATTATGCAGGGTATATATATATATATATATATATATATATAAAATGGACTCTCTCGTCGATTTTCGACGGATGAGTGTTCATTCAATGAACAACCAACACAGTGATTTGTTTATAGTGTTGAAGGCTTGTGTAGGACCATTCCGCACTTTTTGGTAGAGCCGATAGGAAAGAATTGGTGCATCAAGGAATGCCACGACCCAATCAACGACCGACCTCACGAATTTTGAATTCGGAGTTGTCCCTCTCCTAGACTGGTTACCTACCCAAGGTTAAAGAGCCCAGTCTGCCCTATTATATATATATATATATATATATATATATATATTAGGGCAGACAGTTCAATAGTTTCTTAGAAACGAATTACACAGGATAGGTTACAAGGTAGGAGTTAGACGGTTTTAGTTGGGACCCATGAATTTTCCGGGGGACTCATTCAATGCATATATGTGCGTACCAGGATGCACTAAATCAAAAAGCTATTGTATATATATATATATATATATATATATATACAGTGATGCTGATAGCTTTTTGATTTACTGTGTTCTGGGACGCACATATATGCTTTGAATGAGTCCCCAGGAATATATATATATATATATATATATATTATGTGTGTGTGTGTGTTGATATCCGTCCGTCTGTTAAAGACGATGCCTTAGTGCCACTTTTTTTTCTATCTGCATCGGCGCGAGTGGCTGAACAGGCCAATTTTCGAATGGCAAACTCTGTTGCAGTGACTGCAAACGAACAGTGATGCTTACTGGAGTTGCTGTTGTCTCTACTTCTTTCTGGCTCTCTTTTCTGTGGTGGCTTCTTTCCTCTCTTTTTCACTCCTTTTTGTTCCTTGTCTGACAAGGAGGCGCCAAGAGACGAAAAGGAGTGATATATATATATGTTGTGTGTGTCCCTCCGCCTAAAGGAGTGATATATATATATATATATATATATATATATATATATACATGTGTGTGTGAGATATATTGTCCATCAAAACTATTTCTTAGTTGACTTCTTAGTAAAAAAGAAAAAGAAAAAAAGTCATGTGTGTCCCTCCGCCCAAAGGAAGCAATTCTATTGATAAATCTCATTCAATGTTCTTAATCAAAATATATTTACTGGATAAAAAAGCTATGCATATAAAAGATTTTCTCTCTCTCTCTCTCTCTCTCTCTCTCTCTCTCTCTCTCTCTCTCTTCCTTTGGCTATATGTCTCACTCTTTCTGTTTCTCCTTGTATCTAGTTTCATGTTCTTTCTATTTGTAAGTTCTCCCCCCCTCTCTCTCTCTCTCTCTCTCTCTCACACACACACACACAGACATACACACACACACACACACATTCTTTCTTTCCACCATCTGGCCAGTTCTCTCTCTCTCTCTCTCTCTCTCTCTGTTGGCTATTTCTCACTCTATCTCTATTTACCTGGATATTCATCTAATTCTTTCTTTTCCACTACATGGCTAGTTCTCTCTCTCTCTCTCTCTCTCTCTCTCTCTCTCTCTCTCTCTCTCTCTCTCTCTCTCTCTCTCTCTCCCTGTATATTTCTTACATCCTTTCATTCCCACTACCTGGCTAGTTCTCCTTCCACCCCCTCTCTCTCTCTCTCACTCGTTGGCTATTTCTCACTCTATCTCTATTTACCTGGATATTCATCTAATTCTTTCTTTTCCACTACATAGCTAGTTCTCTCTCTCTCTCTCTCTCTCTCTCTCTCTCTCTCTCTCTCTCTCTCTGGATATTTGTTACATTCTTTCATTCCCACTACCTGGCTAGTTCTGTCTGTCTGTCTGTCTCTCTCCCTCTCTATCACTCGTTGGCTATGTCTCTCTCTATCTCTTTTTACCTGGATATTCATCTCATTCTTTCTTTTCCAATACATGACTAGTTCACTTTCTCTCTATTTCTATTTTTTCTCTCCCCTCCCTCTCTCTCTCTGTAAATTTGTCTCATTCTTTCTTTCCCACTAACTTGCTTTCTCTCTCTCTTATCCCCCCTCTCTCTCTTTCTCTCTTTCTCTCTTATCTACTCTTCCTCTCTTTCTTTCTCACCATTATCCACTCTATCTTTTTTCTCTTCATTATCAACTCTACCCTCGTTATCCACCCACTCGCTTCGTTATCAACTCCCCCTCTCTCTCTTCGCTATTCACTCCCCCCTCTCTCTCTTTGTTATCAACTCCCCATCTCTCTCTTTGTTATCCACCCCTCTCTCTCTTCGCTCTCCACTCCTCCTCTCTCTCTTCACTATCCACTCCCCCTTTCTCTTCGCTATTCACTCCCCTCTCTCTTCGTTATAAACTCCCCTCTCCTCTCGCTATCCACTACCCCTCTCTCTCTTTGTTATCCACTACCCCTCTCTTTCTTCGTTATCTATCTATCTATCTCTCAAGGTAGCTTTTTCTCTCTTTCTTTAGTCACATTCCAAGTGTATTTTGGTCAGCCTATGAACTTTTCAGCCAACTCTGAAAAGTTCATAGGCTGACCAAAATACACTTGGAATGTGACTAAATGATGTTTATTTTTCAACTAGCGGTCCATATACTTCTTACATCGAGGCTGCAGTGCTTGGATCCCATTGGTCAAAAAAGTTATCAACAGCAGATATGATGACAGCCAATGAAATTTTCAGTTGACCTTTGTATATATATATATATATATATATATATATATATATATATATATATTATTGGGAGAGTGCTCAATATAAAATAGAGCTGTTATATAATATAATAAAATAAATATATAAAGGTTTTACATATCTATTTATTTGGTGACAAAGGAACAGTCACAACCATTTTGGTTTCATGCGTCAGCAATCATGAACACATGAAACCAAAATGGTTGTGACTGTTTCTTTGTCACCAAATAAATAGATATATAAAACCTTTATATATTTATTTTATTATATTATATATATATATATATACAAGGTGTATCAAAAAAGTATCTTGAGCTAGACGGGCGGGCAGAGAGGCCTCCTCCAATCAATCGGCTGGTCACGTCAAGCCCTAGTACCTATATAATTTTCCCAACCCTATTGCCCATATGGCAAGCCCCAACCCCTTTTTATCATATGGGTGCTAGAAGGCGGTGGCTGCAGGTCTACATGTCCTGGGAATGACGTTAAACTCTATCTGATGGTGAGGTTCCAGTTCTGGAGGTTTGGGGAATGTGGAGCACCCCTTCATCACCATTGCTCCCTGGTCCACTCTGACCCGGAGTGGTAGTACCTGTTAGGGTCCCATCTATGGGTTAAATAGAAAAATGTATTTATAAAAAAATTGTATTATCCATTAAGAATTGATTTATTTCAAAACTTTATCGGCATTAAATGACCCACTGAGGTTGATATGCCGTAAAACAAAACTAAACAAAACATCAAAAAAGTATTAATGCTTATAGACATACATTTCCAAGAGGGCACCAATATATCCTGATAGAGAGTTATTTGTTGGCTTTTGATCTTAAATAGAATGTTATCTTGAAGTTTGTTATAAGATAAAGCACTGACAGTTATTCTGTATTTTTATTACTTGAACGTACTTTAACCTTTTCACTTCTGTGTGAGATGATAATAAAATTTCTAATATAATGTCATATGCAACTTTGTTAAATTTCTTGCACCATCAAAATCAAATATAAATGGAACACTCCACTTTGGCCCTTACTTAGGCTAGCTGGGCAATTGGAGAAGTTTCTGTATTTAAACTATATGTGGTACATTGAAACAAAAAGAAAACAATTGCTAGAGGAAATATGCGAGTATAAATTACTGAATAACTAGTATATATATATATATATATATGTGCTCTCCACCTCTGGTGGGTTGAGCTCTCTGGAAATGGAAATTTCTGACCCCTAAATTAGCAAAGATTGCGTAGCTCTCTTTAATACGGATAGAACACTCCTTAGTGGCCTAGTATGTTTACAACAGTAAAATTCCACTTTAAAAAAAAAGCCCCACTGATCAATTGGCTGGTCACATCAAGCCCAAGCACTTTTTTGATTGTCTTGACTCTATTGCCCTTATTGCAAACTCTCAACCCTTTTTTATCATATATATATTTACCAACCCCTCCGCACGAGCAGGATGTGACACAAGGTCAATTTCTTAAGCGGAGTTCAACAGGTTTGAATTCAGAGTTTTCCTTCTCCTAGACTGGTTACCTAACCAAGGTTAAAGAGCCCAGTCTGCCCTACTATTTACCCATAGCTGGAGGGAGAGTAGGATTCATACCTTTCCCAAGGGTATTAGCGCTAAGTGAAATGCAATCACCACATCCATGATTTGAACTCGGGGCGACGAGTCCATTTCCTATGACTTTAACCATTACGCCACGCGCTTCCTATCATATATGTGCCAGCAGGGCCACCCTGATCCAGAGTGGTATTACCTGTTAGGGTCCCATCTATGGGTCAAATAGAAGAAAATGAGTTTTAAAAAATGCATTTCAAAAAATTGGAGTCCAAAAAAGAATTTTCAATACTCATCAAGAAAGAATAGAAAATATCTTCAGCAGGAAATAACCCAACAAGAGTTGACATGCCGTAAAATCCAAAAAAGAAAGAAAGAAAGACAAAAATTGTTTACGTGTAGCCTGCTATATAGCTTGAAAAAGGTATCATTTTTTTTTCTAATGAAGTTAACTAATTTGCATATTTTGCTTTAAGAATTGTTTTTCTGAGGCTAAAAAGATAGTGGAGTCCTACATAAAGTCTTACCCTCCTGCAGAGGTGCAGTCGGTGCATTCTAACGCCCCAGCCGACTGGGCAGTAAAAAGATAGTGGAGTCCTACATAAGGTGAACTCTTATTGTAACATAATCGAGAGAGAGGGAGAGAGAGAGAGTAGGTTAGCATGGACAATTTTAAAGGATGAATCAGCACCACGCCACATGGCATTTTTTCCTACTGGTTGAGAAGTATCACATAGAAAAGTGTGAGAGAAGAAGAGTTAGAGGTGAGGATGTCAAATTCCTAGCAGTGACCAATAAACTACTAGTCAAATTCTAATCACTATACTTAGTTTGACTATAGTCAGATTCCTAACAGAGGCTACTGAGGCTTGCATTTGAATTTTTACAAATACTTTTGGGAAAGGTAAGAATCCATCTATTCTTCCTAGCTATGGGTAAATGGTAAGGCATACTGTTTTTTTTTAACATTGAGAGAGAGAAAGAAAGAGTGGAAAAAGAGAGGCAAATAGTTAAATTGTCAGTGTGCATATACGTATGTATGTATGTATGTATGTATGGTGCAAGAATGAGAGAAAGCCAAATAGCTAGTTAAAGAAATATCAAAAAAAAAAAAAAAAATTGGTTAGAGAGGGGGTAGAACTAGTCAGATAGTGGGAAAGAAATGAGACAAATATCCAGATAAAATAAAGTGAGAGCAAAAGAGAGAAATACTAGAGAGGCAGAGAAATAACTAAACAGAGAGAGAGAGAGAGAGAGAGAGAGAGAGAGAGAGAGAGAGAGAGATAAAATATCCACAGAGAAAGAGAGAGAACTAGTCAGGTGGTATATACACACAACCATTCTAGATGGAAAACTCTGAATTCAAACCAGCTTAAAAACGACATTTAAAAATTGACTTTGTGTCATATCCTGCCTGTAGTAGAGGGGTTGGGTAAATGCATACATTGTTTGCTGATTCATATTTTCATTGACATTATCATTGAATTTTATGGTGATTTAAAGGTTTTATAGTAAATGTTCTTTGAAGCCCCACCCCACCCCACCCCTTTTATTAATCCCTTAAGGCTGAAATATGTTGATCTGCAAAAAATTCTGTAAAGTGTGCAACTATCCAATGGCTGAGGCTTTAGAATATATTGACTGCATCTCTGCAGAGGGGTAATACCCCCCACCCAATGGGACCACCTGTCGGCCGTGAGTGGCAACCTATGATGCTTAAGGACGGAATTCTGATGGATGAGCACCAGACCCTTTCTTAGGCTAGACGGATGGTCAGAGAGGCCCCCGCTGATCAGTCGGCTAGTCAAGTCAGGTCCTAGCACCTATATGATTGCCTCAATCCTATTGCCCTTATGGCAAGCCCCAACCCATATGTGCTAGAAGGTGGTGGTTGAGGGTCTTCATGTCCTGGGAATGACGTTAAACTCTATCTGATGGTGAGGTTCCAGTTCTGGAGGTCTGGGAATGTGGAGCAACCCTTTGTCACCATTGCTCCCTTGTCCACTCTGACCCGGAGTGGTAGTATCTGTTAGGGTCCCATCTATGGGTTCAATGGAAAATAAATTGTTTATAAAAAATTTTCTACCAAATTATCGCTTTTTCTCTGAATTTTTGAGATGAGGCTTGAAGATTATTATTATCGGCCGAAACGTTGTACAAATAACAATGAAGATGGGGGACAATAGTCCGAATAACGCAGATAATTCAAATTATCGCATGTAACAAACTTGAACTTAACATCCCTTAAAGTGATTTCTAATCCACTTTGTAACAAGCAAGCTGCAAACAACTTACAGTAAATTCAATAAAAATCCTTGAAAAAAAGACATAACAATAAAATTGACCATCCTTCACAACCTACCGCTTGGCATAAAATAACCCTGGATGGGTTGAAATGCCGTTAAAATCAATCAATCAAAAACAACTATCCGACCATCATTCCTCAGATATTTAATAACAATATAGATTGGAAAAAATAAAGCTCTAGCAAGACTCAGAGACTGCATACCACTTTTGAGGGAATTCTGTCTTTGACACAACAGCTGCATTACTAATTAGACCACAGAGACCACCAGCTTAGTCATTCATATCAAACTATACAGACATTTCTTCTCTTCCATGACTACTTGATATATTGCCATATTTATTTAAAAAGTCTTGTGGTATTAGTAGTAATATTCTTTTTTAGATTTCTCTTAAGGATTGTCTGTTTATTAATGATGTCTTGTCAATCAGCTTTCTTAGTGCTCTATTGGCTGAAGCAGAAGAATACACCAACTGCAATGGAGCCACCTGTTGGTAGTGGGTGGTAACACATGATGCTTAAGGATGGGATCTTGGTGGCTGAACAGTCTGACACACAACACTCCACTTTGGCTCTTACTTAGGTTAGTCGGGTAGTTCAATGAATTGCCTGGTCACATCAAGCCCTAGTGCCTATATGATTGTCCCAACCCTATTGCCCTCATCGCAAGCCCCCAACCCTGTTTATCATATACAGGTTGTGTCAAAAAAGCATCGAGATTTTTTGTACTTTTTGAAACACCTTGTATTATGAAAAAATTAACGTTCTATTCATTGTTCATTTCTATCTTGGTAAATACAGCTTCAAAATCAGCTCTATTAAGACACGCCTTGTATTCTGAAAAAAATTAACATTCCATTCATTGTTCATTTCTATCTTGGTAAATACAGCTTCAATCTTGATACTTTTATGACACACCTTGTATGTGCTAGAAGGCAGTGGCTGAGGGTGTTAGCGTCCTGGGTATGACATTAAATTGTATCTAATAGTGAAGTTCCAATTCTGGAGCTCTGGGGAGTGTGGAGTACCCCTTCATCCTTATTACTCCCAGTTGGCTGAGCTAAACTCACATGCTATTGAAAATGTAATAAAAACTACAAAGATGAAGATATTAATCCAAATAATCGGACCATATGAACTTAAGGTACCACTTTCATGATCTCGACTTATGGGGACACTTTTCTCATTTACACCGTAAAAATCTGGTTGTTTGTTAGGGTTAGGGGTTAGGGTTAGGGGTTAGTTTTATAATTTAAAAAAAACTCTAAAAATTGTCTGTAAACAATTAACCAGATTTTGACGGTGTAAATGGAAAAAATGTCCCCACGAATCAAAATCGCAAAAAGGGTCATATGGTCCAAATAATCTAATAATGACCACCCTTTATCTGAGAACTTTAGATAATACTTTGGAGGCCAGAGAATGTACCAAATAAGACCAAAACAACAAAGATGAAGATATTTGTTCAAATAATTCACAGAATAATAACCACCCGTTATCTCAGAACTTTAGACAATACTTTGGAGGCTAGAGAGTAAATTCTCTGAAATGGGATCAAAACAATAAAGATGAAGATTCTAGCACAATAATTAATTTAACTTAAGGTGTGATCATAAAACACTGAGACTGAAGCTTTCATTGTTTTTTGTATTTTTAATTTTAAGTTCAAATGAAGATATTTGCACAGCAGAGTGACTCATATAATAAAGTGATGGTGTCTACATGCCTGGATGAATCAGTGTCAAATTGAAAATAATAAAACCATACTTGATTTTTTACTGAAACACAGAATTGTGCAAGTGCAACAATCTCTATAATCACCAGACCTAGTTCTATGCAACTTTTTCTTGCTGCTTACATAAAATTCATCTCAAGGAGAATTTTTGAAGAAGTGGAGAACATTAAAAGAAAAATTGATGAAACACAGAATTGTGCAAGTGCAACAATCTCTATAATCATCCAACATAGCTCTGTGCAACTTTTTCTTGTTTCCTAAACAGAAAACTCATCTCAAGGGTAAGAATTGTGCAAGTGCAACAATCTTGTTATTCACCAGACCTAGTTTTGTGCAACTTTTTCTTGCTTCTTACAGAAAATTCATCTCAAAGAGAAGTTTTGAAGAAGTGGAAATCATTAAGAAAAAATTGATGAAACATCAAATTGTGCAAGTGCAACAATCTTGATAATCACCAGACCTACTTTTGTGCAACTTTTTTTTGTTTCTTAAACTGAAAATTCATCTTGATTTGAAGAGATGGAGAACATTGAAAGAAAAATTGATGAAACACAGAATTGTGCAAGTGCAACAATTTTGACCTAGCTGTGTGCAACTTTTCTTCGTTTCCTAAACAGAAAATTTATCTCCAGGATGAGATCTGAATAGGTGGAGGGCATTAAAAGAAATATAATGATGTAGCTCCATACCATGTCAAAAATAAATTTCAGAAGTGCCTTTGACTACTGAAAGACTCACTAGAATAGGTGTGTTGAATATCAAAAGAACAATTTTTAAGAGAATTAATGTTTCATTCATTGTTCATTTCTGTCTTGGTAAATAGAGCTTTAGTCTCAATACTTTTTGAACAAACCTCATGAAGATCACATTTTGTCTGAGAACTTTAGGTAATACTTCAGAGTTCAGAGAGCACACTGTCTGAATGTAGATCAAAACAAAAAAGATGAAGATACTATCCTAATGATTTTTAAAATTTATTATCGTATTTTCTCTCTGAACTTGAAGGCACTCATGTGTAATGGTTATTGCTCTTGGAAATGATCCCAGCAACAGGAGTTCAAATCTTGGACATGACTGTTTTCATTTTCACATAGGTATCCAACTATTCTCCCCCTAGCTATGGGCAAAAAGTTGGGCAGAGTGGGCTCTTTGTCCTTTGTATGGCAATCAGTTTAGGAGTATGAAAACTCTGGATTCAAATCTGTTAAACTCTGTGTTGTAGAGTAGCTTACACCCCTTCAGCACTCTACCAGATGGACTGGCTCATAGCCATAAAATAGTCTATGATTAAAGTAGATTAACTAGAATAAGAATATTCAGACTGATTTTGCTGACCCCCCTCTTTTAGTGTAAGTTTATCTTGTTGATGGTTTGTACTTATTTGTTCTGTGTTTGTATGCATCCATTTAGCACCAGATGCTGGAGTTTAATAATATGTTAAGCATAACATTCTTTTGTGTATCTTTCCACCTCGCGATACAATACACTGCTAAAAAAATTGACCTTGTGTCACATCCTCCTTATGCAGAGGGGTTAGGTAAACACATACTTTATTTCTGAACTTAACACAGTATTTGGAAGGCCAGAAAGTATATAATGTAAAATGTGATCAAAACAACTAAGATAAGGATACTAGTCCAAATAGTTCACCTAATAATGATCAGTCTTTATCTCAGAACACTCCACTTAGGCCCTTACTTAGGCTAGATGGGCGTTCGGCGAGGCCCCCTCCGATCAATTGGCTGGTCACGCCAAGCCCTAGCACCAATATGATTGCCCCAACTCTAATGCCCTTATGGCAAGCCCCAACCCTTTTTATCATCATACAGGTGCTAGAAAGCAGTCCTGGGAATGGCGTTAAACTCTATCTGTTGGTGAGATTCGATTTTTGGAGATTTGGGGAATGTGGAGCACCACTTCATCACCATTACTCCCTGGTCCACTCTGACCCGGGGTGGTAGTACCTGTTCGGGTCCCATCTATGGGTTAAATAGGGAAATGTGTTTATAAAAAAAAAAATGAGTATCCATTAAGAATAAATTTATTTCAAAACTTTGTCAGCATTAAATGACCCATCAAGGTTGATATGCCGTAAAATAAACCAAACCAAACCTTTATCTCAGAAGTTTATTCAATACTTGGGCGGCCAAGGCGCATAACTATCTGTAATGTAATCAATAAGATTTGAATCACAGCCTCTATCCTGGGAGTCTGGCGGACACTAATGTCACCATCAATGATTTGATCATGAAGACTAACTGGCTAAGCAAAGTCAAATCTATAATCACATACAAACATTTTCTGAAGCTGATTCTTTATTTCCAATTTATACTACTTGCCTTTAAAAAAAAAAATGTCACCTTAATTCTTTGCCTACTTTAAACCACTCACAGTGTCTCTTCTACCACTGTGATCCAAAAGTACAAAAACTAATGGACTATTGTCCTCATCTTCATTGTTATCTGTACAATGTTTCAGCCAATGTGCCCTCTGGCCTTCTTCAGGTGTTTCTTGTCGGACTCAGGAATCATCTTGGACTCTGGTACCTTCTTGTCATAATTGGGAGCCATCACAGAACTTTGAATCTAACCCTTTATTCAGTCCATGGGTACAGGTGGGGTACAGGTGTTAAGCTGTGTTAATTATTATTCTATGTTACTTCTGACATGATAAGAAATACATGAAGAAGGCCAAAGGACACATCAGATAACAATGAAGATGAGGACAATAGTCCGAATAATACAAATAATACTAATTATCAAGTCTCATCTCAAAAATTCAGAGAAATTGTTCATTATAATTGAGCAGAATAACTCAGATTACAGTGATAATAGGACTAGAGCTAGTTTAGCTCAGTCGGTAGAGTCTATAGACTAGGAACCACAAGGCTCCAGGTTTAATACCGGCTCTCGTCAACTCAGTGTATGAGTAGCATCGGGATCTGTTGGGTAAAGTGAGGGGCTGATGGTAGGTGTGGCGCTCCACCTCAGATGCCAAAACAAAAGCCTTGGTCTATTGCTAGTGCTAGTGAAAAGGGGATAGACTCCCTTGCTGTCTGGCTGATACCAACTTTAGGCCACCCCGACGACTTTACTTTATATATATATATATATATATATATATATATATATATACATACATGTATACACACGTGAGATCGACTGCTATTAATTGGTGTCTCGATTAATTCAGTGGATTTAACCTTGAAGATCCTTATGGTGAAACTCGAGTAGGTTATCTCTTGTACCCATTTCATAATAAATTTGCTCTACTTAGTATTGAGCACTTTGTATTTGTTATATCGCTGACTTACCCACCTGAATTCCACACTTAATAACCATTGTGACCAAATTCACCGGTAAGTCAACTTCTCCATTTATATATATATATATATATATATATATATATATAATCTGTGGCCTGTCTTAGAAATAGGCTTGGGTAAGCAAATAGCACTGTTATGATCTAAGACAAAAATGAATAAACTTTATCAATTTAACATAATAATATAATATAAACTATGAATAAGAAATGTTTGTGTTTACAATTATTAACCTCCGAGCGTAACATTTGAAATAAAATTCAACAGATTTGAAAAAAAAGAAAGCTTATACCATTGAATTATAATAATTTCTATTTGTATTATTGAATTATTTCCGTTGATGCCACCATTCAAGAAATATGATAATAAGTTATGAAATTCAGCTGAAACAAAACAAAAATTAGATTAAAATAATATAAAATGAAATAAAATATTTACTGCCGGCCAAAAATGCTCTCTTTCCCTTTTCACCAAATAAGTAGTGGTTGAACAGTCTGCGTACATTAGCTTATGTCGTCTTTGCAATTTTACTCCATGTTTTATTTGTCATATCATTTTTATTGTCGAAAGAGATTACTGCAAATTGAATTTTGCATATCAGAGATACAGATTTTCAAAAGTAAAAAAATTGCTTACAAGTTTCAAGCATTCATTATGGAAGGTATGAATTTGTCGACTCTATCGTAGGAAATGGAATTACTGATGTTAACTATTGGTTAATGGAACAAGCCAAACACCTCCTCAACTTGGTGGACTGTTCCTAGCAGTAGTAGCAACAACTACTTAATCTGTTGCAGTTTGTCCATTGGGACTGAACTAGTAAATGACTGGAGGAACTATACCATTCAACACCTTGACATTTATTAACCTTTAGCTCAGTCGGTAGAGTGTTCGGCTAGAAACCACAAGGTTATTAGTTCGATACCGGTACTTGCTAACTCTGCGTATGAGTAGCACAGGGATCTGTGTGGTAAAGTAAGGAGCTGATGGTAGGTGTGGCTCTCCACCTCAGACGCAAAAAAAAACAATCTCCTTGGTCTAGCGCTATTGAAAAGGGGATAGACTCCTTCGCTGACTGGCTGATACCAACTTTAGGCCGCCCCAACGAATAAAAAAAAAATATTTAAAAATATTATTAATAAGTTCAAATCCTGGACTGTGCTGTTTGTATTTCACTTCATGCTAATACTCTTGGGAAAGGTATGAATCCATCTCTTCTCCCTCAAGCTATGGGTAAATAGTAGGGCAGATTAGGTTCTTTAGCCTTGGTAAAGCTAACAGTCTAGGAGAAGGAAAACTTAGAATTCAAACAACTTGAAATTGACCTTTTGTCACATCCTGATTTTTGAGATCCATAACAGGTACTACTACTCCAGGTCAGAGTGGACCTGGGAGTAATTGTGATGAAGCGGTACTCCACACTCTCCAAAGTTTCAGTATTGGAACGTCACAACTAGATGCACTAAGACCCTCAGCCACTGCCTTCTAGCATATATAATAAAAAGGGTTGAGGTTTAATAAGGGCAATAGGGTTAGGACAATCATATAGGTGCTAGGGCTTGACCAGTTGATTGATTGGAGGGGGCCTCTCCGACCACTTATCTTGCCTAATTAAGGGCCAAAGTGGAGTGCTGCATGTTGTGGACTGCTCAGCCTTCAGGATTAAGCATCACGGATTACTACCCATGGTCAACATGGAGGATTTTACTTCGCTGCAGAGGTGAAGTCAGTGTATTCTACAGCCCCATCTGACAGGGGGGAATGTGTTGGGCCAATATGTATATTAATTCCAACAAATGTAATTATATATGTGTGTGAGTGGTTGTATGTTTTGTGAAAAACATATACTATAGTCCTATACATGCACATACACAGAGATACACATGCATTAATACTGAAATAAGCATATGATTTAAGTGTATAATAAATTATATATATATATACATATATATATATATATGTGTGTGTGTGTGGAGAAAGGTAGACAAACATGGGATGTTATGGAAACTGGATGTTTATTGTCGAAGATGTAACGTTTCGGTCTATTAGACCTTCTTTAGGACTTGGATATAGTTCGTGCTTCAATGATGGACAGCAAGAACTATATCCAAGTCCTGAAGAAGGTCCAATAGGCCGAAACGTTGCATCGTCGACAATAAACATCCAGTTTCCATAACATCCCATGTTTGTCTACCTTTCCCCACATATTGTCGGATTAGCCTCCTCATATTTCTCCCATATATATATATAAATATGTGTGTGTGTGTGTGTAAATAGTTGGACAGGCTGGGTAGGACAAAAATAATATATATGTGTGTGTGTGTGTGTATATGTGTGTCCACTTAAAAGCATATATATCTCCATATATGCACACACATGTGTAGATACTGGAATAAGTATATCATTTAATGGCATATATATATATACAATATGGATGAATAATAAAGCAGACTGAGCTCTTTAGCCTTGGTATGGCAACTAGTCTAGGAGAAGGAAAATTCTGAATTCAAGCCTGTTAAACTCCGCTTTAAAAAAAAATTACCCTGTGTTGCATCATACTTGAGCAAAGGGATTGGGTAAATACTATATAAATATAGCCATATTTATCTATACATAAATAATATATATATATATATATATATATATATATATATTATATATATAAGGTATCCAAATGACTGGTAGTAAGGGACAATTGACTGGCCTCTTAAGGATTTTTAGAATTAAAAAAAAAATTTTTTTTAAACTTTTGAGTTTCTGGTCGAAATGAATTATTACGGAATGACGGTTTGTTAAGCTTTTCTTTCTCTAAAAGTTATATATATGTATATATATATATATATATATATATATATATATATATAATCAATAGTAATTATATTATGGATTTGGACTCATTACTTAAAGTTTCATGGTTATTCATTCTTCAGATGAGTCAAATGGTAGAGATCTTAAAAACCAGTAGTCAAATGGTTGAGATTTTAAAAACCAGTTTGACTCATCTGAGGATTGCATAACCATGAAACTTTAAGTTATGAGTCCAAATCCATAATATAATTACTATTGATTATAAATCTGCTCTGCTTTATTAGCATTGAGCACCTTTTCATGCCAATACTTTTCTCATTTATTCTCTATTCATTATATATTGTATATATATATATATATATATATATATTTATTTACATTTCCCATCGCGTGAAAAACGCTTCATATAAACACTAAAAAATTTGGTTTTTAACATCTCAACCATTTCACGACTGGTTTTTGATATCTCAACCATTGATCTCATCTGATGATTGGATTACCATGAAACTTTAAGTTATGAGTGTGAAACCATAATATTACCATTGATTATATATATATATATATATATATATAAAAGAAATAAAAGAATTGTTATTTACCCAACCCATCCATGAGTAGAATTTGATATAAGTTCACAAGTATGAGGTATCCAGTGGTATCGAACTCACTATTCAGTAATACTGGATCTGTAAGGCTAGCTTGCAATGTGTGTGTGTGCCAATAGAGTCACACATTTCATGTGTCACTGTAAATATAGATGGACGAAGTCTATGAATTTGAAACCTTTTTCTATTTGATTCACCAATGGAGAAGAACTTTCCAAAAAACATTTTTTTTGACAAAAACTTTTTCTCCTGACGATGACCTAATGTCAAAACTAGTTAAGAAAAATCAAAAAATAAATAACATAAAAGAAATATTCTTATTTATCATATCACTATTGCTCAACTTTTATATATGCATATATATATATATATATATATATATATATATGTATACATATACATACATAGACACACACAGACACACACACATATATATATATATATATATACACACACACATATATGCATATATACACACACAAAAATCTGTATATATATATATATATATATATATATATATATATATATACACACACATTTACACATGAATATATATACACACCTACATATATATGCACACTAAATATCAATTTGCATGAACATCCATGTATTTATGTCTCCTTACACACACACACACACACATATATATATATATATATATATATATATATATATATATATATATATATATATAGGCTCGTTTATATATGCATGTATGTAATGTCCCCTATCACATGTACAGGTGCAAATACTTACAGACCTGCAATTTTTCTCCTGACGATGACCTAATGTCAAAACTAGTTAAAAAATCAAAAAATAAATAACATAAAAGAAATATTCTTATTTATCGTATCACTATTGCTCAAATTTTATATATGCATATATATATATATATATATATATATATAACACACACACACAAATACATATATATGCACACACACATATACATATATAACACACAAATATGTACATATATGTGCACACACACAAATATGTATATATATATATATGTATATATATATACACACATTTACACACGAATATATGTACACACATACATATATATGCACACCAAATATCAATTTGCATGAGCATCCATGTATTTCTGTCTCCTTACACACACACACACACATATACTTATATATATATATATATATATATATATATATATATATATATATATATATATAGGCTCGTTTATATATGCATGTATGTAATGTCCCCTATCACATGTACAGGTGCAAATACTTACAGACCTGCAAACATACAAGCCCATATACATGTACTTCTCGTCCATGTTAGCATGTACATATGTAGATGCGCACATAAGTAAATGCCTGTCTATCTATTTCAATTTATTTCTGCGCCAAGCTTCTG
>CM042151.1:11223485-11228485 GCA_023376005.1 Doryteuthis pealeii | reverse complement strand
GAAGAAAGAGATAGAAAAGAAAGAGATAGAAAGAGAGAAAGAAGAAAAAGAGAGAAAGAGAGAAAGAAAAAAAGAGTTAGAAAGAGAAAAGAAGAAATACATAGAAAGAGAGAGAAAGAAGAAAGAGTTAGAAAGAAAAGAAGAAAGAGATAGAAAGAGGAAAGAAGAAAGGGAAAAGAAGAGATAAGAAAGAAAGCAAGAAATAAAGAAAGAAAAAGATAGAAAGATATAGAAAAGAAGAAAGAGATAAAAAGAGATAGAAAGAGAAAAGAAGAGAGAAAAGAAGAAAGAGATTGAAAGAGAAAAGAAGAAAGAGATTGAAAGAGAAAAGAAGAAAGAGATAGAAAGAGAAAAGAAGAAGAGATAAGGAAGAGGAAATAAGAAAGAAAGCCAGAAAGGAAGAAAACAGAAGAGATAGAAAGAGAAAAGAAGAAAGATAAGAAAAGAAAACAGAGAGAGAGAGAGAGAGAGAAAGAGAAAGAGAAGGCTCTTTTTTCATCACTGCATTTGTTTTTTTACCAGTGATGAATAAGAAGAGGCCTACATGCAGTGCTTAGAAAAATCTGCACCACCAAAGGCAACGTAATTTTTTCACAGCAATGATGACAGCTTTGGTGTCCAGAAAATATTGTCCACCTTTCATCAGCACGAATTTGAGCAGATGAACCGATTGAGGCATTCTTTTATATTTTATGGGTTGACAGCTGCAGTATACATGCCTCATCACTTCCATTGCTATCACCATTCCTAAAAAACACATTAACTAATACCGAACTCATATTAATTTATTTTCTTTCTTTGTTTAATGGTTTATCAACCTTCATGGGCTATTTAATGCCAAAGCCATCCTTGTAGAAGAACAGTAGGGATACTATTCAAGTAAGACGAGTAAGACATACTGGGCACTGTTGGAGAAGTAAGGATGTTCCCCCCATAATACACATTAACTAATACCGAACTCATGTTAATTTGTTTTCTTTCTTTGTTTAATGCGTTATCAACCTTCATTGGTTACTTAATATGAAAGCTATCCTTGTAGAAGAACAGTAGGGATTCTATTCAAGTAAGACGAGCAAGACATACTGGGCACTACTGGAGAAGTAAGGATGAACTCTTAAAAAACACATTAACTAATACCAAACTCATATTAATTTGTTTTCTTTCTTTGTTTAATGGCATATCAACCTTCATGGGTTATTTAATGCCAAAGCCATCCTTGTAGAAGAGCAATAGGAGTACTATTCAAGTAAGACAAGCAAGACATACTGGGCACTACTGGAGAAGTAAGGAAGAACTCATAAACAATATTCTGCTATGGACTCCTGGACATGGAAACACCAGTGTTGGGTGTCCAGCAAAGACTTAGATTCATCAGCTTTGTGAGGACCCTGGGTGCCATCTAGAAAACTTATTGTCTAGAGGACTTATTTTAATCTATTAGCAATTATAAAAGATTCTAAATTTGTACATACATTTTAGAAATTTAGGAGGTGCTCGTTGTGTAATGGTTACTGTCATAGGAAATGGACATGCTGATTCAAGTTCAAATCCTGGACAAGGTTGTTTGCATTTCACATAGTGCTTATACTCTTGAGGGAGGTACGAATCCAAATATTCCCCCTCCAGCTATGAGTGAATAGTAGGGAAAACTGGTCTTTTTAACATTGGTATGGCAACCAGTTTAGGAATAGGAAAACTGTGAATTCAAACCTGTTAAACCCCACTTATTAAATTGACCTTGTGTCCTACTCATGCAGAGGGGTTGTTAAATAAAATAAAATATAATATATATATATATATATATATATATATATATATATATATATTTATTTATTTATTTATTTAAAAGAGTTTTATAATTTGGTTGAAGCATTGGGTCTATATTGGTTTGGTGGTTGGTTTTGAAGGTTATCACAATGCAAGTGTAAAGAAAAATGAGGTAATTATGACATTGTTTGTCTACCTTTAATTTTAAACAAACATCATAGTTACCTCATTTTTCTTTACACTTGCATTGTGATAGCCTTCAAAACCAACCACCAAACCAATATAGACCCAATGCTTCAACCAAATTATAAAACTCTTTTAAATAAATATAAACATATATTATATATTAATATTAATATTTTTGCTTGAAGGCAATTACAATGCGCATATGGCATAAAATTTGATAATTATACTGTACCTTGGCCAAAGCAGTATAGTTTCTGACTATCCTGCTGAAGTTCCGGTTTCGATTTCTGTCGGAGAGAAATCATTAGTATATATTGCTGATGAGACTTAATAAAATTGAAACAGTCTGTACGATATTCTACACACCGAGTAATTCTTTGCGAAATTCACTTGTCATTATTATCTTCTATAATTATCAAATTTTATGCAATATGCGCATTGTAATTGCCTTCAAGCAAAAATATAAATATTAATATATATTTTATCAACAATGCTTCTAAAATAAACAAACATCCAAAAATACATCCAAAAATCTTATATATATATATATATATATATACACATACAAATATGATAATTTTGATGATATATGGGTAATAGTAAAGGTTTCCAAATTCAAATCTGTTAAACTCCACTTAAAAATTGGCCTTGTGTCACATCCAATTGATGCAGAAGGGTTGGTAAATACATACATTTTAAAAATATGGTCTTTTTTTTCAACTTAGCAGTTTTTTGGTTTTCAATATTTTCTGTAACTGATATTCTATACCAATTAAATTTTATATTTTTGCTGCTAACCTTTTAAAAGTTTTAGTCGGCTCACAGCTCAGTCGTAATAAACATTCAGCCATCATCGACAAATGTCACTGGGTGCAGTTTTGGTAATCTATGAGGAAGTGCGTCCCGGTCTCCTGCCTCAGAAATGGCTACCCGTTGACTATTAAAATAATGTCCCCAGCTATGTCGTCTCGGTGGTGTTACTTGAAAGAAAACAACCAACTTAGGGCATTAAATGTATTTTAGGGGGGAGGGCTTCTTTTTTGGCGTAATTCTTATTTATTTATCGTAATTTGTCGTAATTCTTGTTTATTTATAGAAATTTGTTGTAATTCTTGTTTAGTTATGAAGATGGATATCTATCTATCTATCTACCTAAATTTGTTCATGTTTTACTTTGTTTATATATATCTATTCACCCATCTCCATTTGTTCATATCTATCTATATTATTTGTTTGTTTATCTATCTATCTATCTCAGTCTATTCAAACTATATATCCATCTTCATATCTAAACAAGAATTATGACAAATTTCGATAAATAAACAGAATTACGACAAATTTTCGATAAAATTAAACAGAATACGACAAAAAGAGAAGCCCCCCTCTAAAATACATTTAACGCCCTAAGTTGGTTGTTTTCTTTCAAGTAACACCACGAGACGACATAGCTGGGATGTTATTTTAATAGTCACCGGGTAGCAATTTCTGAGGCAGGAGACCAGGATGCACTTCCTCATAAATTACGCAGTTTTTTTCTTCATGTGGAATTCATCAACACACTTCTGATTCAATGTCTGGCATCATTTTTGTCAAACTGTCACTCAGCTGCTCTCTGTAACAAGGCAAATAGTGGTCGGAGAGGCCGCCTCCAATCAATCGGCAGGTCAATCAATTATATATGAGAGACAGCATTGTAGAATAAACATCATGCTGGTAGAAGGTAAGATCCGTATTGAGGTACGGCTTCCTTGTTGCCTTGTCTTACCAATTCGAGGGTAATTAGAAGTCCTGTCTGCAGCGCCATGTTGAAGTGAGTTAATGTACTGTTGATTTGAACAACAGCAGTGTAGCTAATCACAACTGAACCAGTGCAAGACAGTTGGTATTTATGGAAATCAAAAATAGTCCATTCATGTTCTAGTAATAATGTTCTCCCAACTGTGCTGCACTCTGCTCACCAACAATCAAAATCTATCTCGAAATGCCTTGTCCACCGTCGCAAGAGCCAAAATACTACTGCTAGCTGTTTTTATAGTCGTCGTATGTAAATCGTGTGATGCCCCCTCTAGCGTTGCCGTATGCTTATATGCATGCCGATCTTGAGATAATTTGCATACATGCAATCCCATTCTCACTGGTTCGAGATCGCCCTTCGTTAAATATAGTGCTTACAGCAGCCATATTTCTTTTCTCTCGATGACCCTGCAAGTCGACTCGTCCGTGCACACTTTGGTTTCGAGGTATGTTATTTTCATTACATCCACATGTTATTTGGGTGATTTCTTCCTTGAGTCTGATTGGCTGCTTGGTTTCTATGATGTTATGAGGCTTCATAAATAACCTTACATTCTGCTGTAGTATAGCAAGCAAGATAGATTCGTTATTCAGTTACGACTAACTTGTTGCTTTGTCTTACCAATTCAACGTAATTGGAACTAATATGATTATTCAACATTGATATTTTATTCTACAAGCATGATAAATAAGGGGCATTGTTTTCAGTGCAAGCATCTTGCAGGGGAAAAAAAGCGTTTCTTTTTTGCAGAAAAAAGTTGGCCACGCAAAACAAAAATATGGCTAATCTGCCAACTGGCTTGGCCCACTCCGAGCAACACGAGCTACACAGATGATACCATTCCTTTACAACAGGTGATTTAGTATTTTACACAGGAAAGATCTCTCCAGTTCCTCTCTGCTGAGCAAAGAAGTAATACCATGTTGAAATCCATATTGGTCTAACTTAAATATTAGTCTAACAAGATTGAAAGATATGCTGCATCCATTAATTTTCTTACTCTTCAGTGATGTTTCTCCATTCATTATTTGGCTTCATCTGAGAAAGAGTCTACTACTCTTTTGTAAATGTTTTTCTTTTCAGAGTATGGCTCATTTACTGCAACATATCCATAATGCACTAATATATTATATATATTATATATATATATATATATATATAATAGTCGTAGAAGAAGTTATTTTCCCGACCGCGGTCTTAGTGTTACTCAAATTATTATATTAAAAACGAGTGCTTGCTGAGTCTGACGACA
>CM042151.1:11200264-11223385 GCA_023376005.1 Doryteuthis pealeii | reverse complement strand
ATCTCTCTCTCGTCTCTCTCTGCTCTTCTCCCTAGGATAATTTGTTTACATTTTCTCCTTCCCACCTCCTCTCTCTCTTGTTGGCTATTTCCTACTCTTATCCTCTCATTTACTGGATTATTCATCTAAGTTCTTTCTTTTCCACATACATGCTAGCTCTCTCTCTCTCTCTCTCTCTCTCTCTCTCTCTGCTCTCTCTCTTCTGGATATTTGTTACATTCATTCCCCACTACCTGGCTAGTTTTCCTTCCCTTCCCCCCTCTCTCTCTCTCTCCTCTCTCCTCTCTCTCCGCTCTCACACTCTCTCCCTGTATTATTTGTTACATTCTTTCATTCCCACTACCTAGGCTAGTTCTCCTTCCCCCTTCCCCCCTCTCTCTCTCTTGTGGCTATTTATCTCTATTTACCTGGATATCATCTAATTCTTATCTTTTCCACACATAACTAGTTCTCCTCTCTACTCTCTCTCTCTCTCTCTACTCTCTCTATCTTCCCTGGATATTTGTTACATTCTTTCATTCCCACTACCTGGCTAGTTTCTCCTCCCCCCCCTCTACTCTCTTGTTGGCTATTTCTCAACTCTTATCTCTATTTACACTGGATATTTTCATCAATTCTTCTCTTTCCACTACATGGCTAGTTCTCTTCTCTCTCTCTCCCTCTCTCCTCTCCCTCTCTCTCTCTCTCTCTTCTCTCTCTCTCTCTCTCTCTCTGGATATTTGTAACATTCTTTCTTTCCCACAACCTCGGCTAGTTCTGTCTGTCTGTCTGTCTCTCTCTCTCTCCCTCTCTATCACTCGTTGGCTATGTCTCTCTCTATCTCTTTTTACCTGGATATTCATCTCATTCTTTCTTTTCCATACATGACTAGTTCACTTCTCTCTCTAATCTATTTTTCTCTCCCCCCCTCTCTCTCTCTCTGTAAATTTGTCACATTCTTTCTTTCCCACTAACTTGCTTTCTCTCCGTTATCCCCCTCTCTCTCTCTCTCTTTCTCTCTTTCTCTCTTATCTACTCTTCCTCTCTTTCTTTCTCACCATTATCCACTCTATCTTTTTTCTCTTCATTATCAACTCTACCCTCGTTATCCACCCACTCATCGCTATTCACTCCCTCTCTCTCTTCGTTATCAACTCCCCCTCTCCCTCTTCGCTAGTCACTCCCCCTCTCTCTCTCTTTGTTTATTAACATACCCTCCTCTTTCCTCGTTATCTATCTATATATCTCTCAAGGTAGCTTTTTTCTCTTGTTTTTTAGTCACATTCCAAGTGTATTTTGGTCAGCTATATAACTTTTCAGGGTTGGCTGAAAATTCATAGGCTGACCAAAATACACTTGGAATGGAACTAAATGATGTTTATTTTCAACTAGCGGTCCATATACTTCTTACATCGAGGCTGCAGTGCTTGGATCCCATTGCGTCAAAAAAGTTCATCAACAGCAGATATGATGACAGCCAATGGAAATTTTTCAGTTGAACCTTTGTATATATATATATATATATAATATATATATATTATTGGGAGAGTGCTCAATATAAAATAGAGCTGTTATAATGTATATAAAATAAATTATTAAAGTTTTACATATCTATTTATTGGTGACAAAGGAACAGTCACAAACCATTTTGTTTCATGCTTCAGCAATCATGAACACATTGAAACCAAAATGTGTTGTGACTGTTCCTTGTCACCAAATAAATAGATATGATAAAACCTTTATACAGTTATCTTTATGCTATATATATATATATATATATATACAAGTGTAACAAAAAGTATCTTGGGCTAGACGGCGGTCGGAGAGGCACCCCCTCCGATCAATCGGCTGGTCACGTCAAGCCCTAGTACCTATATGATTTTTCCAACCCTATTGCCCTTATGGCAAGCCCCAACCCCTTGATTCATATATGGTGCTAGAAGGCGGTGGCTGCGGGTCTACATGTCCTGGAATGATGTTAAACTCTATCTGATGGTGAGGTTCCAGTTCTGGAAGGTTTGGGGAATGTGGAGCACCCCTTCATCACCATGCTCCCTGGTCCACTATGCCCAGAGTGGTGTGAGCGTGTGTCCCAGTGTAGTGGTTAAATAGAAAAAATGTATTATAAAAAATTGATTATATCATTAGAATTGATTTATTTGCAAAACTCTTATTGCATTAAATGACCCACTGAGGTTGATATGCCGTAAAACAAACACAAACAAAACATCAAAAAAGTATTAACGCTTATAGACATACATTTCCAAGAGCGGCACAATATATCCTGATAGAGAGTATTATTTGTTGGCTTTTGATCTTAAATAGAATTTATCTTGAAGTTTGTTATGAGATAAAGCACTGACAGGTATTCTGTATTTTTTATTACTTGAACATACTTTAACCTTTTCACTTCTGTGAGATGATAATAAAATTCTAATATAATGTCATATGCAACTTTGTTAAATTTCTTGCACCATCAAAATCAAATATAAATGGAACAACTCATTTGGCCCTTACTTAGCTAAGCTGGGCAATTGGAGAAGCCCCCCACTGATCAATTGGCTGGTCACATCAAGCCCAAGCACTTTTTGACTTGTCTGAACTATTGCCCTTATTACAAACTCTCAACCCCTTTTTATCATATATATATTACCAACCCTCCGCACAAGCGGATACGACACAAGGTCAATTTTTCCTAAGCGAGATTCAACAGGTTTGAATTCAAGTTTTCCTTCTCCTAGACTGGTTACCTAGCCATGGTTAAAGAACCCAGTCTGCCCTACTATTTACCATAGCTTGAGGAGAGTAGGATTCATACCTTTCCCAAGGGTATTAGCGCTAAGTGAAATGCAATATACCACGTCCATGATTTGAACTCGGCGACGAAAGTCCATTTCCTATGACTTTAACCATTACACCACGCGCTTCCTTCATATATTGTGCCAGCAGGGCCACCCTGATCCAGAGTGGTATTACGTTAGGGTCCCATCTATGGGTCAAATAGAAGAAAATGGTTTTAAAAAATTGCATTTAAAAAATTGGAGTCCAAAAAAGAATTTTCAATACTCATCCAGAAAGAATAGAAAATGTCTTCAGCATAAAATAACCAACAAGAAGTTGACATGCCGTAAATCAAAAAAGAAAGAAAGAAAGAAAAAATTGTTATTGTGTAGCCTGCTATATAGCTTGAAAAAGGTATCTCATTTTTTTTTCTAATGAAGTAGCTAATTTGCAATATTTTGCTTTAAGAATTGTTTCTGAGGCAAAGATAGTGGAGTCTACATAAAGTCTTTACCTCTGCAGAGGTGCAGTCGGTGCATTCTAACGCCCCAGCCGACAAGCAGTAAAAGATATGGAGTCCTACATAAAGGGAACTCTATTGTAACATAATCGAGAGAGAGAGAGAGAGAGAGAGGGAGAGGAGAGACGAGAGAGAGAGAGAGAGCCAGTAGGTTAGCATGGACCAATTTTTGAAGGATGAATCAGCACCATGCCACATGGCATTTTTTTCCTACTGGTTGAGAAGTATCCATAGAAAAGTGTGAGAGAGAGAGTTAGAGGTGAGGATGTAAATATCCTAGCAGTTACCAATAAACTACTAGAGTCTAATTCCAAGCACTATACTTTGACTATTGTCAATTCCTAGCAGTGACCAACAAACTACTAGTCAATTCTTATCACTATACTTAGTTGACTATAGTTCAGATTCCTAACAGAGGCTACTGAGGCTTGCATTTCAATTTTTACAAATACTTTTGAAAGGTAAGAATCCATCTATTCTTCCTAGCTATGGGTGAAATGGTAAGGCATACTGTTGTTTTTTTTAACATTGTTTTTAAGGCAGATGAGAGAGAAAGAAAGAGTGGAAAAAGAGAGAGCAAGAGTTAAAGTTGTCAATGTGCATATACGTATGTATGCATGTATGTAGTATGATATGGTGCAAGATGAGAGAAAGCCAAATAGCTAGTTTAAAGAAATATCAAAAAAGAAAAAAATTAGTTAAAGAGAACAGAAAAATAGCTGAGAGAGAGAGACGAGAGAGAGAGAGAGAGAGAGAGAGAGAGAGAGAGAGAGAGAGTTAGATAAACTACAGTCGATAATGGGGAAAGAAATGAGACAAATATCCAGATAAAATAAAGTGAGAGCAAAAGAGGAGAATACTAGAGAGGCGATAACTAAAACAAACAAGACGGAGACGAGAAGAGAAGACCAGAGAGACCTGAGAAGAAAAGAAGAAGAGAAGAGAGAAAAATCCACAAGAGAAAGACAGAGAACTAGTCAGTGGGATATATACACACAACCATTCTAGATGGGAAAACTCTGATAATCGAAACCAGCCTTAAAAACGACAATTTAAAAATTGGACTTTGTGTCATATCCTGCCTGTAGTAAGAGGGGTTTGGTAAATGCATACATTGTTTGCTAGTTCATACCTTTTCATTGACATTAATCAGATTGAATTCTATGGGTGATTTAAAGTTTTAAAGTAAATGTTCTTTGAAGCCCCACCCCACCCCACCCCTTTTTATTAATCCCTTAAGGCTGAAAATGTTATCTGCAAAAAATTCTGTAAAAGTGCAACTATCCGATGGCTGGGCGCTTATAATACACTAACAACATCTCTCGCAGCGCGGGGTAATACCCTCGACCGAATGGGACCACCTGTTCGGCCGTGAGGTGGCAACCTGTGATGCTTAAGGACGAATTCCTGATGGATGAGCAGCAGACCTTTCTTAGGCTAGACGGGTGGGTCAGAGACCCGCCCCTGCTGATCAATCAGTAGTCAAGTCAGGTCCTAGCACTAATATGATTGCCTCAATCCTATGCCCTTATGCAAGCTCCAACCCAATATCTGCTAGGAAGGTGGCTAGAGGCCTACATGTCCTTGAATGATCTTTAAACTCTATCGGATGGCTGAGGTTCCAGTTCTGGAGGTCTGGGAATGTGAGCAACCCTTCAATCACCATGCTCCTTGCCACTCTGACCCAGCAATTGGCAGTACCTCTAGTTTAGGTCCCAATCCTATGGGCTTCAATAAGAAAAAAATTGTTCTTCATAAAAATAATTTCTAACCAGATCTATTCGCGTATTCTTCTACTGTAATTTTTGAGATGAGGTTTTTTGAAGATTATTATGTATCGGCCGAAAGCTGCGTGTACAAATAACAATGAAGACGAGCAGTCCAATAGTCGTGTGAATAACGCAAGAGTAGAGCGAATTATCGACATTGGTACAAAACATTGAACTGATTACATACCCTTAAGTGATTTCCAAGTCCAGCTTAGTAAACAAACAACCTGTGAACACAAAAAAAAGGATTGTATCTTTGTATAAGGCATTCAGGGATCAAGCTAACCATGGTGCAGATGAAATAGCCTAGAAGTAATTATAGATAATATCGTAACAAGTTAAAAGTTTCACAATTGAGAAGCATAAAAGAAATTCATAATTATTACGAACTTGAAAATAATACGGTAAGGTATTTAACATAATTCATGGTAACCTATGAATTATGTAAGTAGTGTAGTTGATTTGTTAAACAATAACCATATGTAGAGTATTACAATGAGTATAAAAAAAGGATAACGTTTTCAAGAGGTTCCGCATGAACTAGTAGCTGATTAAAAAACGAAAATAGTTCGATATATATATATATATAATTATATATATATATATATGTATTAGAGAAAATAGTTTTCAGTCCATTTCCTTCTCTTAATCTGATTACTACCCACCCCTCCTATCAAAAACCATATAAAGAGAAATAAGGAATTACAGTAAATTCAATAAAAATCCTTGAAAATAAAGACATATTAATAAAATTGACCATCCTTCACAACCTACCACTTGGCATAAAATAACCCTGGATGGTTGAAATGCCGTTAAAATCAATCAATCAAAAACAACTTCCGACCATCATTCTCAGATATTTAATAACTATAGATTGGAAAAATAAAGCTCTGGCAAGACTCAGAGACTGCATACACTTTTGAGGGAATTCTGTCTTTGACACAACAGCTGCATTACTAATTAGACCACAGAGACCACCAGCTAGTCATTCATATCAAACTTATACAGACATTTCTTCTCTTCCATGACTACTTGATATATTGCCATATTTATTAAAAAGTCTTGTAGTATTAGTAGTAATATTCTTTTTTAGATTTCTCTTAAGGATTGTCTGTTTATTAATGATGTCTTGTCAATCAGCTTTCTTGTTGCCCTGTTGGCTGGAAGAGAAGAATACACCAACTGCAATGGAGCCACCTGTTGGTAGTGGGTGGTAACACATGATGCTTAAGGATGGGATCTTGGTGGCTGAACAGTCTGACACACAACACTCCACTTTGGCTCTTACTTAGGTTAGTCGGGTAGTTCAATGAATTGGCTGGTCACATCAAGCCCTAGTGCCTATATGCTTGTCCCAACCCTATTGCCTTAAGGCACCACTTCCACGATCTCGACTTATGGGGACACTTTTCTCATTTACACCGTAAAAATCTGGTTGTTTGTTAGAGGTTAGGGTTAGGGGTTAGGGTTAGGGGTTAGTTTTATAATTTTTTAAAAAACTCTAAAAATTGTCTGTAAACAATTAACCAGATTTTGACGGTGTAAATGGAAAAAATGTCCCCACAAATCGAAATTGCAAAAAGGGTGCCTTAAGGTCATATGGTCCAAATAATCTAATAATGATCACCCTTTATCTGAGAACTTTAGATAATACTTTGGAGGCCAGAGAATGTACCAAATAAGACCAAAACAACAAAGATGAAGATATTTGTTCAAATAATTCACAGAATAATAACCATCCGTTATCTCAAAACTTTAGTCAATACTTTGGAGGCTAGAGAGTAAATTGTCTGAAATGGGATCAAAACAATAAAGATGAAGATTCTAGCACAATAATTAATTTAACTTAAGGTGTGATCATAAAACACTGAGACTGAAGTTTTCATTGTTTTGTTTTTTAAAATTCTAAGTTCAAATGAAGATATTTGCACAGCAGAGTGACTCATATAATAAAGTGAAGATGTCTACATGCCTGGATGAATCAGTGTCAAATTGAAAATAATAAAACCATACTTGATTTTTTGCTGAAACACAGAATTGTGCAAGTGCAACAATCTCTATAATCACCAGACCTAGTTCTGTGCAACTTTTTCTTGCTGCTTACAGAAAATTCATCTCAAGGAGAAGTTTTGAAGAAGTGGAGGACATTAAAAGAAAAATTGATGAAACACAGAATTGTGCAAGTGCAACAATCTCTATAATCATCAGACATAGCTCTGTGCAACCTTTTTCTTGTTTCCTAAACAGAAAATTCATCTCAAGGGTAAGAATTGTACAAGTGCAACAATCTTGTTATTCACCAGACCTAGTTTTGTGCAACTTTTTCTTGCTTCTTACAGAAAATTCATCTCAAAGAGAAGTTTTTAAGAAGTGGCGACCATTAAGAAAAAATTGATGAAACACCAAATTGTGCAAGTGCAACAATCTTGATAATCACCAGACCTACTTTTGTGCAACTTTTTTTTTGTTTCTTAAACTAAAATTCATCTTGATTTGAAGAGATGGAGAACATTAAAAGAAAAATTGATGAAACACAGAATTGTGCAAGTGCAACAATTTTGACCTAGCTGTGTGCAACTTTTCCTCGTTTCCTAAACAGAAAATGTATCTCAAGGATGAGATTTGAATAGGTGGAGGGCATTAAAAGAAATATGATGATGTAGCTCCATACCATGTCAAAAGATAAATTTCAGAAGTGCCTTTGACTAATGAAAGACTCACTAGAATAGGTGTGTTGAATATCAAAAGAACAAAGAGAGAATTAAGAGAATTAATGTTTCATTCATTGTTCATTTCTGTCTTGGTAAATAGAGTTTTAGTCTCAATACTTTTTGAACAAACCTCATGAAGATCACATTTTGTCTGAGAACTTTAGGTAATACTTCAGAGTTCAGAGAGCACGCTGTCTGAATGTAGATCAAAACAAAAAAGATGAAGATACTATCCTAATGATTTTTTAAATTTATTTTCGTATTTTCTCTCTGAACTTGAAGGCACTCATGTGTAATGGTTATTGCCCTTGGAAATGATCCCAGCAACAGGAGTTCAAATCTTGGACAAGACTGTTTTCATTTTCACATAGGTATCCAACTATTCTCCCCCTAGCTATGGGCAAAAAGTTGGGTAGAGTGGGCTCTTTGTCCTTTGTATGGCAATCAGTCTAGGAGTATGAAAAGTGTTAAACTCTGTGTTGTAGAGTAGCTTACACCCCAGATGGACTGGCTCATAGCCATAAAATAGTCTATGATTAAAGTAGATTAACTAGACGAATAATATTCAGACTGATTTTGCTGACCCTCCTCTTTTAGTGTAAGTTTATCTTGTTGATAGTTTGTACTTATTTGTTCTGTGTTTGTATGTATCCGTTTAGCACCGGATGCTGGAGTTTAATAATGTGTTAAGCATACCATTCTTTTGTGTATCTTTCCACCTCGCGATACAACACTTTGCTAAAAAAAAATGACCTTGTGTCACATCCTCCTTATGCAGAGGGGTTAGGTAAACACATACTTTATTTCTGAACTTAACACAGTATTTGGAAGGCCAGAAAGTATATAATGTAAAATGTGATCAAAACAACTAAGATAAGGACACTCCACTTAGGCCCTTACTTAGGCTTGATGGGCGTTCGGAGAGGCCCCCTCCGATCAATTGGCTGGTCACGCCAAGCCCTAGCACCAATATGATTGCCCCAACCCTAATGCCAAGCCCAACCCTTTTTATGATATTGGTGCTAGAAAGCGGTGACTGAGGGTCTTCATATTCTGGGAATGGCGTTAAACTCTATCTGATGGTGAGATTCCATTTTTGGAGATTTGGGGAATGTGGAGCACCCCTTCATCACCATTACTCCCTGGTCCACTCTGACCCGGGGTGGTAGTACCTGTTCAGGTCCCATCTATGGGTTAAATAGGGAAATGTGTTTATAAAAAAAAAAATGAGTATCCATTAAGAATAAATTTATTTCAAAACTTTGTCAGCATTAAATGACCCATCAAGGTTGATATGCCGTAAAATAAACCAAACCAAACCTTTATCTCAGAAGTTTATTCAATACTTGGGCGGCCAAGGCGCATGACTATCTGTAATGTAATCAATAAGATTTGAATCACAGCCTCTATCCTGGGAGTCTGGCGGACACTAATGTCACCATCAATGATTTGATCATGAAGACTAACTGGCTAAGCAAAGTCAAATCTATAATCACATACAAACATTTTCTGAAGCTGATTCTTTATTTCCAATTTATACTACTTGCCTTTAAAAAATAAATGTCACCTTAATTCTTTGCCTACTTTAAACCACTCACAGTGTCTCTTCTACCACTGTGATCCAAAAGTACAAGAACTGATGGACTATTGTCCTCATCTTCATTGTTATCTGTACAATGTTTCAGCCAATGTGCCCTCTGGCCTTCTTCAGGTGTTTCTTGTCGGACTCAGGAACCATCTCGGACTCGGGTATCTTCTTGTCGTAATTAGGAATCTTCTTGTCATAATTGGGAGCCATCACAGAACTTTGAACCTAACCCTTTATTCAGTCCATGAGTACAGGTGGGGTACAGGTGTTAAGCTGTGTTAATTATTATTCTATGTTACTTCTGACCCTGACCAAGTTCCCAAGTCTAACAAGAAATACCTGAAGAAGGCCAGAGAACACATCAGATAACAATGAAGATGAGGACAATAGTCCGAATAATACAAATAATACAAATAATACTAATTATCAAGTCTCATTTCAAAAATTAAGAGAATTAGTTCATTATAATTGAGCAGAAAAACTCAGATTACAGTGATAATAGGACTAGGGCTAGTTTAGCTCAGTTGATAGAGCGTCTGACTAGGAACCACAAGGCTCCAGGTTTAATACCAGCTCTCGTCACTGGTAGGTGTGGCGCTCCACTTCAGATGCCAAAACAAATGCCTTGGTCTAGTGCTAGTGAAAAGGGGATAGACTCCCTTGCTGTCTGGCTGATACCAACTTTAGGCCACCCCGACGACTTTACTTTTTATATATATATATATATATATATATATATATATACATGTATACACACATGAGATCGACTGCTATTAATTGGTGTCTCGATTAATTCAGTGGATTTAACCTTGAAGATCCTTATGGTGAAACTCGAGTAGGTTATCTCTTGTACCCATTTCATAATAAATTTGCTCTACTTAGTATTGAGCACTTTGTATTTGTTATATCGCTGACTTACCCACCTGAATTCCACACTTACTAACCATCGTGACCAAATTCACCGGTAAGTCAACTTCTCCATTTATAAATATATATATATATATATATATATATATATATATATATATATAATCTGTGGCCTGTCTCAGAAATAGGCTTGGGCAAGCAAATAGCACTGTTATGATCTAAAACAAAAATGAATAATCTTTATCAATTTAACATAATAATATAATATAAACTATGAATAAGAAATGTTTGTGTTTACAATTATTAACCTCCGAGCGTAACATTTGAAATAAAATTCAACAGATTTGAAAAAAAAGAAAGCTTATACCATTGAATTATAATAATTTCTATTTGTATTATTGAATTATTTCCGTTGATGCCACCATTCAAGAAATATGATAATAAGTTATGAAATTCAGTTGAAACAAAACAAAAATTAGATTAAAATAATATAAAATGAAATAAAATATTTACTGCCGGCCAAAAATGCTCTCTTTCCCTTTTCACCAAATAAGTAGTGGTTGAACAGTCTGCGTACATTAGCTTATGTCGTCTTTGCAATTTTACTCCATGTTTTATTTGTCATATCATTTTTATTGTCGAAAGAGATTACTGCAAATTGAATTTTGCATATCAGAGATACAGATTTTCAAAAGTAAAAAAAAATTGCTTACAAGTTTCAAGCATTCATTATGGAAGGTATGAATTTGTCGACTCTATCGTAGGAAATGGAATTACTGATGTTAACTATTGGTTAATGGAACAAGCCAAACACCTTCTCAACTTAGTGGACTGTTCCTAGCAGTAGTAGTAACAACTACTTAACCTGTTGCAGTTTGTCCATTGGGACTGAACTAGTAAAAATCTGGAGGAACTATACCATTCAACACCTTGACATTTATTAACCTTTTATTAATATCTTATTATAATGGAGATTGTGGGTTTGTCTGTCTGTAACCGAAACTATATTACTATTCAAGTCACAATTCCTTTTGTTATTTATACCACATTCTCCATGATTTTATTTTTAATTTAAACTTCAATTATTAATAAAATTATTTACATCATTAAGACTGTTGACCATATCTACAAACTATTAACATGCAATTGTATTTATATATACAACAAAATAGTGGTTTACAGTGTGAATGGGAAGGCTAATTTGCATATTGATCTTAAAAATTTGATTTTAATAAATATATGCTTAGTATTATGGATTTCTAATTGTTTGGTTTTATCTTATTGAATATGACAAAAAATCTCTTCAATAAATCTTAAAAAGAAATCCCTTAACAAGAAGAAATAACTGTAATATTATTCTTTACTTCCTACTTTAACTAAACAGTTTAATTAGGAAATTTACCAATGAAAGACGGGAGTAACGGAAAATGATGGAAGAGTTAGTTTCAAAGTTGTTCTATTTTTCAATCATACCCCCTCTGTTCTAAATCTTTTTATCTGCATACTTATTCAGTTTCATTAGCCTTTCTAATTTAAATGATATTTTATTATATTAAAACTTAGATATTTGCACCCGGAGGGTGCATATATTTGCTAGTAATATATAATATATTTTAAAATATTATTAATAAGTTCAAATCCTGGACTGTGCTGTTTGCATTTCACTTCATGCTAATACTCTTGGGAAAGGTATGAATACATCTCTTCTCCCTCAAGCTATGGGTAAATAGTAGGGCAGATTAGGTTCTTTAGCCTTGGTAAAGCTAACAGTCTAGGAGAAGGAAAACTTAGAATTCAAACAACTTGAAATTGACCTTTTGTCACATCCTGATTTTTGAGATCCATAACAGGTACTACTACTCCAGGTCAGCGTGGACCTGGGAGTAATTGTGATGAAGCGGTACTCCACACTCTCCAAAGTTTCAGTATTGGAACATCTCCACTAGATGCACTAAGACCCTCAGCCACTGCCTTCTAGCACATATAATAAAAAGGGTTGAGGTTTAATAAGGGCAATAGAGTTAGGACAATTATATAGGTGCTAAGGCTTGATGTGACCAGTTGATTGATTGGAGGGGGCCTCTCCGACCACTTATCTTGCCTAATTAAGGGCCAAAGTGGAGTGCTGCATGTCGTGGACTGCTCAGCCTTCAGGATTAAGCATCACGGATTACTACCCATGGTCAACATGGGGGATTTTACTTCGCCGCAGGGGTGAAGTCAGTGTATTCTACAGCCCCATCTGACAGGGGGGAATGTGCGTGGGCCAATATGTATATTGATTCCAACAAATGTAATTATATATGTGTGTGAGTGGTTGTATGTTTTGTGAAAAACATATACTATAGTCCTATACATGCACATACACAGAGATACACATGCATTAATACTGAAATAAGCATATGATTTAAGTGTATAATAAATTATATATATATATATATACATATATATATATGTGTGTGTGTGTGTGTGTGTGTGTAAGGTATCCAAATGACTGTTAGTAAGGGACAATTGACTGGCCTCCTAAGGATTTTTAGAATTTAAAAAAAAAATTTTTTTAACTTTTGAGTTTCTGGTTCATATGAATTATTATGGAATGACAGTTTGTTAAGTTTTTCTTTCTCTAAAAGTTATATATATATATATATATATATATATATAATAGTAATTATATTATGGATTTGGACTCATAACTTAAAGTTTCATGGTTATTCAATCTTCAGATGAGTCAAATGGTTGAGGTCTTAAAGACCAGTAGTCAAATGGTTGAGATTTTAAAAACCAGCTTGACTCATCTGAGGATTGCATAACCATGAAACTTTTAAGTTATGAGTTCAAATCCATAATATAATTACTATTGATTATAAATCTGCTCTGCTTTATTAGCATTGAGCACCTTTTCATGCCAATACTTTTCTCATTTATTCTCTATTCATTATATATTGTGTATATATATATATATACATTTCCCATCGCGTGAAAAACGCTTCATATAAACGCTAAAAAATTTGGTTTTTAACATCTCAACCATTTCACGACTGGTTTTTGACATCTCAACCATTGATCTCATCTGATGATTGGATTACCATGAAACTTTAAGTTATGAGTGTGAAACCATAATATTACCATTGATTATATATATATATATATATATATATATATATATATAAAAGAAATAAAAGAATTTTTATTTACCCAACGCATCGATGAGTAGAATTTGATATAAGTTCACAAGTATGTGGTCTCCAGTGGTATCGAACTCAATATTCAGTAATAATGGATCTGTAAGGCTAGCTTGCAATGTGTGTGTGCGTGTGCCAGTAGAGTCACACATTTCATGTGTCACTGTAAATATAGATGGACGAAGTCTATGAATTTGAAACCTTTTTCTATTTGATTCACCAATGGAGAAGAACTTTCCAAAAAACATTTTTTATGACAAAAACTTTTTCTCCTGACGATGACCTAATGTCAGAACTAGTTAAGAAAAATCAAAAAATAAATAACATAAAAGAAATATTCTTATTTATCATATCACTATTGCTCAACTTTATATATGCATATATATATATATATATATATATATATATATATATATATATACACACACACACATATATATATATATATTATATATATATACACACACACACATATATATATGCACACACACATATACATATATAAACACACAAATATGTATATGCATGTGCACACACACAAATATGTATATATATATATATATGTATATATATATACACACATTTACACATGAATATATATACACACCTACATATATATGCACACCAAATATCAATTTGCATGAGCATCCATGTATTTCTGTCTCCTTACACACACACACACACATATACTTATATATATATATATATATATATATATAGGCTCGTTTATATATGCATGTATGTAATGTCCCCTATCACATGTACAGGTGCAAATACTTACAGACCTGCAAACATACAAGCCCATATACATGTACTTCTCGTCCATGTTAGCATGTACATATGTAGATGCGCACATAAGTAAATGCCTGTCTATCTATTTCAATTTATTTCTGCGCCAAGCTTCTGAGTATTGCATTATCAGTTTTCTGTAGCGCGCCAAAACGTCGAAAATATCCACACTGTATATTTAATTTGTTCAACCTCAGCACTAACCTCGCACAGTGTAAATAATTGCATATTCCCTCTCTCCCCCCTCCCCCCGTATAGGCAAATAGGTTGGTTATGCAGGGGTGGGGAGTAGGGGTGAACTCGAAAAGGAGGGGAGGAGGAGGAGGAGGAGGGGTAGGTGATTGAAAAAAAAAGAGAGAGAGAGTTGGGGAATGGGGGGGGATTAGGTGAGAAGAATGACAAGGTCCGACATGATATCTGTATATTTCCTGCTAGCTTATAACACCATGGAACACTCTCAATCAATTTTTTTTCTCTTCTTCTTTTACTCATCTCCTGACTTTAAACTTTAAACCACTGTACCTGTATGTATACATATGCATATGCATGTATATATACATATGTGTGTGTGTATATATATATATATATGTGTGTGTGTATGTGTGTATATATATATATATATATGTTTATGTATGTATATATGTGTGTATACATATATGCATGTGTATGTATATGTGTGTGTGTATGTGTATATATATATATATATGTGTGTATATTTATATATGCATGTGTATGTATGTATATGTGTGTGTGTATGTATATATATATATGTGTGTATACATATACGCATGTGTATGTATATATATATGTGTGTGTGTGTATGTATATATATGTGTGTGTATATACACATGTATATGCATATGTCTGTATATATGTATATATATGCATGCATATGTATGTATATATATATATTAATGTGTATATGCATGCGTATGTATATATATATAGATGCATATGTATGTATATATATATAAATATATATATATATATATATATGCATGCATGTGTATGTATATGCATGCATGTGTATGTATTTATATATATGTGTATATGCATGTATGTGTATGTATATATATGCATGCATGTGTATATATATGCATGCATGTATGTGTATGTATGTATGTATATATATGTGTGTGTATGTATATATATATATATGTGTATATGTATGCATATATGTGTGTATATCTTCATGCTAGAAATCCCACCCTCCCCTCTCTCTCTCTCTCTCTCTCTCTCTCTCTCTCTCTCTGTCTCTGTCTCTCTGTCTGTCTCTGTTTCTCTCTCTCTCTCTCATTAAAGGCAAGCACCTTGGAAAGAGATAACAAGTTATTTGTCCGAAGCCTATCTCTCTTTAACTCTTAATTTGTCACTGTACAACAGATATGACATTGGTTACTCACACTAGTTTGCATAGTATTTGTCTTGGTACACCAGTCACAATACAAAACAGACTTGTTGGTGAAATCTTCTGTACAAATTTGAAAAAAGTATCTCATTTCATTCCTGTGTTATATACAAAACAAAACAGATGATTCTTGATGCATTCACTTTGATCTGTTGTTTGTTGATTGTTATCTTTTAAGGCATATCAACCCTTTTCGGGTCATTTAATGTTGAATCGACTAATTTTGATATCCAGTTGCTTACAGTACCTGCTGTTGCTTAAATGGTCACCAATCACAAAGTTTTGTTTTATTGATCTGTAGTTGTAATATTAGAAAAAGTATAATACAACTCAGTGTTCTGTAGTTAATGGGAGCCCTCATTTAATTGGTATATTTGGTTTGTTCAGTCTGCTATACTATTACTATATATATATATATATATATATGTTTTAATGCCATGACCACACACTTGAAATCAACTGCTATTAATCGGTGTCTTGATTAATTCAGTGGATTTAACCCTGAAGATCCTTATGGTGAAACTCGAGGAGGTTATCCCTTGTACCCATTTTATAATAAATTTGCTCTACTTAGTATTGAGCACTTTGTATTTGTTATATCGCTGACTTACCCCTCTGAATTCCACACTTACTAACCATCGTGACCAAATTCACCAGTAAGTCAACTTTTCCTTTATATATATATATATATATATATATATATATATATATATATATATATATATATATATATGTCATTATATAATATGCTTATTTCATTATCAGTACTGTGTGTGTGTACGTATGTGGAAATATAGTTGTATATGATTTTCAGTAGGCACACACGCACACATATATATGGGGGGGGGGTATATATATATAAATAATTGAAGCTTTATATATAAAAAAAAAAAACCTACCCTAAACAAAATAAACTTTGAAGTAAGTCAACATATCCTAAAATGCTTATAATTTTCCGCCTACATACTTCCATTATTCCCCCCCCATTATCACAACCTGTGCTCCCCCTCCAAAAAAATCACCACTGCTTTGTTCAAACTACTACCATTCCAAAAACCTCCCACTACCTATTGATATTACCTCCCACTAATTCCTTGCTTCTACTCGTTCTCGTTAAAAACGAGACATGAAAACTATTCCATCGTTTCCACCTGAAGATGGCAAAGTGCATTGCCGAAAGCGCTAGTGACGAAACATTCGGTGGACTGGTATACCAGTTCCACCCTGACACCAGAAGGATGGCCCAAAGATTAGAACGGATCGGCGAAAGACTTGTCAGACAGGAATTGTCTGTTCAATTCAATGAAACATATATATATATATATATATATATATATAAAGCAACATTCTTCCAAGCTGTAGCTGTGTCAGTGCTACTATACGGCTGCACCACTTGGACTCCATGGAAATGCTTAGAGAAAATATTGATGGGAGTTACACAAGGATGCTGCAGACTGTCTTGAACAAATCTTGGAAACACCACACTTGCCTCCTATCATCTGAGTCAGACAAAGACATGCTGGACACTGGTGGAGAAGTAAGGTTGAACTCATAACTCAGAATTCAAACTAGCTTTATTTTGCTTTAAAAAAGTTACCTTGTGCCACATCCTACCTGTGCAGAGAAGGAAAGAGGTGGAAGAGAGAGAGAGAGAGAGAAGGGGAAAGAGATAACACAGAAAAAAGAGGTAAGAAAGACAGACAAAGAAATGAAGAAAGAGATAGAAAAGAAAGAGATAGAAAGAGAGAAAGAAGAAAAAGGAAGAAAGATAGAAAGAAGAAAAAGAGAGAAAGAAAAAAAGAGTTAGAAAGAGAAAAGAAGAAATACTTAGAAAGAGAGAGAAAGAAGAAAGAGTTAGAAAGAAAAGAAGAAAGAGATAGAAAGAGGAGAGAAGAAAGAGAAAAGAAGAGATAAGAAAGAAAGAAAGAAATAAAGAAAGAAAAAGATAGAAAGATATAGAAAAGAAGAAAGAGATAAAAAGGATAGAAAGAGAAAAGAAGAGAGAAAAGAAGAAAGAGATTGAAAGAGAAAAAAAGAAAGAGATAAGGAAGAGAAAAGAAGAAAGAGAAGAAAGAGAAAAGAAGAAGAGAGAAGAAAGGAAAAAGAAAGAAAGAAGAAAGAAAGAAAACAGAAGAGATAGAAAGAGAAAAGAAGAAAGATAAGAAAAGAAGAGAGAGAGAGAGAGAGAGAGAGAGAGAGAGAGAGAGAGAGAGAGGGGCTCTTTTTTCATCACTGCATTTGTTTTTTTACCAGTGATGAATAAGAAGAGGCCTACATGCAGTGCTTAGAAAAATCTGCACCACCAAAGGCAACGTAATTTTTTCACAGCAATGATGACAGCTTTGGTGTCCAGAAAATATTGTCCACCTTTCATCAGCACGAATTTGAGCAGATGAACCGATTGAGGCATTCTTTTATATTTTATGGGTTGACAGCTGCAGTATACATGCCTCATCACTTCCATTGCTATCACCATTCCTAAAAAACACATTAACTAATACCAAACTCATATTAATTTGTTTTCTTTCTTTGTTTAATGGTTTATCAATCTTCATGGACTATTTAATGCCAAAGCCATCCTTGTAGAAGAACAGTAGGGATACTATTCAAGTAAGACGAGTAAGACATACTGGGCACTGCTGGAGAAGTAAGGATGAACTCATAAACAATATTCTGCTATGGACTCCTGGACATGGAAACACCAGTGTTGGGTGTCCAGCAAAGACTTAGATTCATCAGCTTTGTGAAGACACTGGGTGCCATCTAGAAGACTTACTGTCTAGAGAACTTATTTTAATCTATTAGCAATTATAAAAGATTCTAAATTTGTACATACATTTTAGAAATTTAGGAGGTGCTTGTAGTGTAATGGTTACTGTCAGAGGAAATGGACATGCTGATTCAAGTTCAAATCCTGGACAAGGTTGTTTGCATTTCACAAGTGCTTATACTCTTGAGGGAGGTACAAATCCAAATATCCCCCCCCCAGCTATGAGTGAATAGTAGGATAGACTGGCTTTTTAACCTTGGTATGGCAACCAGTTTAGGAGTAGGAAAACTCTGAATTCAAACCTGTTAAACTTCGCTTATTAAATTGACTTTGTGTCCTACTCATGCAGAGGGGTTGTTAAATAAAATAAAATATAATATATATATATATATATATATATATATTTATTTATTTATTTAAAAGAGTTTTATAATTTGGTTGAAGCATTGGGTCTATATTGGTTTGGTGGTTGGTTTTGAAGGCTATCACAATGCAAGTATAAAGAAAAATGAGGTAATTATGATATTGTTTGTCTACCTTTAATTTTAAACAAACATCATAGTTACCTCATTTTTCTTTACACTTGCATTGTGATAGCCTTCAAAACCAACCACCAAACCAATATAGACCCAATGCTTCAATCAAATTATAAAACACTTTTAAATAAATATAAATATATATTATATATTAATATTTATATTTTTTGCTTGAAGGCAATTACAATGCGCATATGGCATAAAATTCGATAATTATACTGTACCGTGGCCAAAGCAGTATAGTTTCTGACTATCCTGCTGAAGTTCCGGTTTCAATTTCTGTCGGAGAGAAATCATTAGTATATATCGCTTAATAAAGTTGAAACAGTCTGTACGATATTCTACACACCGAGTAATTCTTTGCGAAATTCACTTGTCATTATTATCTTCTATAATTATCAAATTTTATGCAATATGCGCATTGTAATTGCCTTCAAGCAAAAATATAAATATTAATATATATTTTATTCAACAATGCTTCTAAAATAAACAAACATCCAAAAATCTTATATATATATATATATATATATATATATACACACATACAAATATGATAATTTTGATGATATATGGGTAATAGTAAAGGTTTCCAAATTCAAATCTGTTAAACTCCACTTAAAAATTGGCCTTGTGTCACATCCAATTGATACAGAAGGGTTGGTAAATACATACATTTTAAAAATATGGTCTTTTTTTCAACTTAGCAGTTTTTTGGTTTTCAATATTTTCTGTAACTGATATTCTATACCAATTAAATTTTATATTTTTAATGCTAACCTTTTAAAAGTTTTAGTCGGCTCATAGCTCAGTCGTAATAAACATTCAGCCATCATCGACAAATGTCACTGGGTGCAGTTTTGGTAATCTATGAGGAAGTGCGTCCCGGTCTCCTGCCTCAGAAATGGCTACCCAGTGACTATTAAAATAACGTCCCCAGCTATGTCGTCTCGGTGGTGTTACTTGAAAGAAAACAATCAACTTAGGGCGTTAAATGTATTTTAAGGGGGAGGGCTTCTTTTTTGGCATAATTCTTATTTATTTATCGTAATTTGTCGTAATTCTTGTTTATTTATAGAAATTTGTCGTAATTCTTGTTTAGATATGAAGATGGATATCTATCTATCTATCTACCTAAATTTGTTCATGTTTTACTTTGTTTATATATATCTATTCACCCATCTCCATTTGTTCATATCTATCTATATTATTTTGTTGGTTTATCTATCTATCTATCTCAGTCTATTCCAAACTATATATCCATCTTCATATCTAAACAAGAATTACGACAAATTTCGATAAATAAACAAGAATTACGACAAATTTCGATAAATTAACAAGAATTACAACAAAAAAGAGAAGCCCCCCTCTAAAATACATTTAACGCCCTAAGTTGGTTGTTTTCTTTCAAGTAACACCACCGAGATGACATAGCTGGGGACGTTATTTTAATAGTCACCGGGTAGCAATTTCTGAGGCAGGAGACCGGAATGCACTTCCTCATAAATTACCGCAGTTTTTTTCTTCATGTGAGAATTCATCAACACACTTCTGATTCAATGTCTGGCATCATTTTTGTCAAACTGTCACTCAGCTGCTCTCTGTAACAAGGCAAATAGTGGTCGGAGAGGCTGCCTCCAATCAATTGGCAGGGTCAATCAATTATATATGAGAGACAGCATTGTAGAATAAACATCATGCTGGTAGAAGGTAAGATCCGTATTGAGGTACGGCTTCCTTGTTGCCTTGTCTTACCAATTCGAGGGTAATTAGAAGTCCTGTCTGCAGCGCCATGTTGAAGTGAGTTAATGTACTGTTGTTGAGCAGTGAGCTAATCACAATGAACCAGTGCAAGACAGTTGGTATTTATGGAAATCATAGTCCATTCATGTTCTAGTAATAACAACTGTGCTGCACTCTGCTCACCAACAATCAAAATCTATCTCGAAATGCCTTGTCCACCCGTCGCAAGAGCCAAAATACTACTGCTAGCTGTTTTTATAGTCGTCGTATGTAATCGTGTGATGCCCCCTCTAGCCGTTGCCGTATGCTTATATGCATGCCCGATCTTGAGATAATTTGCATACATGCAATCCCATTCTCACTGGTTCGAGATCGCCCTTCGTTAAATATAGTGCTTACAGCAGCCATATTTCTTTCTCTCGATGACCCTGCAAGTCAGACTCGTCCGTGCACACTTTGAGTTTCGAGGTATGTTATTTTCATTACATCCAAACATGTATTTGGGTGATTTCATTCCTTGAGTCCTGATTGGCTGCTTGGTTTCTATGATGTTATGAGGCTTCATAAATAACCTTACATTCTGCTGTAGTAAGCAGCAAGATAGATTCGTATTCAGTTACGACTACTTGTTGCTTTGTCTTACCAATTCAACGGTAATTGGAACTAATATGATTATTCAACATTGATATTTATTCTACAAGCATGATAAAATAAGGGCATTGTTTTCAGTGCAAGCATCTTGCAGGGGAAAAAAAGCGTTTTCTTTTTTACAGAAAAAAGTTGGCCAGCGCAAAACAAAATAATGGCTAATCTGCCAACTGGCTTGGCCCACTCCGAGCAACACGAGCTACACAGATGATACCATTCTTTACAACAGGTGATTTAGTATTTTACACAGGAAGATCTCTCCAGTTCCCTCTCTGCTGAGCAAAGAAAGTAATACCATGTTGAAATCCATATTGGTCTAACTTAAATATTAGTCTAACAAGATTGAAGATATGCTGCCATTAATTTTCTTACTCTTCAGTGATGTTCTCCATTCATTATTTGGGCTTCATCTGAGAAAGAGTCTACTACTCTTTTGTAAATTGTTTTCTTTTCAGAGTATGGCTCATTTACTGCAACAATATCCATAATGCCACTATATATATATATATATATATATATATATATATATATATATAGTCGTAGAAGAAGTTATTTCCCGACCGCGGTTTCGGTGTTACTCAAATTATTATTATTAAAAAAAACGAGTGCTTGCTGAGGTCTGACGGACCCATGTTTCTTGTGTCTATAGGAAAAGTTAGAAATAATTAGATTCCCAAATAAAAATGACTTAATTAATAAAAAGGATGAGTTCCTAGGTAAATGTATGCATAGATTATGCAATGCATTAGAATACCAATAAGATAAAATTGATCAATAAGGGCATAATACAGTAAAATTATGATTAAAAAAAACTACTAAAAGAAATTTAGAAATAGATTTTTTAAAATTTAAAAAACAAAAAAACTCAGCCAAACTTCAGACTAACTGACCCCATAAAGGTCAATAGAGTAAGTTGAAGATAGTGGTAAGGGTAATAAAAGTATAATATTACAGCGCACTACTACCCACATAGGTCAAAATAGTAGGAGCTTAACCTCAACTACAAGCTAGCAGCCCACTAAGATTAAATTTCAGGAAGCATTAAAGAAATATCAGTCTAGCTATATAAAGTAACCGAAAATATCCACTCAATCCCCCTGATGAAGGTGTTAGAGTAACACCGAAATCGCAGTCGGGAAATAACTTCTTCTACAACTATTAATGCTCTATATTCACAATATATTGAGCCCTATTGGATTAACTACTTACACTATGTTCACATAGTAGTACCCATAAATGAATATATATATATATATATATATTGAAGGGCTGGGTTAGCTCAGTCGGTAGAGCGATCGGCTAGAAACCACAAGGTTCCTAGTTTGATACCGGCCCTCGCCAACTCAGCGTATGAGTAGCACAAAGATCTGTGCGGTAAAGTAAGGAGCTGATGATAGGTGTGGTGCTCCACCTCAGACGCAAAAACAATCTCCTTGGTCTAGCGCTACTGAAAAGGGATAGACTCACTTGCTGATTGGCTGATACCAACTTTAGGCCCCCCCCCCTCATCAGATAGATTTAACAAAAAATTTTTTTGTTAAATGATGGTTTGTTAAGTTTTTCTTATAATGAAAGTTAAATATTGTTCTATATATAATTAATTTATTGGTTATTACACATTGAGCTCTCTTAGGGATTTATAAAAATCCTTGTATGATTCTATAATTTGCACATTAAAGATCATACAGTATGAATGTACAATAGGATTTTGATGATCCAAATAGAACCATCCCTTACTTACCAGTCATTTGGATTATCTAACACATATATATATATATACATACATATACATACATATATATATTATATATATATATATATATATATATATAT
>CM042151.1:11185264-11195264 GCA_023376005.1 Doryteuthis pealeii | reverse complement strand
GTCTTTCATACTCCCTATACTTAAATCCGTGCTACTTTTTTTTTGTTTCCTAAACTGAAAATTCTTAATAATTACTTATTTGTTATTGATATCTAATATTAATGTTTTATTCTCATATGGCCTTAAGGCACCCCTCTTTGATCTCGATTAAGAAAGGACATGTTTTTCATTTACACCGTCAATATCCGGTTGTTTTAACAAACGATTTTTAGATTTTAAAAAATTATAAAACTAACCCCTAACCCTAACCCCAACCCCTAACCTTAACAAACAACCATATATTGACGGTGTAAATGAAAAACATGTCCTTTCTTAATCGAGATCAAAAACGGGTGCCTTAAGGTCATATGGTCCCTTTTAACAATATCACAATTTTTCCTTAAGCCTTCTCCCTTTTTTGGCATAAGGTTTGGTACTTAAACTTTGACCCTCTGCATAAATATACATTTATAAAAGGTTAAAATTTTGGCATTAAGTATCCCATAGACAGTTGATTTCCGTGATATAACCCCCTCCCCCCTCAAAGAAGGTAAGCAACCCAAAAAGAACAAGACCTTCATTCATATTTAGAAATGGCATAGTATGTGTGTTCAAATTATTGATCAACCTGACATGCATTTATCCTATGTATAATTTTATATTGGAATCAATTAGAATGAAGTAAAAATATGTATAATCTTTTTTGTGTTCTTATTTAATTTCATTAATCTTTCTAATTCAATAAAACTTAAATAGTCCCATCTATGGGTTAAGTAGAAAAATGTATTTATAAAAAAATTATATTATCCATTAAGAATTGATTTATTTCAAAACTTTATCGGCATTAAATGACCCACTGAGGTTGATATGCCGTAAAACAAAACAAACCAAACCAAACCAAAACTTAAATACTAGTGCCCAGAGGGCAACTATTGTTGCTAGTTAGATATAATAGATGTAATGATAAAAAATCTTTGATAGGAGAAGATGAGATTGAATATAATATTTCATAAGATGTTCTCAATGGCCAAAACAATCTGATTCTTATCATCTGTTACTGAAATTAAGGTATTTCTAAGTGGCCACTCTTTATTTAGTTTACACTAAGATTTGCCAAAATGCAGACTCGTTTTTATTTTAAGTTTTTATTCTCAAGGGGCATTCTTTTATTTCATGACAACTGTGTTGAACAATAGCTTGGGAGGACATGGAGGACATTAAATTAAATACCAAATTACAACTTCATACTGTATATAAAGGACCAATATCTGATAAGATACAAATTAAATCATGTAATCTCAGGAGGCCATTTCCCCAGGCAGCACCTGGTTCCTCATCTAAAAGAACCAAGGCTGGGTTTATAGCCTGGTGCCTGGGGCACCCCCAAAAATGAAGTGCTGTAAAGATTACGCACTTTTTTGCACTGATCACTGCATGAGCTTCGGTTTGTGCATGGCTCCCAATAACACAAGTCCTTGCATCAATCCAGCCTTGTGGGAGATCAGGAAAATACTGTATATATAAAGAAAGAGTTTCAAAGGTGCTTTGATCTTGTAGAAAAATTCCTGGACTATTTTTAACAAAAATTACTGTTTCATTCATTGTTCAATTCTGTCTTCTTAAACACAGCTTCATTCCTAATACTTTCTGAGCACACCTCATACATAGATTTTTCTCTAATTGAAAGCTGTCTGATTAATTTTATCAATTTCAAGAGTTTAGGATTTAAATGCTGAAATCAGAACAAACTTTGATTGGTATTTATTTTAAGATTATTTTAAATGAGCTCAGCTGTCTGTTTCCTTTCTTTTTTTTTAATGTATATTTTACAGATTTTAATTTGATGTTTTCTCATACAATGGACCATTAAATGTCAGATTTTCCTTGAAACATGGTGTTTATAAAAAGGAAAGCCAATCAAATTTTTCTTGAAGGTTTCTTTTTTTTATTTTAAATGTTTTCCTGGACTGCTGATCTTTGTATTCTAATAACAGAATTCATTATCCGAAATCTTGAATATAAATCCTATATTTTCAATAATCACTCAAGTTTGATTTTAATAGGAAAATATTGAAGGTGTAGATTTTTTTCTTTAAAGAATTATGTCTTTTATTTTATTCTTTTATTTTTTTATTTTTTGATATTCAGTTATAAGCAAAAGAAAAATGAATAAATGTGATTCATCGCAAAAATGGATCTCATTATATCAGAGTGCTTTCCTGTCTCTATAATTTGGGGTTGCTTCTTTCTTTCTTTCATTCTTTCTTTCTTTTTTTTTTTTTTTGGTTTCCTTAATTGATCAGGGAGGTACATCTGACCTAAGCGTTAATGACACCAAGGATAAAATCTATGAACTGAGTTCAAACTCCTTTGCATTAATGCCCTTTTCAAAAGGCATGAAACCACTTTCCCTACAGCTATGGGTAAATTGAAGGACAGTTGTCAGTGTTTTTGTCTTGTAAAAGGCAATCAATCTTTGGCATTTGATAAAAGATCATTCCTTGTGTTGTATGGCCCCTCTTATATTCTTCAAAAAATCTCTACCGGGCATCTGTCTTCATATCGGTGTTTCTTCTTGGATCGAGCCGGGTATCTGCTTTCTTCGACTGGGGGTGTCTCTCTGGCTTTCCTTTTGTGTTTTTTTAATCAGGAAACAACACAGAGACATTTTCTTGTGTACACATTTTTTATTCCCCCAATATGTTTTTAACCTGCACATACATGTAGGGAGCAGCAGAGACAGAAAGGCACAACTGGCCCTAAAGATTTACCTACAGCTACGGGTAAATCAAAGGACAGTTGCAGTGTTTTTGCCATGTAAAATATTATCAATCTTTGGCGTTTGGTAATAGGTTAGATTAAAGATCATTCCTTATGTTGTATGGCCCTCTACTTATATTCTTAAAAAAATCTCTATTAGGAATCTGTCTTCTTCATGTTGGGGTTTCTTCTTGGAACCGGGTATCTGCTTCTTCGACTGGAGTTTCTCTGGAGTGTCTCTCTGGTTTTCTTTTGTGTCCTTTTAATCAGGAAACAACACAGAGACATTTTCTTGTGTTCACATTTTTTTATTCTTCTGATATATTCTTAACCAGCACATGTATGTGGGGACCAGCAGAGACAGAAAGACATGTCTGGCTGTACTCAATGTCCTAAATAATAATTCTACTTTACCAGCATGGCCTAAGCCAATGAGAGCCCCATTCCAGATTATCCTATTATCTGCTGTTTTACCATTATTTTTAAATCTACACTACCTTATAAACATTATAAGCTTCTGCCCATCCATTATGCCACACTTTCTTTCTGGTACCATGTAAGCCAGTATAGTTCCACCTTCTTTAAGTAGTATATGTAGATACTGCCATGTTATTATAAAAGTATATATTCTAAATATTGTCTTCAAACAAAAGCAGTGAAATATTTGCAATGGTACATATATGTGAAAGAAAAAAATTAAGTGTCTGCGCTGGCTTGGCAGGAGGATAGACAAACGCCACATCTTCAAAGACCTACTGTATGGCGAATTAGCAGAAAGCTCCCGACTGGTAGGGAGACCACACCTATGCTTTAAAGACATCTGCAAGAAGGACATGAAGATATGCCACATCAATACTAACACATGGAAAGTTGGTGTAGAAAAAACGAGTGGCCTGGCACCTCCTTGTCAAACGAGGCAAGAAAAGGAGTGAAAAAGAGAGGAAAGAAGCCGCCACAAAAAAGAGAGCCAGAAGGAAGGAGAGACAATAGAAACTCCAGCAAACATCACTTTTTTGTTTGCAGTCACTGCACCAGAGATTGCCATTCAAAAATTGGTCTGATCAAAAAATGGACACTATGCCTTCATCTCTAGCAGATGGAAGGATGCAAACACAAGACATATATGTATTAGTATATACATTAGTAATATACATAGTCGTACATACGTGCATCAATATATAGGTAAGGTGTTAACTTTGGAAATTGGGGAAATAATCTATAGTGATTATCAGGAAATGTTGCTATTCAGCGAAGAGACAATCCACATCTACCTTGCTTTTTTCAGTTATGTCTTAATTGTCTGTTTTGAGACAGAGGTGAACCTAGGAAAACTTCAAAGGTCAGGGGGAGGATCAGGGCTCAGACACCAGCTCAGAGGAAAATAGTTCAAAGACAACCAGAGAAATGACAAAGCCTCAAAAACAAAACAACTTTATTGAATTCCTTAACAACAACCTTTAAAAGAAATTCTAATTGAATAAATAACAAAGATTTCTATCTTTAAAGAAATGGTTTTGTTTTTGATTTGCTTCCTTAACCATGAGATCATCACTCCTCTGTTTGCTTTTTCTGAAAAGAGGACCAACTATATAAGCCACCCATTCCCTTGATCAGCCATGTAATTGTAATGGATTGTTTTTTACAAAATATATTCATTTTTGTGCTACCTGACTCTATAATCTGTTGTGCTCTACATAACTGTATGAATCAGGAACCTCTTATTAAAAAACACTATCAGTTGTTGGTATAAGTAAAGCATAGTTGTAGGAAGAAAAACATTGGTCAGTTTTTTCATATGTGTATGCGGTTAGGTGACTACTACAGTGCCACCTTCAGTGTATGGGTTTAAGCTCTATCTGTAAAAGATATAATTTCACAGAATCCCGCTCTATTAGCCTCTCTGCCATCCAAACACATATATAATGGGGTTCTATATTTTAAAGTAAAATAAAGCTCAAATATTGATAGATTACATGTACTAGATTTATAATATAACAGTTTATATGATTGCTTATATGTTGTTGACCAATTTTTTTGTTTAAGCTAATTGGCTATTTGCATGATCCCCAATGAGGATTGCTACCATGCTTGGTTGATTTGTTATGCACCATTGGTCATTTGGATTATTTGCATCTTTCTGATTTGTTGACTTGTTATGGAATTGTTTGATTTTAGCCAATGTCCAAAGTTTGATTGTTTTTTGTTAATTATAACCTTTGTCTGGTCAACTGGGTCAACTTTGATTGGTTTGGCCGAGAATTTATTAGGATATGAAACAGAGTTTACTTGGCTTGAATTCACAGTTTTCCTTCTCTTAGACTGATCGCTTAACCAATATAAAAGAGCCCAGTCTGCCTTACTATTTACCTAGAGCTGGAGATTGAATAGTTGGATGCATGCCTTTTCCAAGGATATTAGTGTAATGTGAAATACAAAAAGCCTCATCCAGGATTTAAACTCGAGTCACTGAATCCATTTCCTTCAATAGGTGCTGGCACCTTTGTGTTATTTTCAGTTCAATATTCCTCTTTTTACTTATTTCTCTTTATCAGATGGCTTTATCTATTTTTTTTATAAGCACACATATACATATATATTTATATTCATACGCATATATATACACTCATATATGCATTCATATATATACAAACACACATACATATGTAATCTTAAATGTATCGATACAACTCTAGACCTCTATTTATCAAGCGTTCATGAGGATTTAATGTTAGAATTAATAGAATATAACATTATCTCTACTTATCTTCTGGTTTGAATTTTAAATTGGTTCCAGTAACTTAGTACATTCTTGAGGCATGTTTCCTATATTATTATTTATATTTTATGACGGGTGCGACTTGAAACACCGTACAGTTGTTTCAACTTTATTAAGTCTCATCATCAAATGTTATACGATATATGCATTGTAATTTCCTTAAAAAATATAAATAATAATATACTTTACTTAGCAATGCTCCAAAAAGCAATTTTTCAAATTCTCCCCCCCTCTCTCTCTCTCTTATTAGTGTAATGTGAAATACAAAGAGCCTCATTCAGGATTTAAACTCGGGTCACTGAATCCATTTCCTAAGTATGGATAGAAGATATTACAATGTATAACTTTTTACTTTGGCATAAGTATTACTCAAAATGAATCTGAAGAATTATTTTAACAAAAGATATTTTGAATCCAAATGATATTTTTGATAAAGATTTCATAACATTGACTTAAAATAGAATATTCTCTCTCTCACTATCTCTCTCTCCGCACAGGTAAGAGGCTTGGCGAACGAAAGTTCATTCAGGTCTCAAACCCAGCCAGAGGTAGCTGTTAACGTATAACCACACTGATGAGAGGTGATACCTCGAAACACATGTCTGTGGATTACTTATTTATTATATATATATATATATATATATATATATATATATGAGAAGTAAACAAACAAACAATGTGTTTTGATATGGCTTTTCTTAGCTAACAATTTTTGGGAGAATATGTGCTTAATTGAAGTCATACCTAATTTTTTAAAATTAATTAATTAATAATTAATGAATTAGGCGGGATTACCTATTCAAATGTAAGGCTTTTCTCGATTTGTTTAGCCTTACATTTGAATTGGTAATCCTGCCTAATTCATTAATTATTAATTAATTAATTTTCAAAAATTAGGTACGACTTCAATTAAGCACATATTCTCCCAAAATATATATATATATATATATATATACAATTGGTACCAGAAATTTGAAATTATAGGATGTTTGTGCTGAGGTAAAAGTCCTGAGTGATTATCAGAATCCCCACAAAAATTGGTGAGTGCACATGCTAGTTACTTATGCAACTCACAGAATTCCACAAGGAGGACAGGTCAGGAGTTACAAATTCTGCACGAAACTCTTTAGAAATTTTGGCAGAAATGGTTGAAAATGATTCCTTACAAATTGCAACTATACAAAGTATAAAAGACCAGGACAAATGCATATATCATGATTTCTATACAGAAATGTTGGAACATTGTGTATTTTCAGCAATGAGTCGACTATAAGTTGCACATATAAACTAATACTGATTCTCTACATTTTTTCTTAGTTTTTCACACCAGCATTAGCTGATGGTATTTCCTGGAGTCTGAGGGACAACAAGTCTCTTCAGTCTCCAGGATTCTTCTGAGTATTCTGGCAGATTGCAACAGTGCAGTAGTCTGGATGGTCTCAATTCTTCCTCTGATTTCCAGATTTTATTATTATTATTATTATCATGTGAGTTTTTCATACCATCATTATGTGGTAGTCTTTCACTGGTGTCTGAGTTGACAGCAAATCTCCTCTGGGATATAGGAATTTTCTGAGTATTCTTGCCAATTCTAACAATGCAATTGTTTGGATGGTCTCAATTCTTCCACCGATTTCCAATTCCTTCAGTTTACAATTTTTGTGGCATCCTTAGGCTTCAAGCAAGAGCACTCTTCAGTGGAGATCCCTTGTGTTAAGCAGACGCAATTCTTAGTGAAGAAACCTTTGGTTGCTCCTTGGTGTCCCTTAATGTTGGCTATGATCCTTTGGTTGTTCCTAGGTGTTGGGTAAAATCCTTGCATTCAGCAAAGTCCCTTATTGCAGATTCATTCGTCAATGTTGAATTATGTGTAAATGATCGATATCAGCAATTAAATAGCTAACTAACCACGTATTTGAGCTGTTGATTCACTGTGGTTTAATTCACGTTACCTCACCAAGTCTATAAGTTTAACTGGTGGATTCCAGCACGCCTTATATAACAAAAATATTATGGAAGCACGTGGTGTAATGGTAAAAGTCATGGGAAATGGACTCTTTCGCCCCAAGTTCAAATCCTGGATGTGGTAATTGCATTTCACTTAGCACTAATACCCTTGGGAAAGGTATGAATCCTACTCTCCCTCCAGCTATGGATAAATAGTAGGGCAGACTGGGCTCTTTAATATTGGTTAGACAACCGGTCTAGGAGAAGGAAAACTCTGAATTCAAATCTGTTGAACTCCACTTAAGAAATTGACCTTGTGTCACATCCTGTTCGTGCAGAGGGGTTGGTAAATATATATATATAACAAAAATATTTCAACATAGTATCCTCTCAAAACTTTGGTAGAACATTCCAATAATGATTGTTACTACTTTCAACCTCATGTTCCACAGTTTTTTTTAGTTCTCTAGCAAGGTACAAATTTGTTTATCTAAATGTTTTCTTTCATTTCCACTCTGTCGTCCAAGACGACAAAATCCACTAGACTAGGTATGAGAAATTTATCACCTGGTTGTGAGTAACTCACCTAATATTACCCAGCGTGAAGATCAGTGAAGGCTCCCGATTACATTATGAAGGATCCATATTCGACAGGAAGGTTCTCAAATTCGATGAGAAGGTTACCGAGAAACACCTGAAGAAAGCCGGAGGGCACATCAACTGAAACGTTATGTATATAACATTAAAGATGAGGACAGATGTCCGAATCATCCAAATAATACGAGAAATCCTTTCATTATAAAGGAAACTATTCGAATATGAAGTTTATTTGAATAAGAAATATTTCATTTAATTTGTTCTCGTCTTTCTAAGTCCCATCACTTGATCAGACAGTAAAAATTGAGTAATCTTCACTAACATAAACAAAAAGCGACATTGATAGGTTTGGTTTGTTTTACGGCATATCAACCTCAGTGGGTCATTTCATGCCGATAAAGTTTTGAAATAAATTAATTCTTAATGGATACACAATTTTTTATAAATACATTTTATTAATTATATTATTACCCAGCGAGAAATTTTTTCACCTGGTTGTGAGTAACTCACCTTGCATACCCAGGGTATGCTTCGATGCTGCGCATATCCCAACCAGAAATGCATTCTTCTTAATCAAATTAAACTAAAGAATCAATGACTAATGCTTTTAATAAGTAATATTTTTTATTACCTAAGTGTGTGTTAGTGCATATATATTGATCAAGTAGTTATAACAATAGAGATAGATCTAGATGCCTGCTCTGAGTACTAATTTCTTTAATAGTCTCCATTGAGTAGCATATAAAGCTATAGTAACTTTGTTGTTTTTTTTTTATTTAATGACTAGAAATCAATGATGGTGCTTTTTATTAGTAGGAACAACTTAAGTTAAAAATCCTATCAATACAAAAGAATTTTTACCATGATGATGATATATATATATATATATATATATATATATATATATTTTACCCTGATAGTAATTTTTCCTTTTTTTTTTAAATTCTTATTTTTTAAATTATAAAGAGTGAATCTGATTTGAATATTCTGTTTCACATTGTTATGAATAGAATTAAATTACATGAGACTGTCTTCACTTAGAAATTGCATGGTTCCGGGTTTGATACTGGTCTTCGCCAACTCAGCACATGAGTAGCACAACTTGGTTAAATCTGATCTGTATGGTATGAAGAGAAAAGCAGATTTTAAATATTCAGTTTCATGTTGTTATAAATGGAATGAAATTACATGAGACTGTATTTACTTAGGAATCACAAGGTTCCAAGTTTGATACTGGTCTTCACCAACTCAGCGCATGAGTAGCACAACTTGGGTAATCTGATCTGTGTGGTAAAGCTTCACCTTAGATGCAAAAACAATCTCCCAGGTCCAGTGCTAGCAAAAAGGGGATAGACTCCTTCACTGTTTGGCTGATACTCTGGAGACTTTTACTTACTTTCAGTAAAGGCTCACATACACTGATTAATACATGTACAGGTTAAAAAAAAAGAATGTATCAAGAAAAACAATCTCCTTGGTCTAGCGAGAAGAGGATAGACTCCCTCACTGATACTGATAATAGGCCCTTCTGCCAACTTGTTTGAAAAACTCCACTTTTTTATTATCATCATCAGCAGCTGAAGCAGCCTAACCTAGCTGGATCTTTGAGTAATGGCAATGAATATGAATCCAAAACTGCCCAGAGCTGCAGACAGGAGCCTCACCACCGGATGAGTTTAACTCTTTGCCTACCAAATTTCCCCCATGGCTGAACCAAATTTTCTAGGTATTTTTTACCTGTATTATATGTCCTATTATTATTATAATCTAAGTCCTTCCGCTCAATTATAATCAACTAACTATAAATTTTGTACTTTGCTTGAGTGTGGTGGGAGAGCCGCTGTGAGTGGTTTAAAGTAGTCAAATAATGTCATACTGAGGACACTCCTTTTAAGGGACCTTACATGGGCTTATCTTTGTGCAAAGTGCCTGTGATGTAGT
>CM042151.1:11157764-11175264 GCA_023376005.1 Doryteuthis pealeii | reverse complement strand
AAATGAATAAAACAAAAACGTCTTTGGTATAAAATAACCCAAGGGATTAAATGCCATAAAATCCAACCAACCACCAACCAACCAGCCAGCCAAACATTTGATGTCATTTTAATAAACTCTGTTTATAAACTGTTAGCTCAGTCAGTAAAGCATTCGGCTAGAAACCGCAAGATTCCTCAATCGATACCGGCCCTTGCCAACTCAGCGTATGAGTAGTGCAGGGATCTGTGTGATAAAGTAAGGAGTTGATGGTAGGTGTGGGACTCCACGTCAGACGCAACAAACAATCTCCTTGGTCTAGCACTAGTGAAAAGGGGATAGACTCCCTCGCTGATTGGCTGATACCGAGCTTTAGGCCACCCCAATGACTTTACTTACTTAGTTATTTTTTAGATAACGTTTTGTGGTTCATTTAAAAATCAAGTTGTTTTTGGCATGCTCTATATCTTTGATTTGTTATTATACACATTCTCTTTAAGATGATGAGGTCTTGAAATCTATCATGGATAATGATGAGTTTTTCTATTTGCTTGTTTGGTTATGATAGCAGATTAGATTTTATTTGGCTAATGTGTTATATTGATGCAAGATACTGAGCTGTTGAGCATTTGATGTCCTGCGTATGTTGTTAAATTTCCTCTTGTAGTGAAGTTCCAATTCTGTAGCTCTGAGGAATGGGGAGTAGCCCTTCATTGACATTACTCCCAGGTCTACTCTGACCAGGAGTGGTAGTACCTGCTGGGTCCCATCTAATAAATCAAAAAATGAGTTTTAAAAGAATTTCAATACTCAACAAAAAAACATCTTCGATATAAAATAACCCAAGAGCTGACATGCTGTAAAATCCAACCAACCAACCAACCATTTAATGTGATTTTAATAAACCCTGTTTATAAATTTATATTATTATATTTGGTCTAGTTAGTTCTTAGATAACGGTTCATTTAAAAAACGAGTTGTTTTTGGCATTCTCTATATCTCTGATATGATGAGGTCTTGAAATCTATCATGGATAATGAAGAGTTTTTCTGTTTGCTTGTTGGTTATGATAGCAGATTAGATTTATTTGGCCTGTGTTTTTCATGGATGCAAGATACAAAGCTGTTGAGTATTTGATGTCAAACTCCTGGGTATGATATTAAACTGCATCTAGTGGTGTGGTTTCAATTCTGGAATTGCCATTACTCCCAAGTCCACTCAGGTAGTACCTGTTGGGTCCCAGTAAATCAAAAAATGAGTTTAAAAAATTTTAATACCCAACAAAAATTAATAAAACAAAAACGTCTTCGGTATAAAATAACCCAAGGGCTGTCATGCTGTAAAATCCAACCAACCAGCCAAACTTTTGATGTCATTTTAATAAACCCTGTTTATAAACTTTTATATTATTGTATTTGGTTTAACTATTTTTTAGATAACGTTTTGTGGTTCATTTAAAAATCAAGTTGCTTTTGGCTTGCTGCATATGTCTGATTTGTTATTATACACATTCTGTTTAAGATGATGATGCCTTGAAATCTAATGTGTTATAGTTATTTACTAAGCTGAGCTTAGATATGGCACAAGGCCAGAAGTATGGGGCACACAGTGAGAATCGAACTCACTAACAATGGTCTGCAAATCTAGCATGCTAACCATTACACCACGTGAGGTGCCCTAATCTAATGTGTTATATGGATGCAAGATACTGAGCTGTTGAGCATTTGATGTCCTGCGTATGATGTTAAATTTCATCATGTTGTGAAGTTCCAATACTGTAGCTCTGGGGAATGTGGAGTAACCTTTCATTGACATTACTTCCAGGTCCACTGTGACCTGGAGTGGTAGTAGCTGCTGGGTCCCAATAGATCAAAAAATGAGTTAAAAAATGTTTAATACCCAACAAAAATTAATAAAACAAAAACGTCTTCAGTATAAAATAACCTAACCGTAAAATCCAACCAACCAACCAAACATTTGATGTCATTTTAAATAACCCATTTTATAAACTTATATTATTGTATTTGATTTAGTTAGTTCTCAGATAACGGTTCATTTAAAAATCAAGTTGTTTTTGGCATGCTCAATATCTTTGATTTGTTATTATACACATTCTCTTTAAGATGATGAGGTCTTGAAATCTATCATGGATAATGAAGAGTTTTTCTATTTGCTTGTTGGTTATCATAGCAGATTAGATGTTATTTGGCCAGTGTGTTGTCATCTATTTTCAATTTCTAAATTCAAGAAAAAAAAAAAAAACAACATAGCAGATAGTCAATTGAAAATATTTCATTTATTCTGGAATTTTGTCAATAGAAGTAATATTTACAAAGTCTCTCCCCACCCCCGTTCTCCATTTCCAATAACAGAATGGCTAACTATTCTGCTTGAAGCATATAGATTTTAGAGTCTGTAGATAATTAGTTGTCTTTTTAATTACTACCCGTCTCTCGAGACAATCGATGTGTTCATTAGTTGTTATGCAAATTAGAGTCTCTGTCAGAGTTGTTGAGAAACAGTTTAATTGCTATCAATTAAAAAAATGAAGAACTTTCTTTTTTTTTTCTTTTTTTCTTTTTTTTTAATTTATCTACTGCTATTTTTATTTATTCATTTATTTATTTTTTCCTATCTATTTTCTTTGTTGTTATGGCAGACATCATCATTTAATCTCCGAGCTGGTGGTGCGTGCACAAATTTTAGCTGAGAGTCGAAGAAAAATAAGCCTAAACTAAAAAGAAAAATAAATATCTGTCAATAAAATTAAATAAGTGGTTGGTCGACTTAAGTAAATTTAAAACATGTTTGTAAATTGATATTGTTAGATGTCGATATGTGTGTGTGTGCTTTTTGTGTCTATTTGCTGTGTATTGGGTTGAAGCAAACATTACCCAATGCTAGCTTGCTTGATCAGCAATGTTAGAAAAATCTTAGAAGTTGTGATTGGACATAGCAATCACGTGTTGCGTTCAGTAGTTTTGGCGCTCTTATTTAACAAACAACTACGGAACAGCTCCACGACAAGGCGAAAGAATTCATCACCGAGAGGACAGACTAAAATAAAAGATATCAGATATCCTTAGTTTTGCTTTCCATCAGACTGGTAGGTCACTCAAACTTGACACAACTACGACAAAAAAAACAACGTTCAAATAGGGCAAAATCGACTCTTGGGGAGTGATTGACCCACGAAAACCGCAACTACTTGCGACTTGCGGAGGAACAGAAGGATCAATCGGCTGGTCACGTCAAGCCCTAGCACTTATAGGATTGCCCCAACCCTATTGCCCTTATAGCAAGCCCCAACACTTTTTATCATATGGGTGCTAGAAGGCGGTGGCTGAGGGTCTACATGTCCTGGGAATGACGTTAAACTATCTGATTCTGACCTGGATGTTTTGAAATGGTCATTATCAGTCATATGGAGGTCCGATCTCACTGGCAAGTTAAAGAGACAATTCTTCCAGGTTGTGGTTATATCAGTACTGCTGTATGGCTGCACCACATGGACGCTAACGAGGCGCCTTGAGAATAAGCTGGATGGGAGCTGCACAAGAATGCTGCATGCAGTCTTGAACAAGTTGTGGAGACAACACCCCACAAGAAAGCAGCTGTATGGCCACCTGCTCACTATCTCACAAACAATCTGAGTGAGACGGACTAGGCATGCAGGTCACTGCTGGAGAAGCAAGGATGAGCTCATAGGTGACGTTCTCCTGTGGAAGCCAACACATGGACATGCTAGTGTGGGTCGCCCACCAAGGACCTACATTGACCAACTATGCGAGGATACTGGTTGCTGCACAGAAGACCTCCCAGGGGCGATGAGTGTTTTGAAATGGTTGTATGTGAATGTCATATCACTAGTGGTCATCACACCTATGACAAAACACATGGGTGCGATATGCAATATGCATGTGCAAATGTGTGTGTGATTATATGAATATATAGATACAGGATTAAGACAAGCCCCATATAGGTCAATATATATGTGTGTACGTATGTATATATATATATGTGTGTATGTGTATATATAGATGTGTGTGTGTATGGGTGTATATATAAGTATGCAATTGATAAGGTTTGGCCTGTGTTAAAGGAAGTTCATAAAAGTAGTAAAAAATTCTATAGAGAAGAAGAAAGAGAATGAGTAGTTAAATGATGATAATATTTCCGCTGTGAAGATGAGATGTCTGGATTGAACAAAGTGGAAGGTAGATAAAAATCAAGTAAAGTAATAATGAAAACAAACACTTGTAATTTTTTAGATATTTGATTTTTTCAAATACTTGATTTTTTTCTTCTTCCTTGACAAAGCTGCCCTGTTGCCTGGGGTATTAGAATACACCACTGCACCTCTGCAGAGGGGTTAAAAAAAACCAATGTGCTCACATGTTGGCCATGGGTGTGACCCGTGATGCTTAAGGATAGAAACCAGGTGATTTGAGCAGTCCATGACAAGCAACACTCCACTTTGGTCCTTACTTAGGCTAGACAGGCATTTAGAGAGGCCCTTCTGATCAGTTAGCTGGTCATGTCAAGCCCTAGCACCTATATGATTGCTCAACCCTTTTTATCATATGGGTGCTAGAAGGCGGTTGCTGAGGGTCTTCATGTCCTGGGAATGACATTAAACTCTGATGGTGAGGTTCCAGTTCTGGAGGTTTGGGGAATGTGGAGCCCCTTCATCACCATTGCTCCCTTGTCCACTCAAACTCAGAGTGGTAGTACCTGTTAGGGTCCCATCTATGGGTTAAATAGAAAAATGCATTTATAAAATGAATTTGAGTATCCATTAAGAATGAATTTACTTCAAAACTTTATTGGCATTAAATGACCCATTAAGGCTGATATGCCGTAAAACAAAACAAACCAAACCAAACCCATCTTTTTATTGTTTATAAAATAAGTCAAATAAAATCCAAGCAGTAAAAAATTGGTTCTGCATAAACTTATGAAAAACAAACACTTGTAAATTTTTAACTATTTTACTTTTTTCAAATACTTGACTTTTTCTTGTTCCTTGACACAGAAATAAGATTTTTCTAGACCAGATAGTCCCTGGTGATGAAAATTGGACTTATTTTAAGAATTTTATTATAATGGAGATTATGTAATTGTATGTCTGTAACTGAAACTATGTCACTACTTACATCATGATTTCCATAGTTATTTAAGATATATTCCCTATGATTATGAAATCGTCATTATTTAATCTTGATTAGCATCATATTTTTAATTATGTCTCTATTAAAGTCTAGCTGAATTACACTTGCTGCAAAACTGACCATATTAATGCATTTAAAATCCTGAAATATGTCTTATATACCTCAAAGAAATAAAGATTCACATAGTATATAGTGGGAATAATTTGCATAAGGATTTTAATAAAACTGGGTTTAATAAACAATTATTTGCTGTTACTGCTTTCTAATAGTATAATGTTTCTCTTTGACTACTTTCATTGTCCTGAAGATGGTTTACTTTAAAAAAACCAAAATGTTTGAACATTGACACTATTACTAGTAAATTTCAATCCATTATAACATCCCATGTTTGTCTATATTTTACACATATGTCTGTATGTTGAAAATAGAATTTCTGCTTCTTTTAAGGCCGTCTTTATCTTATTACATAGCAAAGGATGTGGCTATGTGAGTGTGATAAGAGTTAAGTGTTGAAAAACACTACGATCACAGCTTCTGGCTATGAATAAAGGTTGATGGAGCAGAAATAAATCTGCATCATTTCTGTATAATTGGTTTAAGACAAAATGGTGCATTCACCAAACACTCATACATATAACCACACAGCAACCCACACACACTCACTCATATATATATATATATATATATATATATATATTCGGCTAGAAACCACAAGGTTCCTAGTTCGATCCCGGTCCTCGCCAACTCAGCGTATGAGTAGCACAGGGATCTGTGCGGTAAAGTAGCGCTCCACCTCAGACGCCAAACAATCTCCTTGGTCTAGCGCTATTGAAAAGGGGATAGACTCCCTCGCTGACTGGCTGATACCGACTTTAGGCCGCCCCGACGACTTTACTTTTTATATATATATATATGAAAATACACTCATACACACAAACTCACACATATATATATATATATATATATATATATATATATGAATTCCATGTCAAATTATTCTGCCGATCCTCACAGTGAACGCTGGGTAGACATATTCAGACTATATTGGTTTTATTAACCTGCTTTACAATGTATTGAGCACTTTTATATTCATTCATAACTTTGATTTACTCAGTTGATTATTTTAATCGACAGTCAAAATGCAACTCGCTCAATATTTTGTCTTCTCTGTTAAGTTATCTACTCTTCAAAAACACACACACGTACATATATATATATATAGATAGATAGATATACAGATAGATGTTGTTAATATTGAGCATGAATGTAGTAGTTTTGGGATCCTATTGTTTGCGCAATTAAGGGAGTTAATTTCTGCATCACTCTCTTTCTCACAAACTCTTGCCCCTTCTCTATTCTCTCTTTATATATATATATATATATATATATATATATATAGAGAGAGAGAGAGAGAGAGAGAGAGAGAAAGAGAGAAAGTGGTATATATCATATATATATATATATATATATATATCCACATATTATATGTAAATATATAAAGTGAAGCACATATGTATTGTATATACATAAGAATTATATGATCATATATATATATATATATATATATATATACTTAATTATTATCGATTAAATTATGCATATGCATTTTACATACACACATATGAATGTAAAGATCATACTTATGTGTAAATATATATACATATATATACACAGATAGAGAGAGGAGAGGGAGAGAGAGGGAGAGGGAGAGATGCTTTCCCATGTATGCATACAATCATTAATTCATATATATATATATATATATATATATATATATATATATATATACTCATTCATTTGTGTACATGTATTGATATATATATATGTGTGTATAATTATAAGCATTTATAATTGTTAAGCATGCATATATATATATATATATATTCATAGATATTCATTCATTGTGCACATATATATATATATATATATATATATATGTGTGTGTGTGTGTGTATAATTATAAGCATTAATAATTGTTAAGCATGCACATACATACATATATATATATATATATACACATACACACACAAAATATATATACATATATTGATAAATAGATTTGTGTATGTTTCGATATATGTAGATCTAGATATATAAATATAGGTGTATATGTTAGCATAGTATGGACATGTGTTTGCATATTTTCATTATCCCTAAACACTTTTCCGAACCAGTTAATGTCCTTTTATTCATTATTTTTTTTGTATTTTTTTGTTTTTTTTGTTTTGCTTTTCTTTTCTCTCTTCAAAACCCCCCACCCTACCCACTTTTCTCGTTAACTTAAAAATGTCCATTTTCTCTGTATTAATTATTTCCTCATTTTCCCAAAGGGATCAGACTATAATTTTGGTCAGCACCACAGAACACACACGCTCACCTCCATCTTCATCCCCTCTTCTTCTTCGCCGCACCCCCCCTCCTTTCTCTTCCTGATTTCGCAAAGAGAATGGCCATAATTAGGGGAAAAAAATGAAACCTAATGAGACAAATATAGATGTGCTTGGCACAGAGATAATGAACATTTGTATCGATATCATTTTCAGGCCCATCGACACTCCCATGGGTCACATCTATACAACAATACTACCCTGTATTATTTGGATTATTCGGACTATTGTTCTCATCTTTATTGTTATCTGCACTATGTTCCAGCCGATGTGTTCTCCAACCTTCTTCAGGTATTTCTTGTCAGACTCGGGAGCCTTCTCAAACTCTGGAACCTTCATGTCATAATCGAGAGGAGTCACGGAATTTCAAACTTCCAGAGTTCGAGAAGGGCTCTTTCGCCTTAGTTTGGCAAACAGTACAGGAGAAGGAAAACTCTGAATTCACACTTGTTAAACTCTGCTTAAGAAATTGAGCTTATCTGCTCGTGTGGAGAGTTTAGTATATATATATATATATGAGAAGAAAATATTTTAAAAATATAACAAACACAGGATGTTGTGATCAGGAAACAATTTTTTTTGTGTCAATACTTAAGCATTTCGGTATATTGTACCATCTTCAGGACACTGTTAAGTAATGTTTATGTGAGGGACAAAATGAAAGATGTTAAGTGTATAGTGAATGAGTGAATATGATGTTATTAACCGTTAATTTTTTTTGCACATGCATTGATCACGTCATTGGTTTTCATAAACAAACGCACATATAAAAATTAACGGTTAAATAACAAATTTGAATTTTTTTAGTCTGTGGTGGAGCACCACACCTGTCATCAGCTCTTACTTTACACAGATCCATGTGGGAACCACAGACACTCTACCGACTGAGTGACCACACAGATCATGTGCCAATCACACGCTGAGTTGGCGAGGGCCGGTATCGAACCAGAAACCTTGTGGTTTCTAGTCAGATGCTCTACCGACTGAGCTAAACCGGCCCTAATTAGAATTCTACATAGAAAATATCATTCTATGAAAGTTTTGTAACATAGGTGATTCTATATTTATATAGGGGGGACACTCTCCAATTCTTGTTCTCTTGAACAAAGAAAACCACACTGAAGTGAAATCTATACTGGTTGAATTATGCCTCTGTTGAATAGGATATGCTGCTTCTTTCAAATTTCTCACCTTTCAATGATGTTATTATTTGGACTTCATCCCAGACAGAGTAACATGAGCCTTCTCTCTCTCTCTCTCTCTCTCTCTCTCTCTCTCTCTCTCTCTCCAGATATGGTCTGCCCTACCAGACCTTTTGCCTCTCCATTGGATAGAGCTTTCATATATTCCATATATACATATATTCCATAATCAAACTTTAAGGGGACAGCTTCTATAAAGAAGACTAAGTAGTATATATATATATATATATATATATATATATATATATATACACATTGAGTCCAATGGGCAGGAAACTCAGTCATAGGCATTGCAAACCTTTTAACATTTTTGATTTTAAATCGACTTTAGATCTTACAACACTGGGCGGCCCTCCACACTTACCAAGGCTCCTTACTGAAAAAATACTGAAAATATAAAATGTTTATATATATATATATATATATATATATATATATATATAAAATAACAATTAGGAAAAATCTGGCAAAATATGAGGAAAAGTATTGGAAAAGTGAATAACAAGTACAAACAATTACATTCAATTTATATTTAGCCTCTGTTGGTTTTAGAAGCTTCATCAGATGAAGCTTCTTAAGCCAGCATATACTGTTAATTCATATATATATATATATATATGTATGTGTGTGTGTGTGTGTGTGTGTGTGTCTTTTAACGGTTATACATATATATGTATATATGTTACATGGGAATTTCTGTGACACTGAGCTGTTAATCATCAAACTGACAATACGTTCACCAGTAACTCACCAAATGAGCTAGTGATAACCATTTACCATTACAATACTATATATATATATATATATATATATATATACATATAAATGGGCCAGGTTAGCTCAGTCGGTGGAGTGTTCAGCTAGAAACCACCAGTTCGATACCGGCCCTCGTCAACTCAGTATATGAGTAGCACAGGGAAAGTAACGAGCTGATGGTAGGTTGGCGCTCTGCCTCAGATGTAAAACAATCTCCTTGGTCTAGCACTAGTGAAAAGGGGATAGACTCCCTTGCTGATTGGCTGATACTGACTTTACTTTATATATATATATATATATATATATATAAGTATAGATAAAGGATATGAAAACAACACAATATGCTGTTAAAGTGAAAATATTTTATATCATATTCATAGCTAATATTGAACAATATTTCGATTTATAAAAATCATCTTCAGAGCTTGTTTATACTCCAGACTTATCAATAGCGAGACGGCTATTGATAAGTCTGGAGTATAAACAAGCTCTGAAGATGATTTTTATAAATTGAAATTTTGTTTAATATTAGCTATGAATATGATATAAAATGTTTTCACTTTAACAGCATATTGTGTTGTTTTCATATCCTACTCAGTGTGTTGGTAGATCCTTCTATTTTTATTAATCAGATAGTTCGATTTAGCCTTTCTCTAATAGTAACTATATATATATATATATATATATATATATATATATATACACTATTACTTTATGGGTGCATCAACTTATTAGTTTACCAAGTTCAGAGTTATCACTTGGTTGATTTTTTGCTTTTTATACTCTCTATAAATTCACTAAAAACGTTTAAGTTTTCAAATTTATTATGTCAGAGAAGATATTATTTATAAAAAAAATAAACAATTAATAATAAATAAACATTAAAACATATTACAACACATAATTCATTACATAAAAAGCTAATAAGCTGGCCAAAATACTCTCATGGAATGTAACCAAGTGAGGTTTGTTTTCAACATTGCGGTCCACACAATTCTTCCATTGGTGTTGCTGTGCTTGGATCCTTTTGGTAAAAAAAAAAAAAGAATCAACAGCAGATATGACATCATCATATGAACTTTTCAGCCCACTATTGAGCGCACACACACACACACACACACAAACACATATATATATATATGTATATATATATATATATATATATATATATATATACACGCACACATTCCCCTCACACACACACAGATGCATTCTTGCACAGATATACTTATATTAAAGTGAATGTATGTCTGTGTGAGTGAGAGAAAGTGAGTATCAAAGAAACAATTTTTAATCCTATTTCATTAAAGGTTAAAGAGTCAAATTTTTTTTATAAACAAGTTCTTTCCTTTTCATTGATGCTTTCTGATCCAATTATATTTATTTACATACAAAGGTATATCTATCTATCCGAGTGATTTCTATCTCTCTCTATATGCATACATCTATGAACTTACATTTACACACATATGCATGCATTGTTTACTTGTTTGCGTGTGTGAACTGATACATTTATGATTACATTTATAGTAAAAATCATTTCCAATGCTTTTTTAGAGTAAAAAAATGCATTTTTATAGTAAAAATCATTGTCCAATGCATTTTTATAGTAAAAATCATTTCTGATGCATTTTTATAGTAAAAATCATTGTCCAATGCATTTTTATAGTAAAAATCATTTCCAATGCATTTTTATAGTAAAAATAATTTCTGATGCATTTTTATTGTAAAAATCATTTCTGATGCATTTTTATAGTAAAAATCATTGATGCATTTTTATAGTAAAAATCATTGTCCAATGCAAATTTATAGTAAAAGTCATTTCCAATGCATTTTTATAGTAAAAATCATTTCCAATGCATATTTATAGTAAAAATCATTTCTGATGCATTTTATTGTAAAAATCATTTCCAGCGCTTTTTTATAGTAAAAATCATTTCCAATGCTTTTTTAGAGTAAAAATCATTTCTGATGCATTTTTATTGTAAAAATCATTTCCAGTGCATTTTTATTGTAAAAATCATTTCCAGCGCATTTTTAGAGTAAAAATCATTTCCTATGCATTTTTATAGGAAAAATCATTTCCTATGCATTTTTGAGAGTAAAAATCATTTCCGATGCATTTTGAGAGTAAAAATCATTTCCGATACATTTTTAGAGTAAAAATCATTTCCAATACATTTTTTATAGTAAAAATCATTTCCAATGCATTTTTATTGTAAAAACCATTTCCAGTATGAAAATGTAACCAAGTGAGGTTTATTTTCAATATTGCAGTCCACACACTTCTTCCATTGGTGTTGCTGTGCTTGGATCCTTTTGGTAAAAAAAAAAAAGAATCAACAGCAGATATGACATCATCATATGAACTTTTCTGGGTAGATAATTGAGATTAGGGGAAAGTGAGTTTGCAAAGCAAATTAAATTCTTTTTTAAAAATATATATGGGCGGATAATTAAAAAAAAAATTAAAATCATTTTGTAAGATTTCTATGAAAAGGAATGTTTAACCTAATTTGAATTGATATGGACCTGATTTGAGCTCACTGCTGCTGAGTTAAAAGTAAGGTTAAATGACCCTTCTCACTCTCCAATCTCTCTCTTTACACTAACTGAGAACCTAACATATATAACAAGGAGGTAATGAAGATATACATAGAGAGGGGAAATGTGAAGTAAGAGATGGGTCAGTTTTTTTTTTTACTTAATTGCAAATTAGGACTAATTAGAACCAATTAAAATGGAATTTATTTCAAACATAACTTAATCCTAAAACCAAGGAATATGTTAGTATGAATTTTGTGTCATTAAACTAAACAGAAAAAAAGCCATTAGCAAACAACCATTGATTCACTCAGCTTCAGTATAATAATAGCATATGTGGACTCTCTAATAACATATATATATATATATAGTCATCCACATTCAGTCCTGTTTCGCTATTTCAATTGTTATATATATTTATCTTATAAATGGAGATAGTATAAAAAAAACTACATCCCGACCAATGTCACAATTCCCTTAGTTATTCTCGATGGTTATTAAATAATCATTATTCAACATTAATTAGCATCTTATTAATAATAATGTCACTATTAAGGTCTAGCTGAGATAGATTTGTCTCAAAACAGCCCATATTATTTATGTATTAAAATCCTGCGATATGTGTTGTTTATTATTAAGTAATAAATGTTTACATAGTATATGGTGTGAATAATTTGCATACTGGTTTTAACAAAACCATATCTAATAAATAATTACTTGGTGTTATTGATTTCTAATATGTGCCTGATGGGTGCTTATTTTGCTAGTATATATATAACTATTTGGGTAATATAGAGAGAGAGAGACAGATAGAAAGACACAGATATGAGTATGGATAAATTGATTCAAGGAATATAGATTGTAATGTAATTATGAGCTGAATTTTGATTAAAAAATGTTCATTGTATAATGTTTTATCTAAATTAATTGCCACTGAAGGAGAATATATTGGAAAAATTAAACATTTTCTCCTCGAAAATAAATGCTTTTTAAACATCACTTATTAATATGTTATGTATATATATATATATGTGTGTGTGTGTGTGTGTGTGTTTGTAAAGGAACATATACACGTGTGGCTGTACATACATATATATACACAGACACACACATACATATATACATACATATATATATATATATATATACAGAGAGAAGGAGAGACACATAATATATGTGTGCGTGTATGTATGTGAACATTTGCTTTAATACCTTTATATATATACATATATACACATATATACATATACACCAACCCCTCCGCACAAGCAGGATGTGACACAAGGTCAATTTCTTAAGTGGAGTTTAACAGGTTTGAATTCAGTTTTCCTTCTCCTAGACTGATTGCCTAGCCATGGTTAAAGAGCCCAGTCTACCCTGCTATTTACCCATAGCTGGACGGAGAATTGGGTTCATACCTTTCCCAAGGGTATTAGTGCCATGTGAAATGCAACAGATTCGTTGAAGAATTGAACTCGAGTCAACGAGTCATTTCCATCAACTCTAACATTAGACCACGCGCCTCCATATATATATAATATATATATATATATACATGTATGTATGAGTGAACATTTGTTTTAATACATTTATGTATATATAGGGCCGTTTGGCTAGTCAGTAGAGTGTTCGGCTGGCAACCTCAAGTTCCTGGTTCAATACCAACCCTCACAAACTCAGCGTATGAGTAGCACAGGGATCTGTGCGGTAAAGTGAGAAGCTGATGCTGGTGTGGTGCTCTGCCTCAGATGCTACAAAACAATCTCTTTGGTCTAGCACTAGTGAAAAAGGGATAGACTCCCTCACTGTATGGCTAATATCAACTTTAGGCCACCTCAATGACTTTACTTATATATAAATATATATATATAGATATTGATAATATAGTTTACTATATTTATAAATAAAGAGTGTCAATATCTAGACATAGCCAATGGTGCTTGGTGATTGTCAGTTTCTCCTCTATGCAATCATCGGACTAATTATATATATATATATATATATATGGTTTTTTTTATAGATTGTTTGAAGCATTGTATGTATGTGTAAAATATAAATTTGAAGGCAATTTACAATGCAATGTAATAGGTGTTAAATGATGTTTATTTACCTAAATATTTTCGAGAAAAATTCTCATCATCAGAGGTAGAAGTACTTGTGTTTTTTAGTACACATTCCACGTTCCTGGCATAACCGTTTGTTGTTATTAAGTTGAAGGAACGCCAGATATTTGAAATGTTTGGGACTTTCTGTGATGGCATGTCGGTCCGTTGTACGTGCGCTTGTACGGATTCTTTGAAATTCTTTTAGTTTTTTTTTGTTTTGTTTTTTTGACTATAAATTAAGCCTCGCTCAGGCGTGGTGAAATAAGTAATTTTTTATTTAACCACGCCTGAGTGAGGCTTAATTCATAGTAAAAAAATTGCCTTCAAATTTATATTTTACATATATATATTACATATATATATATATCATGCGGCTTGGAGAAGATTTGTTACGATAGCTTTGAGGTATGCTAGTTGGTATGACGGCTCAAACACTCCATCCTGAAGCGGTCTCTACGTAAGCAGCACATGACGGACGTCATGGACACATTTCCTACATTTAAGCTGGACTATATATGTGACGTGTGTGGCAGGGCATGCCTGTTGAAGGCTGGGTTTCTCAGTCATGTACGGTCGCATACAAGAGGAAACTGGGGGAGGAGTTCATATGTATAATAGTGAGTAAAAACAAAGCTGGACACATGGGCCCTGCGTGCTCACAACCGAACATGTAGAAATGGCCTTATTCTGTGAAGAAGTGGCAATCACCATATATATATACATATATTTATGGGAAGCGAGTGTATCACATCCTGCTCGTGCGGAGGGGTTGGTAAATATATATATATATATATATATATATATATGTATAATGTATATAAATGTGTGTGTACATTTGTTTTAATACCTTTATTATGATATAATATATATATGTGTGTGTGTGTGTGTGTGTGTGTTATTTGCTTTAATGCCATTATATATATATATATATATATATATATATAATATATATATGCAAGACTTGCATCCCAACCCTTACACCTCATTACACACATATATATATGCATGAATATATTTGTGTGTGTATGAATATTTGCTTTAATATATTCATATATAATATATGTATATAATATATATGGATGTGTGTGTACCTTTATATATAATATATGTGTGTCATTTTCTTTATATTTATAATATATATATATATATATATATATATATATATATATATGTTTGTGTGTGTGTGAATATTTGCTTTAATAACCTCTATGTGCCTGTGACTGAAAGGATTCATTCATGTTAGATCTAAAATGATTATCTCTACTTTAAGAAAACAAAAAAACCCAGAGCTTGGCTTTTACATGTTTTTAATGCTTAGATTGTTTTAAAATTCATGACTGCTCTTTAGCAAATGGAGAGATAGTATCTTTAAGAATTATCTATTTGGTTTTGTTGGTCTTTTTGGTTATCATACTGCAAGATATGATTCTAGCCAGTTTTCAGGAAAAGTACATCAAATATTAAAGGAATCTTCCTCCTTTACAGTTCTATATAATTTTGCTGGTTTTAATCAAATTATCAGCTTTTGAGTCATCTTTAATGTTAATATACAAAGCCAGTTGGAAATCATGCCTACCTTTTTCAGATATATAGTATATATATATATATATATATATATATATATATATATTATATATATTATTTATTATAGTTTACAATAATTTAAGAGTCCGTTTACCAATGGTTTCGGAGCCTCACCTTTAGGTGATTGGTCATCATCAGAAACGTTTCTGATGATGACCAATCATAGTTATTAGTATCTATATTTGAGGTTTTAAACCTGCTCTGCTATTATCATATTATAACATATATAGTATATATATAATATGAGTTCAACAGGTTTTGAATTCAGAGTTTTCCTTCAGTTGCCTAACCAAGGTTTAAAGAGCCCAGTCTGCCCTACTATTTATCCATAGCTGGAGGAGAGTAGGATTCATACCTTTCCCCAAGGGTAATAGCACTAAGTGAAATGCAATTACCAAGTCCTGGATTTGAACTCGGGGGGACGAGTCCATTTCCATGACTTTAACCATTACACCACTTCTTCCTACTAATATAATAATATATATATATAATGTATGTGTGTGTGTATGTCTCATGCGTGTACATATATATATATATATATAATAATGGTATATATATAGTGCTTGTGTGTGTATAAATATTATAGTATGTTTATAGTGACTGTGTTTATATTGATATATATATATGGGAGAATATGTGCTTAATTGAAGTCGAACCTAATTTTTGAAAGTTAATTCATTAATAATTAATTAGGCGGGATCACCTATTTAAATGTAAGGCTAAACAAATCGAGAAAAATCAATCTCTGTATGTACATTTCGGCCTATTAGGCCTTATCAGCAGGCCGAAATGTACATACAGAGATTGATTTTTCTCGATTTGTTTAGCCTTACATTTAAATAGGTAATCCCGCCTAATTAATTATTAATGAATTAACTTTCAAAAATTAGGTTCGACTTCAATTAAGCACATATTCTCCCAAATATTGTCGGCTGAAAATAGCCATATCACAAATATATATATATATATATATATATATATATATATATAGGCCTGTGCATATATATATATATATATATATATATATATATTATATATAGTGCCTGTGCTATATATTATATATATTATAGTGCCTGTGCATATATATATATATATAGTGCCTGTGTGTATATATATGTATAGTATCTGTATGTATATATATATATCATATATTTCAAGCAAATTATAAAACTCTCTTATATAATATATATATATATATATATATAGTCATTTACTAATTTCAGCAGCATGAGGTTTCCAATAATAATTGAACTCACTAGCAATGTTTTGCTAGTATGGCATGTTAACTATTGGACTATGTAAGGCACGCCAGATGTTGTTTACTAACCTTACTAAGCTTTATTTTCACTGACACACAGGCCTAAAGTTGCTTACAGTGTCTGCTGCTACCAAATGGTCAACCATCTAAGTACTAAGAAAAGTCAACAAGGCTTAACTTTGGTAATCTAGTGGGAACTGGTGCTTTCTTCAGCATGAGTTGACCATAAGTTAACATGAGTGCATATTGTATATGTGTGTGAATGTGTGCATTAATATATATATATATATATATATATGGAGGCGCGTGGGCTGGTGGTTAGAATCGTGAAAAATGGACTCATCGAATCGAGTTCAATTCTTAGACGAAGCTGTTGGCATTTCACATAGCACTAATACCCTTGGGAAAGGTATGAATCCATATATTCTCCCTCCAGCTATGGGTTAAATAGTAGGGCACACTGGGCCCTTCAGCTTTGGGTAGGTAACCAGTCTAGGAGAGCAATAACTCTGAA
>CM042151.1:11025264-11150264 GCA_023376005.1 Doryteuthis pealeii | reverse complement strand
AATAGGGGTGGGAGGGAGACATTGTAAAAAATATTTCCCCTTAATATATTTTAAGAAAAAACTATTTCAAACATAATTTCTTCAAAAGTTTCATTGTGTTAAAATATAGGTGTGGGGGGGGGGGTAAATTAGGGACCTCCAGTTAGACATGTAAAATTTTATCTCCCCTATGTTTAAAATAAATTTATTTTTGAAATAGTTTTTTTTGTCAGAAATATTATTAGAATTATTTTTAATTTTTGTTGGTAAAAAAATTTTTTTTTTAAAAAAAGCTCTTTATTTTAAGATAGAACTATTATTACTATAAAGACTGATGCCTTAATATAAATCAGCTGAGTTATATATTGCCCACATATATAGCTTTTTCTAAAAATCAGCCTTAAGTTGAAAATTAAAATTTAAAAAATATATATATAAGAAAATTATTTTTTTTAAATTGAAATTAAAAAAAAATATAAAAGAAAAATCATTTTAAACAGTTTAGCTATTTACCTTATTAAAATATACTCATAAATTTAGAAAAGTTTTAAAAAATAGTTTTAAATTGATGAAAATTTTGTCATGTGATTTTTTCCAACAATATAACCCGAGTTCAATGGGTGATCCAAGGGTCACATTTTTTCTAGTATATATATATATTCCCCCCTCCATGTGAGAAGGGTGCGACACAAAATCAATTTCTTAAGTGGAGTTTAACAGGTTTGGATTCCAAGTTTTCCTTCTCCTAGACTGGTTATCTAGCCACGGTTAAAGAGCCCAGTATGTCCTACTATTTACCATAGCTGGAGGGAGAATATATGGATGCATACATTTTTGAAGGGTATTAGCACTTGTGAAATGCAAACAGCTTCATCCTGGAATTGAACTTGTCTTACTGTGTCCATTACCTACAACGATGATGATTACCCATGGGCATTCTATTACATAAGTTGTTCAGCTGTGCATATATCTTCATTTAGATTTAAATCTTTTTTGGTTATTTCCTATAATCTTACATCAATAAAGGGGAACCACTCTTGACTGATAAATTATTTAGTTAGCTCAGTCGGTAGAGCGTTCGGCTAGAAACCACAAGGTTCCTAGTTCGATACCGGTCCTCGCCAACTCAGCGTATGAGTAGAACAGGGATCTGTGCGGTAAAGTAAGGAGCTATTCTATACTTTGTTTGCACACACTAACATTTTTTTGAAAATGAGAATTTTTCTATTTTTGAATTTGAAGTATGTCTTTTTCTTTCAAAAACTGTTAAACTGAAGAAATACAATGTAGCAATATGTTCATGATGTTAGCGGAAAAACATGCAGCGGATGTACAAATGACAAAGCGATCACACAGCTTACACGCTTTTTGGAACAACAATGCTTCCGGTTTGAATTTAAATTATTTTCTGCTTCTCCTCGATGAGTCCGGAATTAAAAACATACTCTGATGATGATTTTTTATAAATCGAAATATTGTTCAATATTAGCTATGAAAATGATATAAAACACACTTCAGACGCCAAAACTATCTTATTAGGGTTATTCATTTTAACAATATTGTGTGTTTTTCATTCCCTTTTATCTATACATATATACCATATCTAGTTGAACCGAGTTCGGACAATTATTTCACTTAGTGCTAATACCATTATGAATCCTACTCTCCCTCCAGCTATGGGTAAATAGTAGGGCAGACTGGGCTCTTTAAGGCAACCGGTCTATCTGATTCAAACCTGTTAAACTCCGCCTAAGAAATTGACCTATCCTGCTCGTGTTGTATATACTAGTGTATTGAATAACTTTTGAAGACCAATTTCTCATCTCAAAAACATGGGGTAATTCATGACATGACATGAGTTTTTGAATGCATCAAAGCTTGCCATAGTTCGTTACACAACAATATATAATAAAAACACCTTTTTTTGGCTAAAGATCAGGGGTGTTAATCAATTCCAATATATATAGATTATGGTTTCAAGTATTGCTATCTATTAGTAGTAAATTTCAAGCAGATCAAAATGATCCATAGATGGGACCATAATAGGTACTATCACTCTGGGTCATGGCACACCTGGAAGTAATGGCCCTGAAGGTAAGACTCTGCGCTTCCAAAAGCTCCAGAGCTGGAACCTCACCACTGAATGCAATTTAGCTTCATATTCAGGACACTCAGTTGAGTCTGTTTGTTTATTTCTTCTAATGTACAAAATAAACTCTGACCTTTGTGGAAAAACATTGCACCAGTTTCCATCCAGGAATGTGCGGAAAAATTCTCTCTTTATTTCCTCTCAGCTTTTTGGTAAATGAAACAATGGAAAAAGACATTTTTTCAAAATATCTGCTAAAAAAAAAAAACTTTTTCTGATCTGTTTGTGATCTGTTGAAACTATCATCATCATCATCATCATCATCATCATCAAGTTGTGCCAGCAGCACAGATCTCCATGACTCTTCCTCATCACCCATCCCTATCAGCCATTGCGCCTGGAAGGTCCTCTGCACAACATCCTGCATCCTCACAGAGCTGAGCGATGTTGGTTTTTGCTGGCTGACCCGCACTGGTGTGTCCTTGTGTAGGTGCCCACGGGAGAACATCCCTTATTAGATCCTATCAGTCATCGGCCCTCGGCAGGTCTTCTGCACAGCATCCAGAATCCACTCAGAGATGCTTTATGTATTTTTTAACTGGCCAGCCTGCATTGGTGTGTCCATGTTGGGCACTCCATACTTTTGACCTTGTGCCACATCTAAACAAAGTAAATAACTATATATATAGAGAGAGAGATAAGGAGAAAGAGAGAGTAAGATTTTTTTGGCCACACAGCCCTTTTTTTTTTTTTTTTTTTCAACAGTAGTATGTGTATAAAATATTATGAGAGTGAAGAGAAGAAGAAAGTAAGATAAGGATACAGAGGAATATTCTTTTTATTTTAATAATATATTCCATTTGGGAATCAGATATTTTACTACCATGTAAATGTGTTTTCTATTGGATAGCAATGGAGGCATATTTTATATTGGTTCCAATAAACTTATTAATAAAAAAAAGGGTTTATGCATTTGTTTCAGAGATGCATATATATTTGTTTCAGAGATGCATATATATATATATATATATATATATATATATATATATGAATGTTTGCAAGTTATTACTGGTACACCACAATGCTGATTGGAAAACAGTATGAATAATTGCAAATTATTCTCCTATAACTACTGATTGGATATTAAAAACATTTGAAATTGTTAGACCTATTATCAACCTTGATCAGGGCTAGCATACATAGATATGAATGCGAGTATGTATATATATGTATATATATATATATATATATATGTAGGGCCGGTTTAGCTCAGTCAGTAGAGCATCCAACTAGGAACAACAAGGTTCCGGATTCCATACTGGCTCTCACTAACTCAGCATATGAGTAGCACAGGCTTCTGTGTGGTAAAAGTGAGGAGCTGATGGTATGTGTGGCACCCCGCTTCAGACGTGAAAACTATCTCCTTGTTATAGCATTAAGGAAAAGGGTATAGACTTCCTCGCTGTCTAACTGATGCTGACGTTAGGCCCCGGATGACTTTACTTACATATATCTACACACAACAAGTTCATTCAATAAATAAGGGATATTTTTTTAAACAAGCAAAATACATTTTTTTTTTCAGAATGTTTTTTTCCATAATAAATAAAAAACATTGCATTGTTTGAAATTGGTTAATGGCAAAAGTTATTTTAATCTCAGAAAAATATTTGTTTTGAGGCTTTTCAAAATTAGAGCAAATCAAACATAGTGCTTGAATGGAGGTCTGTCATCAAATTTTTGGTGGTTGGGAAGTGCAAACCATGTGAAATTTACAGAAGAATATGTGATGTGTATGGAGAAGCATGTTTTAGTCAAAAAATGTTTATAAATGGGAAAATATGGATTTGCCACTATGAGCCATAATCAAAACGACAGTCCAAGGAGTGGACACACACTGACTCTCCGGTTCCATGTGCAGCAGTCAGTAAAGAAGGTGATACTGACGGTCATCTAGAAATGAAAAGACCCATCATTATTGATTACCTTGAAAAAGATGCAAAGGTAACCTGTGCTGCTTATATTGCCAACTTGTTAGGCAAAATACACCTTATTTATTGAATGACCTCCATATATAGTTACGTCAATTTCTCTCTCTCTCTCTCTCTCTCTCTCTCATTCACTCATTCTCAATATCTTTATACATGCATATATATTGGACAACATATTTTTAGTTGATGTAATTATTGCATATGGGTTATCTGTTGTTACACTTATCAATAAGAAACTGAATATATACAGTGAAATAATATATTATATATATATATATATATATATATATATATATATATGAAAATCATATGGAAATATATTTAATCAAAAATTGAATGTACTTACTATTGAAAAAACATAAATGTTGATTTTCCTATGATTCTCTGTTGAAGAAAATAATATATATATATATATATATATATATATATTATTTATTTACATTTGCTCTGTATGTATAATATATATAATATATATATATATATATATATATATACACATACATACACACAGGGGTGCGGCATAAGTAACGCCCTTTTTAATTTCATATCTTATAATGTACATTTTCTTTATTATTTTCTTTAATTAATTTGCTAAATCTTCATTTTTTTCAGATATTTTATACAACCATGAGATTAACAAAGGAACAGAGAGTAAAATCAATTCAATTGTACTATCAAAACAATAAAAAAAGCTTTAATTTTGTTCCACTTAAACAAAGGGTGTTACTTATGCCGCACCCTGTGTATATATATATATATATATATATATATAGGGAGTAAATATGGAAATAAATCCGACAATATTAAGAAATTTGAAAAACAAGTTTTCCAAAATTTAGATGAATTTATTCATCAACGCTTAAACGTTTCGGTTTCTTTAAACCTTCATCAGGATGTATTAAAGGGTGAAGAAATTGATGGATGTTTTATAGATGACAGGAGATAAAAAATCTTTATAAAATTTTTTAGAAAAATTTTATAAAGATTCATCCTGATGAAGGTTTAAAGAAACCGAAACGTTTAAGCATTGATGAATAAATTCATCTAATTTTTGGAACACTTGTTTTTTCAAATTTCTTAATATATATATATATATATATATAAAATTTGATTTTACCCTTGAATTTAACATATCACTCTGTCTCTATCTCTTGATAAATGAATATATACATCTGTATGTGCCTATGATGATATATCTAAAAATGTATGTAGCTTTTATATTCATGTGTATCTTCTCAAGGACAGTTTATATTCTTCAAAACAATATTCTTCAAGTTCTTGAAGATTTGTGAGTTTTCTCTCATGTTCTGTTCTCTTTAATTTACTGAACTGACGTTCTATGATACTGAGATCTGAAAACAAGATGGCCATTCTTTGATTTTGTTGTCTTTTAATGATTTTTGAGATCAAAATTGTAATTACAATTCATTCTTAAAGTCTGGAAGGAACTTATTAAAAACGGTAAAAACAAGTATTAATTCCAAATGCTTTTTGCTTTGTATATATATTTTTGTAAGATTGCTTTAGATACACTTTTAATGCTTTTTTTTTTATATATTACCTTGTAAAATTTTCAATGTAGGGAAAATGATGAAGTTGATTTTCTGGTGAAATTAATACTGTTTTTAAAAGGAGTGTAAAAAATGTACATTGGCAAGGAAAGAGAATATGAAAAAATAATTATTTTAAAATAATTGTTTTTTTCATCAAAAGGCTATAGATTTATATAGATGTAGATATGTATATACACGCACATATATATATATATATATATATATATATATATATGTGTGTGTGTGTGTGTGTGTGTGTGTGTGTGTGTGTGGTATCAAGTATTTCCATGATAGGATTCATCCAAAATTGAGAACTCAAACTCTTGGTAATACAGTTTCAATCTGGATACTTTTATGACACACTTTGTATATGTATATGTATATGTGTGTGTGTGTGTGTGTGTGTGTGTGTGAATATATATGTATAGTATATGCACCCTCCGGGTGCAAGTATATAAGTTTTGATATAATAAAATATCATATTAAATTAGAAAGAGGGGGTATAATCGAAAAATAGAACAACTTTGAAACTAACTATTCCATCATTTTCCATTACTCCCTCTTTTCATTGGTAAATTTTCCTAATTTAACTATTTAGTTAAAATAGGAAGTAAAGGATAATATTACAGTTATTTCTTCTTGTAAATAAATTTCTTTTAAGATTTATCCACGAGATTTTGTTTATATTTCTTAAGATAAAACCAAACATTTAGAAATCAATAATACCAAGCACATATTTATTAAAATAAAATTTTTTAATATCAATATGCAAATTAGCCTTCTCGTTCAAACTGTAAACCGCTATTTGTTGTATATATAATACAATTGCATGTTAATAGTACGTAGATATGGTCAACAGTATTAATAATGTAAAACAATTTTTATTAATAACTGAAGGTTTAAAAGAATGAAATCATGGAGAATTTGACGTAAATAATTAAGGGAATTGTGACTTGAGTAGTAATATAGTTTTGGTTACAGACAGAAAAACACACAATCTCCATTATAATAAGATATATACATATATAAACATTTGAAGCCATTTCAGATTTTGTATTCTTTACTCGGAAAACTTTTTTGCAAGATTTTATAAATGACGCAAATAAATGCACAAAATCAAAAGCTCTGAAACTCTTGTTATAAGAGCTGAAAATAAAATATACGCACAAAAAAAAAGAGAAAATCCTTGTTCACTACATATTCCTCAGATTTGATTTCACACCATAAACACGATTCTTACATGTTTTAGCAAATACATTCTACAGAAATTTGAGAGATCTGCTAACCTTGCCCATAGAATTGCGATCTGTTTACATTTTTTTTTATAAACTTGTTAAACTTCAGCCATATACATTTTTTTTTGTTGGCATGTGTATTTGTGCATGCATATGTAAAAAAAAAATGTGTCCGTGTGTGTGCATGTGTTTTATTTGTGTAGAATTTATCCACTTTGAAGTAATCCAAAACAAAAATAGAAAAGGTGATTCCAAGAAATATTTTTGGACACAATCATTTTTTGATTAAAAAGAAAGTATTTTCTCATGTTCTGAGAGAAGCTGCTGCTGCTGTTATGATTCCATTAGTTATTATCTATCTATCAATCTAACTATCTATCTATCCAAGTCTTTTCCTATTTATCTGTCTGTCCTAGTATCTATCTATCTATCTCTCTCTCTCTCTCTCTCTCTATATATATATATATATATATATATATATATATATATATATATATATATATATTTATCTCATTTTCTTTATATCTATATCTATCTGTCTATTTACTATCTACCTTTCTATTCATCACAATCTATATATCACTCAGTGTATCTCAGTCTTTTCTTATCTATCTATCTATGTATCCATCTTTATTTATCTATCTCAATCTATCAGCCCATTCCAATCTATATATTTATGTATCTATCCCAATCTATCTGTCTGTCTATTTCAGGCTTATCTTATCTATCTATTTATCTATCTATCCTGGTCTTTTTTTTATATATCTATCAATCTATCTATCCCAATCTATATATCTATCCATCTCAGTCTTTTCCCATCTATCTATCTATCTTAGTCTTTTTCTATATATCTGACTATAACTGTAGATACACCATTGGTCTGTATAGTTAACATTTATTCATTTGCACAGTTCCAAGTGGATCATATTCCTCATCTAGTTGTGCCTACTCTTTTACTCCTGTGCTAGTTTTATGCATTCACTTATAATGTAGTTCATTGTTTCATATCTCTCTCTCTCTCTCTCTCTCTCTCTCTCTCTCTCTCTATATATATATATATATATATATATATATATATATATATATATATATATATATATATTCTCCTGAATATCTTCTATTCTTGCTTTTACATAATTGGTTTTTATTATATTTTTCTGGGTTGATATTAAGAATGATTCAATTTCTCTCTTTAGGTTTCCTCAGTGTAGCCATATGCAATTTCTTTAATTTGTCTTTTGAAGTGTCCATATTGTTTTTTCTTATCATTTTGATTTTCTTGATTTTATGATCCCTGTTTTTGAAGTATTCCAAAACAAAAATAGAAAAAAGAAACATTCTTGGACACAATCAATTTTAGATTAAAAACAAAGCATTTTCTCAAGTTCTTAGATAAGTTGCTGCTATGATTCTATTAGTTAATATCTATCTATCTATCTATCTATCCTAGTCTTTTCCTATATATGTACCTTTTCATTTTCCTATCTAATTTTCTATGAATCTATCTATCTATCTATCTATCTATCTATCTATCTATCTATCTATCTATCTATTTTCTATGAATATATAGATATATTAATTTATTCATCCCAGGCTTTTCCTATCTATGTCTCTATCCCAGTTATATTTTTCAACATATAATGCTTTTATCTACAAAACATTTGCTCTAGAACAGTTCCCAATATGTTGCAATTTGATTTTTAAAGGGGGGGGGGACAATTGTGACTAACGTGGTCTTAATTCAACATAAAAGGGATGGCTTTGTAATGAGACAGAAACTCAATACCCAAGTTCAACCACCTTTGCAAGAAAACTGTTGTTATCATTCCCATCTTCATATTTAGCTGAAGGTGGCTTTAGTGATTAGCTACTAAAAACAAGAAATTGACTGGATAAATGTGAAAACTTAAATGTTTTTAGTGAACTTACTGTAGCTTTCTCATAGCCTCAAATTTTAGCTGAAAAAAAAAGGAGAATTTGACCAAGTGACAGCTCATAACTTGGAAAATTCATAAGTTTGGACACTCGTCAATCAAGGTACCAATGTATATGGAAGCATCTTTTAAATGAGTTTTTGTTTTGTTTTCTAGATAAATCTTTCAAAATGCTATCTTCAGATGTTTCTATCAATGTAATTATATGGTAAGACAAAGTTGAATGATGTGGAAAGTTGAAATTGAACCAATTGATAAAAAAAACAAAAAAACATTAGAGTTATACACGCCCATCATGATATAAAGCCGATATTGAAACTGTTGGAAATAATTAGTAATTTTTTTTAATATATCCAAAACAGAAAACACTGGTAAATCATATCTGATGACAATTCATTTTCCAGTCAAAATTACTTTTTTTTCTTTTTATTATTAAGCAAAATTTTGATATAATAAAATAAATTTTATTGCAACCCCAAAATTTATGGACTCAAAATTATTATTATTTTTTTAATATCTATATGATAATGATCTGATTTTTTGTATGTTTGCATATTACAGTAAGATTGGAAAATTGATTATTCCTTTATTTATTTATTTCATCCTTCCTTTTTCCCTCTCTTTGTTTCTTTCTTCCTTTTATTCTTCCTTCCTGTCTTCCACTCTTCTTTCCTTTTATTCTTCCTTTCATTCTTTTGTTCATTCATCCTTTCCTTCCTTCCTTTCTTTCTTTCTTTTTCCTCCCTTTCTTTCCCCTTCCTTTCTGCCTGTGATTCTTTTTCCTTTCTTTCATTCCTTTCTTTGTCCCTTCTTTCTTTTCTTCTTTTTCTTCCCTTCCTCCCTTTATTTCTTCCTTTTCCATCTTTGACCTTCTTTCATTACTTCCATTTTTCTTTTCTTTCTTTCTTTCTTCATTCCTTTCCTTTTTTCTTTCTTTTCTTTATTTGTTCATTTCTTCCTTACATTCTTCTATTCTTTCTTTCTCCTTCCTCCCTTCTTCCCTTCATTTTTTCTTCTTTCCTTTCTTTCTTCTTTCTTTCCTTTCTTTCTTTCTTTCATTCTTCTTTCCTTCATCCCTTCTTTCTTTTCTTTTTCTTCCTTTCTTCATTCCTTCATTTATTTATCCTCCCTTCCTTCCATTTTTTCTTCAATCATTCCTTATTTCCTTCCTTATTTTCTTTTTTTCTTTAACCAATAAGTTCACAACTTTATGAAAAACTAGAAGCGGCTACCCAGCATCGCTTGGGTAGAGGTGGAGGGTGAAAACAGGGTTTTCGCAAATTCATTATTGTTGCATCACAAGTTGGATCCTCACAGGATGCCCCATTAAAATCCCTATGTAAAAAAAGACCTTGCATTGATCCAGCCACTCTGAAAAGAAAAACATATAATGTCTCCTATTTAAAATATGATGCAAAAAAAAATCCATGCTATTATCTTTTGAATTTTATTTTTAATTATCTTTACAAATATAAATCAAATCTTAATTATTTTTGCTCAAAAAGCAAGATCTGGTGATAGTGAATGTGTATATAAATTTACTTTGTCGTTAATTATTTTACTGTCATAGTTTGCTCTGGACATACATACACACAAACTGCCCTTTATATATGTATAGATAATCCAAAAAACGTATTTATACCAATCTCGTCTCTTGTCAATGCACTCAATACACATCAAACAGCAGAAAATTCAGATAAAAATTCGTAGCTAATAATTATAAATAAATCAATAAATGAATACAAATTACAAATCGAAATCATTGAATATTTCGTTATATGAAGTAATGTTTATTTTCATTAAATTATTTTATTTGAACATATTTTTATCTTACCGCCTGGGACGTTAGAATGCGCCGACTGCACCTCTGCAGAAGGGTAAGACTCCCACAATGGGGCCACCTGTTGGTCATGGGTGGCGACCTGTGATGCTTAAGGATAGGGCCCGGGTGGATGAGCAGTTCATGACTCCACTTTGACCCTATCTTGGGCTAGACAAGCGGTTGGAGAGGCCCCCTCCAATCAATCGGCTGGTCACGTTAAGCCCTAGCCCCTATATGATTGCCCCAACCCTATTTTTATCATATGGGTGCTAGAAGGCGGTGACTGAGGGTCTACATGTCCTGGGAATGACTTTAAAATCTATCTGATGGTGAGGTTCCAGTTTTGGAGGTTTGGGGAATGTGGAGCACCCCTTCATCACCATTGCTCCCTGGTTCACTCTGACCATTAAACATTTTTGAATACCAAATTACCAAAAGTATTCGGCATAAAATAACCCAAGGGGTTGACATGCCATAAAACTCAACCAACTCAACCAACCTATTTTTATCTTAGTGCTAATATGATGTGCTTTAACACTGTATCTCCTGCTTCTTAATCATAAATTTAGTGTGTTCAGAGTAGACTTTTGAAGAGATTGTTAGGCTCCAATTCTGGAGATCTAGGGAATGTGGAGTACACCATCATTGCCATTACTCCCAGGTCTACTCTGATATGGAATGGTAGTACATGTTAGAGTCCCATCTATGGGTCAAATAGATCTGTTTAAAAATGACTAATATTAAATAGAATACTTGAAACTATATAACTGTAAATTATTTGTATTAATAATTACTCAAAGCTATAGTTAAACTATATATATATATATATATATATATATATATCAAAAGAGCCAGGTTAGCTGAGTCGGTAGAGCGTTCGGCTAGAAACTGCAAGGTTCCTAGTTCGATTCCGGCCCTTGCCAAGTTAGCATATGAGTAGCACAGGGATCTGTGTGGTAAAATAAGGAGCTGATGGTAGGTGTGGTGCTCCACCTCAAACGCAAAAACAATCTCCTTGGTCTAGCGCTAGTGAAAAGGGGATAGACTCCCTAGACCAAGGAGATTGTTTTTTGCATCTGAGGTGGAGCACCACACCTACCATCAGCTCCTTACTTTACCACACAGATTCTTGTGCTACTCATAACGCTGAGTTGGCGAGGACCGGTATCGAACTAGGAAGCTTGTGGTTTCTAGCCGAACACTCTACCGACTGAGCTAACCCAGCCCCCTCAAATATATACTTATATTATAAGTATATAATATATAATAATATATAAGAATATAATATATAATATACCACTGATGTATTGAGTTTGTATTGAGAAAATGGTCATTATTGATGGAAAAGAACTTGATGAACCAAGTTCAAATCCTGGAAGGGGATATTTGGCTTTATAAAATAACTGGTCTAGTAGAGTTAAAAAAAAAATGAATTCAAAACCTAGGATCCCATCTGTCTGCTAGCATTTGATATAAGCCAATTTTGGTTGGTTGATTTTTGGCAAGGGCCGGTATCGAACCTGGAACCTTGTGGTTCCTAGGCTGATGCTCTTATGACTGAGCTAAGCCAGCCCTATCATTCTCAGTATACCACAATTATCCAGAATCTTAACTTTATTTTCATCTTTAACAGTTATAATTCTCTCGTGTCTATCATTCAGAGTTTACAATAATACATCTCAATATCTAGTCAACGTGCCGGGGATACTGCTCCAAGCCACATTTATAAATGCACTATAAAGGCAGTAGAAACTCCAGTCATCTTACATTCATCATAGAGTAAGTAATCAAATAAACTTATTTCCCAGTGAATTCCTCAAGTTATACTGTTGCTATTTAGCATAACACAAATCATCATGAGCAAGTATGATTGCTTTTTCTTCCTCGTCGTACAATTTATTAGACTCTTGAATATCAACTTCCATAAATTCCTCAAGAAGATGCTGTTGAGCAATGATTCTTTTTGAGGGAATCCTATAACGACAGCTTTGCGATCGATCTCCGGCTAGCTCAAATTAAATAACGGGAGTCTTTCAGTAAAATGCCAGGGAGCATTCAGACACCAGTCTAATCCAAAGAATCCGTGCCAAGATAGCCTACACTCGCCGCTTTCTCAAAGAATTAATTTCCATTACTTACAGATGGTAATTTCTTCACCATAAATCCAAGTTGCCAGCCCCCACCCCCCATCCTCACACCCTCTCACCCAGGGAGCCTAACTTTCAACTGCCTTGTGATATGCATCACATTGCAATAAAATGCATTTCATTCAATCTCTTAGAAGCTCTTGAATATTAAGTACTAAAATAGGGAAGATATTTGGTTTTCTTTTTTTCTTTTCTTTTTTTTTTTTTCCTTAGCATTTGGAGTTAGATTGTCAAATTTAAGTGTCCAAAGATCCAATTATATTTTATGTGTGAATATACAACTACATATATCCATTTTCATGACTAATATATATATATATATATATATATATATATATATATATATATATATATCAATATGCATCCATACTTTGATATATATATATAACATATCAATGTAAATTTATACTTTGATATATATATATATATATATATATATATATATATCAATGTAAATTTATACATATATATATATAAATGTAAATTTATGCATATATATATATATATATATATATATATATCAATGTAAATTTATACTTATATATATATATATATATATTAATGTGACTTCATACTTTTATATATATATATATATATATATATATATTAATGTGAATTCATACTTTTATATATATATATATATATATATATATATATATCAATATATCAATACTTATATATATATATAATGATATATCAATAAATTTATAACCTGAAAGAACAGGATTTAATATATATATATATATATATATATATATATATATATATATATAAAGTGAAAGAGAACATTTTATTGCATAATGTATGATCTACATGATTTGATATCAACTTTTATTGATATATATTTATTGATTTGTTTCATTCAAATAAATGCATGTGAATGATTTTGTATGTAAATAAATATTATTTCCTTATACAGACACATACTCATATATATATATATATATATATATATATATATATATATATATATATACACTATCAGAAGAACACAGAATTGCCTGGAATAAAAATAACATATTAAAGTCCTTAGTAAATAGGCAAGTAAGCAAATGAAGACAGTTATATATACACACACACACATATATTAAATGTATTCAAAAAGTATTGATGATACTGAAGGTGTATTTAACAAACAGAAATAAACATGAATGAAGTATTAATTTTTTAATTGGTAAAATTGAGTTTTTGATTGGTAAAAGCCATGTTTTAGAGCTGTTACCTTATTGCTAGGATCTGTTAATTCTTTAGAAATCTTCTGACAAAGGGATCTTTATCCCAAAATATTAAGAACACAAATCAAATCAAAGGTAGACAAACAACAACATAATTACTTTTTTATACTTGCATTGTGGTAGCCTTCAAAACCAACCCCAAAACCAATATAAACACAATGCTTCAAGAAAATGATAAAACTCTTATATATATATATATATATATATATATATATATATATATAATTCAAAGATCAAGTGAAAAAATCTTCCTTACGACGTAGTAGTTTTTCAAATGTCGTAATTTGCAGAGCTCAATGTGTACTCTTATTGTCAGTCACAGACTAAAATTATATCAGGAAAAAAATAACCAAGAAGATTTAGGTTTTTAGCATTATAGACTGTTTCAGGGTACCCAGAGAAATTATCCAGTTGTTCCCATCCTTAGATGCAAAAAAAATTTCATAACATCCATCATATATATATATATATATATATATATATATATATATATATATATATATGTGTGTGTGTGTGTGTGTGTGTGTGTGTGTGTGTGTATGATGGATATTGGGAATATTTTTGGGTTATATTGGAAGCAAGGGAAAATATAAGATGAGGAATAAAAACCAACATTCAAATTGTTCTTTTTAATCTTCTTTATTTAACCTAATATTTCAGATGGCCTCCACCCTTCACCAAAGACTTCTGTAGACTGGCTGTGTATAATTAAAAGAAAATATAAAACAAATATGATAAAGACATAACCTAGAAGCGTATGTGGATTCCCTAACAAAATCCTGTAGAGAGAGAGAGAGATGCATTGTGGGATAATAGATATCCTCATATAAAATAGAGTCACTGACGTTGTTTGCATTTCGCCTTGTAGCAATGTCGCTGTGAAAGGAATTAATTCATCTCTGTTCCTACACAGCTATGATTAATGATGGATTCTCCCATCAATCTTGACGTATGAGGGCCAAATAGTTTAGTTAAAGGTGTAAACCATTGGATTACCCACAGAGGTGATTTGTTTATAGTGGTGAGTGTCTGTGTAGAACCAGCCACACTTTTTGGATGAGTTGATAATAGAAGAATGGTGCACCAATGTGCCACAAATTCTCCGTAACAACACACTCCAGGTTTTGAATTCAGAATTTTCCTTCTCCTAGACTGATTGCCTAATCAAGGCCAAAGCGCCCAGTGCGCCCTACCATTTACTTATAGATACATATAAGATATACAAGAATATATATTTTAATATTATATTTATATACTTTATATTATAAGTTGATATAAGTCTTACATAATAATATTCTATCACCTGAGCATGCTTCATGTTATATAAACACTGGACAAGCCACTTTTTCAATATTTAACTGTTTGAGGATTGCATAATACATTTTTATATGCAAACACTTTTCATATTCATTTTCCATTATATTATATATATATATATATATATATATATATATATATATATATATATATATATATATAGAGAGAGAGAGAGAGAGAGAGAGAGAATTCTCTGTCTCAGTAATAGAGTGCTTTAAGTTAGAATTAATAGTTCTTGCTCGAGTTCCAATAGTTCTGACCATCTCTCAGCAGACCAAGCATCATCCTAATTTATACACACACACACACACACACACACACATATATATATATATATATATATATATATATATATACCAACCCTTCTGCACCAGCAGGATACGACACAAGGTCAATCATATATACATATATGAAAATGTTCTTAGATAAAAATATATTCATATACATGAAAAATGATGTAATATATCTGTATGGAAAATTTTGTTTTATATATATATATATATATATATATATATATATATATAAGCAATTAACTTTTTAGAGAACTTGACCTTCGTAAAGGAAAGGTCAATTTAGAGCATAAATATTATAGCTTAAATTAAATTAATTTTGTTCCATAAAATTGATTTTTCGAATTCTTCTTTTTTTTTTTAAAGTGATGATCTTATCAGAGAATATCCTTGTTTTTGTTTTGCTTCTTCTTTTTTGTTTGTTACTTTTATTCATCCTTCTATTTAATTCATTGACTTCTTCCATTAATTTCATATATGCTGCTGACATGCCTCTCCATAGATCGTCTGCTTTTTGATGTTCACCCAATCATTTTCACTCAATGTCTACATATTTAAATATTCATTTTAACATTTTAATATGCTGCATTTTGACATTTTTTTTTTTGTGCCCCATCAATTTTCGGTGCATGTAATTTATTTTGGAACATGCTTTACTGGACACATTAGCAGTCACTTCCCAATTGGGAAGGGTCGAATTCAACTTTAAATCTAAGTTGCAATTACCATAGGTTTTGGTAATCTATCACTTGAATTTCTTTTTTTTTTTTTTCAGTTTCTCTGTGATTCTCTGTCTGTCTGATAGAAGTTCAAATATTATTAAAACTCTAACCAAATCATTTTCTTGTCTTCATCTAAGATTACTTTAATTCTCATACAGATATAATATGGATATATATATTATCTGTCAATCTCTCTCTCTCTCTCTCTCTCTCTCTCTCTCTCTCTCTATCTATCTATCTATCTATCTATCTATCTATATATATATATATATATATATATAGTCGGGGTGGCCTAAAGTCGAGGGAGTCTATCCCCTTTTCACTTGGGCTAGACCAAGGAGTCTCATCAGATAGCAATTTAAATTGCTATCTGATGAGACTAGACTCATATTGAGTTCTGGTCAAATAAATCTGTTATAGCCAAATGACAGTTTCTTAAGTTTTTTTTTTTTAAAGATTTAAAAAAAAAAAAAAAATATATATATATATATATATATATAATCAATGTGAATGCCAGTGTGTTGGGTTTTCACATTTGTTCTTAGAGGCTATAGCTCAACATATCACACCACTTTGGAATAAAGCTGACTCCATGAGCAAATTAAATCCATTCTGACCCAAATCCGGACCTTCAATGCTGGAATTTTGGATTGCCAAGTTTTAATTACTGCAATTGTTTTTGGCATTTTTTTATCTGATTTTTTTGTGAAGAATGTTTTTTTACAATAACAATTTTTATAACTTGGAAATGAAATTTGAGAATAATCAATTCTATGCTGGATTTTCAAGGATGGGAACAGAAACAAGCTATTCGTATTGACCCTGAATGGGTAAACCAAAAATGTTTATTTATCATGCAGCTTTGCAGTAAGTTCCAAATAGACAAATTATATCATTGTTATTGATAAAAAAAAACTGTAAATTGTTTTTAAAATATTGTTCAGGTTTACTAGAATTTAATATTTACTCAATGCTTCAAGTGTCATTGTTGGGCCAAAGACAAGTTTGTGTATTTGATGCTCGATAGGGCATCTTTTAAGCTAGTATATGAATAAGTAAAAGGCCGCCTTGTCGGCTGGGGCATTAGAATGCAGCGACTGCATCTCTGCAGAGGGGTAAGACTCTCCATTGGGGCCATCTGTTGGCCGTGGGTGGCGACCCGTGATGCTTAAGGATAGAGCCCAGGTGGATGAGCAGTTCATTACATGCAATACTCCACTCCAATAGACGGGCGGTCGGAGAGGCCCCCTCCGATCAATCCGCTGGTCACGTTAAGCCCTAGCACCTATATGATTTTCCCAACCCTATTGCCCTTATGGCAAGCCCCAACCCCTTTTTATCATATGGATGCTAGGAGGCGGTGGCTGCGGGTCTACATGTCCTGGGAATGACGTTAAACTCTATCTGATGGTGAGGTTCCAGTTTTGGAGGTTTGGGGAATGTGGAGCACCCCTTCATCACCATTGCTCCCTGGTCCACTCTGACCCAGAGTGGTAGTACCTATTAGGGTTCCATCTATGGGTTAAATAGAAAAATGTATTTATAAAAAATTGTATTATCCATTAAGAATTGATTTATTTCAAAACTTTATCGGCATTAAATGACCCACTGAGGTTGATATGCCGTAAAACAAAACAAACCAAACAAACAGAGTCGCCAGAGTGGCCTATTGTCGGTATTAACCAGAGAGTGAGTGAATCTATCCCCTTTTCACTAGCACAAGACCAGGGAGATTGTTTTTGCATCTGAGGTGAAGTGCCACACCTACCATCAGCTCCCCACTTTACTGAACAGATCTTTATGCTACTCAAGGGCTGAATTGGTGAGTGCTGGTATTGAACCCCAAACCGTGTGGTTCTGAACTGGATGCTCTACTGACTGACACCAAACATCTTTTTAAAATCCCTATACAAATTATATTTCTCATGGTAAACACCATTTGTTAGTACATACAATATAGATTGCACATTAATCATGCATTTGTGCTGGGTGGTTTGTATGCTTGAATTAACAGCTCAGTTCCCGGAGGCCTTCCTGTCAGCCAGCACTAGCGCCTTCATCTAAAAGAGATAAGGGCTGGATTTATTTCTTGGTGCCTGAGGTACCCCTCAAAGGGAATGCCAATTGAACCGTAGCAATTTTTTCACCTGCCTCTTGGGAGACTTGCTTCCTGCAGGGCATTCCACATTAAACTAACCTTGTTTCATATTAAGGCCTTGTGAGGAACTAGATAAATACCAATGCCTGATATTTGTGTTAAGATTATCAGCTCTCTTCCAGGGGATCTTTCTCCCCAGACAGCAACTACTCCTTCTCCTAAAACACGTAAGGACTTGGTATTGACTTGGTATCCTACTTACTCTATCTCTTTTTCCTCCTCCTCCTCTTTGTATTTACTTACGCTATCTTCTTCTTCACTCCTCCTCCTCCTCCTTTGTATTTACTTATACTATCTTCGTCTTCTTCACTCCTCCTCCTCCTCCTTTGTATTTACTTATACTATCTTTGTCTTCTTCACTCCTCCTCCTCCTTTGTATTTACTTACATCATCTCTTTTTCCTCCTCCTCCTTTGTTTTTACTTATACTATCTTCTTCTTCTTCTTCTTCTTCTTCTTCTTCTTCTTCACTATGGGTTAAATAGAAAACATGAATTTATAAACAAAATTGTATTATCCATTAAAAATGAAAAAATAACTTTGTTAGCATTAAGATAGAAGTATTCTGCATAAAATAAACCAAGGGGTTGACATGCCATAAAACCCAACCAACCAAACCATAAAAGAAAAACAAACGGCATTAAATGACCCAAAAGGGTTGATGTGCCATAAAATAAAACAACCAAACCAAACCATTATTTCTATATATAAAGACATATCTGGAGGCGCATGGGCTAATGGTTAGAGTCATAGGAAATGGACTCGTCGACCCAAGTTCAATTCCTGGACGAAGCTGTTTGCATTTCCCATGGCGCTAATGCCCTCGGGAAAGATATGAATCCAAATTTCCCTCCAGCTATGGGTAAATAATAGGGCAGACTGGGCTCTTTAACCATGGCTAGGTAACCAGTCCAGGAGAAGGAAAACTCTGAATTCACACTTGTTAAACTCCGCTTAAGAAATTGACCTTGTGTCACATCCTGCTCATGCGGAGGGGTTGGTAAATATATATATATATATATATATATATATATATATATATAAAGACATATCTGAGAAGGTGGGAGATATAAAAGAATGAAAATCAGCTTTTTTGTGAATCAGAAAGAGAGAATAAAAGTAGATGAAAGAAAATATAAATTTCACTAAGAGAGCAATACAAGACTCATGACTGGAGCACGTGAGCCATCTCAGTAGTTTGCCATGGCCGTGTGACAAAACAATATTTATCAGTGCTACAGTGTGAGTGGATGAAAGTGGGTATGGCAGGCAGGTGTGCGACAAGAAACAGGCATTGGAATCCGATTAGGTTGCAGACTATTGTTTGGCGGTAAAATGCTTCACAGAAACAGGATTTTCTCTGGTAATTACCGCAGTGTCTTGCAGATTGGCAGACAAGGGTGGCATTTTAAATTACTTACATATTGAATTTGGACAGAGGATAAGGCCACCGAGACAACAATGCCGACAACGATACCTTATAAAACTTTCTGCAGAGAACCAGAGGGAAAACACGGACTGCAAATAAATGTAAAAACTAGAAAAGCAATCAGCAATGCTGAAAATGGCCGTGATGCGGCGTAAGTAATTCTAAACAAAAGCGCCCCCAACTGTGTTTACTGGCATTTTCAATGATGATAAGTTTGAGGACATGGATAAAAATTAGATTGCTTTTCAGGTAAAAATCTGATGGTGTGGATATTTCATTAACATGGACATACCATCTGGATAGATAAGGTTGGGGTTTCAGATATGTATTTACCCAACCCCTCCACCATGGACAGGATGTGACACATCAACATGGACATACCATCTGAATAGATAAGGTGGACAATGGTTGGGTTTCAAATATATATTTACCCAACCCTTACACAGGATGTGACACAAGATCAGTTTTTAAACAGAGTAAGGTTTGATTTCAAAGTTTTTCTTCTTCTGGGCTGATTGCCTAACCAAAGCTAAAGAACCCAGTCTACTATTTACCCATAGACAGGGGGAGAAATAATGTATTCATACCTTCCCAAAGGGTATTAGCATGAAGTGAAATGTACATAGGATCATTCAGGAGAATTTTTACACTATATATCTGTTTTTACCAAATCTTTCAGCATGAGCAGGATGCTACACAAGGTCAATTTCTTAAGCGGAGTTAAACAGGTTTTAATTCAGAGATTTCCTTCTCCTAGACAGGTTACCTAGCCATGGTTAAAGAGCCCAATCTTTTCTATTATTTACCCATAGCTGGAGGGAGAAGAGCTGAATGCATACCTTTCCCGAGGGTATTCGGGTTATGTGAAATGCAAACATCCTTGTCCAGGATTTGAATTCCGTCGATGAGTCCATTTCCTACGACTCTAACCATTACACCACACACTTCCAATTTTTACATTATATAAGATTGGAAACCATAATTATTAAACTTATGTTGACATAAAATGGTTTGGTTTCTGTTTAATGGCATATTAACCTTCATGGGTTATTTAATGCCAAAGCCATATTTGTTGAAGAACAGTAGTTGTATCATTTAATCTCTGGAGGGATGAGGGGTTTCATATTTTTCCCAGGAGTAAGTAAGTAAATCAGCAGAGTGGCCTATTGTCGGTATCAGCCAGACACTGAGGGAGTTTATCCCTTTTTCACTAGAACTAGACTAGGGAGATTGTTTTTGTGTCTGAGGATAGAGTGCCACATGTATCATCAGCTTTTTACCAACTTTAAGCCACTCTGATGACTTTACTTACTTACAGACTCCTACAATTAAACGGTTTTGACCCGATATCAAATTTTGATTAAAAACAGAATGTGATTATTAGATATATTATGCCCTGTCTGTGAAGTAATGTCCAGGTGGTGCAGCCATACAGTAGCACTGACACGGCTACAGCTTGGAAGAATTCTTACTTTGTCTTATCACAGAGATCAGATTTCCATATGAATGATAATCTGTATAGCAGTACATGCCATTACTATGCGTATATTGACATCACTTTCTGTAGATGAGATATTACTACCTAGGTATGTAGATTAGTTACTTGTACTCCAGTGAAATAAATAATTTTGATATTTCAGACTGTTGTCTTCATCTTTATTGTGGTATGTATAAACACAATATTCAGGCCACAGTAACCTTGGTTACTCAATGTTCAGGCCACTGTATCCGAGGTTACAGTGTTTATACATACCACACTAAAGATGAGAACAACTGTCCAAAATATCAAAATTATTCGTATTAAGCCTCACTTCATGAATATAGACAATGTAATACTTTGAAAAAAAACTGTACAAGGATGCTGCATGAATTCATAAACAAATCCTGGAAGCAGAACCCCACAAAAGGACAGCTGTATGGCCACTTGTCTCCTATCACACTGTCTTAAGGTAATTGACTGATAACTTAATATATTCTTATTCACTCTTGGTTTTTAGGTCTCTTCCCTTTGTCTGGTTTTTCTCATTTCTTCTTCCAATCAGCCCTGTTATTAATCTCAGACGTGTTATTTCTTCTTCCTTTTCTTTACTTAATAAACATTTATGTATTCTGACTGTTTTGCGCTTATCTTGTTTCCAGTTTAAGCAGGACTCTCTCTCTGCCCAACTCTCTCCCCACTCTGTGTTTTTTCTGTACTATTCCATGGAAAGTCCTGCCCATGATATGAAAAGGGCCATCCCTTTAGAAATACAGGGGATTGACAATAATCTTATGCAACTGCATAGATTATGTAACACAATGAAAGGTTCATGAGTGATGGTATCCTATGGATACACTTTCTTGGAGCGACAACTGATAGGGACAGGTGGTGAGGGAGAGTTATAGGAATCTGTGCTGTCAGTATGACTTGATAATGATGATGATTATTACTGAGTACTTGATACTTATATCTTTGTGTCAGACTAAGTTAAAGTCGATGTCTACCACAGTGTGATGGTCAACAAGCCCGTTTCTTATAGATCAGTTTGTTAGTGCATTCAGTCCTCACCAAGCCCTAGCACCTATATGATTTTCTCAACCCTTATTGCCCTTATGGCAAGCCCCAATCCCTCTTTATCATATGGATGCTAGAAGGCGGTGACTGAGGGTCTACATGTCCTGGCAATGACATTAAACTATATCTGATTTTTTCCAAAAAGCGTGTGTCACGTTCATTTGGTTTGTCTCGTTTGTACAGTGCATCACAGTTTTGGAGGTTTGGGGAATGTGGAGCACCCCTTCATCACCATTGCTCCTGGTCCACTCTGACCTGGAATGGTAGTACCTGTTAGGGTCCCATCTATGGGTTAAATAGAAGAACATGAGTTGATAAACAAAATTGTATTATGCATTAAGAATGAATTTATTTCACAAATTTGTCGGCATTAAATGACCCACCGAGGTTGATATGCTGTAAAACAAACCAAACCAAACCAAACCAAAACAGTCCTCACCAGGTACCTGCAGCTGGAGTCTTGTGCCAGACTTTGCTAAATTACATAAATATGGAGAAATTACCAATGCACAAAGGTGAGCGAGCCAAAATATTTGACATGGAGATATGTATAAAAAGCTATTTAAGAGAAGTTGTCAGGGTGGCCTAAAGTCGGTATCGGCCAGACAGTGAGGGAGTCTATCCTCTTTTCATTAGCGCTAGACCAAGGAGATTATTTTTATGTCTGAGGTGAAGACCATATCTACCATCAGCTTCTTACTTTACCACACAGATCCCTGTTCTACTCATACACTGAGTTGGCGGGGCCGGTATCAAACCAGGAATCTCGTGGGTTCCTAGGTGGACGCTCTAACAACTGAGCTAAACCGTCCCTATGAAATTGTGTAAGAGAAACAAAAATTAGAACTTACATAGTATTGTCTCTTTTACCTGTTAGTATAAAATTAATTATGTGTGAATTAATCTCCAGTGTGTTGACGTATTACCGAAATTTACCTTTAGATAATCAAGTGACCTAATGACTGGAACTTGTTATCTCAAATTAACACAAGTTGTACTTAACCCTTAACTTGGTTCTATGCATGTGCACTCGTGACATGGAAATTGAGTTAACTTTTTTTTTTGATCATAGGTTACTTTCCAGGCCGGCTTAGCTCAGTTGGTAGAGCGTCAGCCAAGGAACCACAAGGTTCCTGGTTCAATACCGAGCCTCACCAACTCAGCGGATGAGTAGCACAGGGATCTGTGTGGTAAAGTAAAGAGCTGGTGGTAGGTGTGGCGCTCCACCTCAGATTAAAAAAAAAACAATCTCTCTGGTTTAGTGCTAGTGAAAAGGGGATAGACTCTCTCTCTCTCTCTCTGTCTGGCTGATACCAACTTTAGGCCACCCCGACGACTTTACTCTTACTTTTTATTGACCAACACAAAGAACTTTTCAAAAAAAAAAAATTATAATAATTATAGATTATATTAAGATATTTGTTGTATAACGATTATCATCATATTGTCGTGGTGAGACAAGTTCAAATCCTGGATGAGGTTGTTTGTATTTTGCATAGTGTTAATACCCTTGGGAAAGGTATGAATCCAACTATTCTCCCTCCAGCTATTGATAAATTGTGGATAAGACTGGGCTCTTTAACCTAGGTTAGGCAACTAGTCTAGCAGAAGGAAAACTCTGAATTCAAACCTGTTAAAATCTGCTTAAGAAATGTCTGCTTAACAATCTGTTGGCTATCGCCATCTCAAACACATTGTTTGTCCACTTCATTCTGTCGTGCTGTAAGTCAACCAAAAAGTGTGATATATATATCAGTTTAAAATAAACGAGAAATCTGGGAAATGCCAGCTAGTGTAATAGTTAGAGTCCCCGCCTGTCAGCCAGACAGGTAGGGTTCGAATCATGCACAAAGCATTGCCCTGTCTATAACTCTGCTGATGAGGCCTAATAGGCTGAAATGTACATACAGAGATTGACTTTTCCTCGATTTGTTTACATCTTACATTTAAATCAATATGCACGCCTAATTTTTAATTATAACTAATTAATTTTCAAATTAGGTATGACTTCAATTAAGCACATAATCTCCCAAAAATTGTCGGCTATCGCCATCTCAAACAGACTATTTGTCCACTTCATATATATATATATATATATATATATATATATAAATAGTGAATATGGATCAAAGACATGTTTTAGTCATTATATGTATGTATATGACTTGGGAACCTCAATTTAAGCCATTTTAAACAAATTAATTCAGCATCTGTATGTTGGTGCTCAAAAATTTAATCAGCACAGTGAAGATTAGAATTATTGGGCATTACACTATGAGCCTCGACAGGGCCACAATGTTAGAGCACCCAGTGAGTATCAATCTTACTATTGTGGTAAGGATTTAGCTATCTGAGCTCTCCTCCATCGAGTAATGCTAAGGGTGATATAAACGGCTAGTTGATAGCAACTGGAAAATGTTGCATTGAAAATAAAGCAATTTAAACACAATTTAGTGAATTTGCAATTGTAGAATGTTCAAATATTCCAACTCTTGTCAGAGAACATGACACTGAAACACTGCAGACCCCACAAAACACATATTGCAAACAAAAGAAAAAAATAAAAAAAAAAAAATGAATAAAATCAAATATTGTGCTCCACAATTTGAATAAACACATTTTTTTCTTTCTTTTTTTAAATAATCATAAAAATATCTGCAAACTAACCATAAAACTCCCATTTTCAGAATCTAAAAAGAAAGAAAAAAAAAATGGTGGAAAAATATACATAAATGAACCCCTATTTGGTCAATGTCAGAACCTCCATTTTGTCTTGTATTTTTTTTTTTAGCTTTTAACTGTGTGCATGTGTATTTGAGTACTTTTTTCTTTTTTTTTCTTTTTTTTTTTTTGTCAACTGTCCACCATTTATGTGTCAAGAAGATAAATTAGATTAAATATTGCCTGCCTGCCTAGGTTTTCCTCACTTCCTGCACATTCGTGATAAATGACTGTCTACGCTTCTCTCTCTCCTTACCCTTGGTTTCTGGAAAGCTCATTTGGACTTTCAGCATGAATATTGCTAAGATGGGCGAGGCGGGTGAGTGGGGACACTACAGACAACACATAGAAGTGATATAACCTATTATATGCTTTTTAAAAAAACTTAAATTATAATTATTGCTATCTCTGTCCCATAATAGATTTTACATTTAGTGTATGAAGTTCATATGCAAATGTAACAGCTATTATGGGACAGAGGTTGTATGTTTAACTACTTCTGTCCCATAATAGTTGATACATTTAGTGTATGAAATTTCTATGCAAATGTAACAGCTATTATGGGACAGAGGTTGTATGTTTAACTACTTCTGTCCCATAATAGTTGATACATTTAGTGTATGAAATTTCTATGCAAATGTAACAGCTATTATGGGACAGAGGTTGTATGTTTACTACTTCTGTCCATAATAGTTGATACATTTAGTGTATGAAATTTCTATGCAAATGTAACAGCTATTATGGGACAGAGGTTGTATGTTTAACTACTTCTGTCCCATAATAGTTGATACATTTAGTGTATGAAATTTCTATGCAAATGTAACAGCTATTATGGGACAGAGGTTGTATGTTTAACTACTTCTGTCCCATAATACTTGATACATTTAGTGTATGAAATTTCTATGCAAATGTACCAACTATTATGGGACAGAGGTTGTATGTTTAACTACTTCTGTCCCATAATACTTGATACATTTAGTGTATGAAATTTCTATGCAAATGTAATTATGGGACAGAGGTTGTATGTTTAACTACTTCTGTCCCATAATACTTGGTACATTTAGTGTATGAAATTTCTATGCAAATGTAACAGCTATTATGAGACAGTGATTGTAATGTTTTTTATTATGATTAATGAAAGTTTTAAGAAGGCTATTAGTGATAAAGTATTCTACCTCTGTCCCATAATAGTTGGTACATTTAGTAAATGAAATATATATGTAAATGTACAAATTATCCTGGGACAAAAGATAGCATTTTCTATTATTATTAATGAAAGTATAAGATGGCTATTAAAGATTTTTAAAAAATACTACCTCTGTCCTGTAATAGTTGGTACATTCAGTAAATGAAATATATATGTAAAATGTATCAACTATTTTGGGACAGAGATAGTAATGTTTTTTATATTACAGTCAAGTCCTTCATATTTCATTTTCTTCTATTCTTTTATTTTCTCCCACCTCTCTCTCTCTCCCCCCCTCTTTATTTTTTGTTCCTTTTTCTTCTTTTTTTTCTCTCTCTTTTTTCTTTTCATTTGTTTTACAACCTGTCTTAAAAGTCTGATAAGTTAGGTCTCTCACTAATCCTGTAGTTTGAGATGGTTGTAGTGGTACTACTCATCTGGCATGTCCGGGCAGGAATAACCTAGCTGAGCCCATCAACTGTTTTGAATTCAGATTTTTCCTTCTAAACCAGTTGTCTAGCATTTCATTAGAGTCCAAGTGGTGCTGCCATACAGTAGCACTGACATGGCTAAGTTTGGAAGAATTTTTGCTTTATCCTATCAGAAAGATCAGTGATGGCCGATAGGAATGAGTGGCAAGAAAGAGTCATGAGATCAGTCCTGTTATGATCAGGATGATCAATCTGATATAGATATTTACCAACCCCTCCACACGAGCAGGATGTGACACAAAGTCAGTTTCTTAAGCAGAGTTTAACAGGTTTGAGTTGTTTTCCTTCTTCTAGATAGATTGCCTAACCAAACTTAAAGAGCCCAGTCTGCCCTACTTTACCCATGACTGGAGGGAGAGTTGTTGGATTCATACCTTTCCCTTTATATGAATTCAAGGTGGTTTGAACTTCAGTAGCTAATACCATTTTCTTATAAGGCGCTAGGTGGTCTCAGAAAGCCACTGAATGCAGGTGAATTTACATATTCATATACAACATATTCCAACAAAGAGATAAAAAATGTAGACTTTATTATCTGAGCAAAGTCCAACATACATAATACAATAACAATACAGAACACAATAAGATGAAAGTTCTAAGGGAAAAAAGAGTTCTTGAAGAGTGAAGAGTTAAATGGATGGATGAAAGTCTAATTGAAAAGGTGTCATATACTTTGTAACTATGGCCATGTGTGTGGCCATTCTCCATGTGGTGACATGGGCTGAAAGGCATGTGTGTTATGCAGCTACTAAACAACTGGGGATATAGTATAAAAAAGTGGGCTGTGTAAAGACATATATATAAACCTGTAGTTGGGGGAGCAAGAGTCCAAGTGGACAGAGACACAACTTGTCTTGTGCATATCCGTTCACAGATTGAAGAGAGAGTTAGTTTCCCAGAGCTGTGTTTAAATAGCCAGGTTGCAATGCCCCTAGTGGCAAACCCTGGTGGCAAGGGAAGATAACCCTTTGCAAATATCTACCCCAAACAAACAAGGGAAGATAATCACTACACCTTTTATCAATTTGATATAGTGTGTTCCTAAAACCTCAGATGCAAAACAATCTCCCTGGTCTAGCACTAGCGAAAAAAGGATAGACTCCCTCGCTGTTTGCCTGATACTGACAATAAGCCACTTTGCTACTTTTAAATCCCTGGCAATACTAGGTTGCTCTGCTAGATATACATAATTGAGACATTTCATTTATCTATCTATCTATCTATCTTGTATTTACCCAACCATGGGCAGGATGCGACACAAGGTCAATTTTTAAGTGAAGTACAGCTGGTTTAAATTCAGAGTTTTTCCTTCTCCAAGACATATTGACATACCAAGACTAAAAAGCTGAGTCTACTCAACTATTTATGGGGAGAAAAGATGGATTTGTGACTTTTTCAAGGCATTAGCGCTAAATGAAATGCAAACAGCCTCATCCAGAATTTGAACTCTGATTGCTGAGCCCATTTCCTCTGCTGATAATTGTAAACTCATGCGCTCCTCCTCATTAGCATTAGGAGAATTTTTAATCTTTCTTTCTGCCTTTCTATTTCCCCTTTCTTTTTTCATTCATTCTTTCTATTTTCATTCTCTTTTTATTCTTTCTTTCTGTTTCCCCTTTCTTTTTTGATTCTTTATTTCTTTCTATTTCCCCTTTTTCTTTTTCATTCTTTAATTCTTTGTGTTTTCCCTTTCTTTCTATTCCCCCCCTCTCTTTTTTTTCTTTTTTCTATTTCCTCCTCCATTTTCATTCTTTCTTTCTTTCTTTCTTTTTTCTTTCTTTCTCTTTTTCTTTCTATTTCCCCTCTTTTTCTTTCTATTTCCCTCTCTTTTTTCTTTCATTTCCCTTTCTTTTCTCATTCTTTCTTTCTTTCAATTTCCCCTTTCTTTTTTCATTCTTTCTTTCTTTCAATTTCCCCTTTCTTTTTCTTTCTATTTCCCCCTTTCTTTTTATGTTTTCTTTTTTTCTTTCTATTTTCACTTTCTTTCTTTTCGTTCTTTCTTTCTTATAATGTCCCTCAACCTTTTTTCTTGCCCACTCATTATTATTCATATTTGTTTTGTTTATAAATTTTGTATGTGTAAATTTATATTTAATATGCACACAATAATGGTATTCCATCAGTAATTTCAAAAATATAAATGCAAAAATGATGATGATATCTTAGATGTCAACATCCATGGAATTTCCACAGATTCAGCAAGTTTTTTTAATATCTTTATTGTTCTCTTTCTCTCTCTCTTTCCTTTTTATTCTTCTCTTTCTCTCTCTCTCTCTTTCCTTTTTATTCTTCCTCTTCTTCTTGCATTGTTCAATTTACATTCATTGTAAGTATTTTCTTTAGTTTTACATAAAACATCTTTTCTTATTGTGTTTTTTTTTTATGTTTTTGTTTATATAAAAACTTTAATAAATCAGTATTATTCTATAATTAGTATTCATTTATTTGTCATTTCTTTCTTTTTTTTTGTTCTTTCTTTCTTTCAATTTCCCCTTTCTTTTTTCTTTTTTCTTTTTTCTTTCTGTTTTCCCTGTTTGTTTTCATTCTTTCTTTCTTTCTTTTATTTCCACCTTTCTTTCTTTCTTTCTTTCTTTTCTTTATTTCTAGTTCCCCTTTCTTTTTATTCTTTCTTTCATTCTTTCAGTTTCCTCTTTCTTTTCTCATTTTTCTTTCTTTCAATTTCACCTTCCTTTTTTTTGTTGTTCTTTCTTTCTTTCAATTTCCCCTTTCTTTTTCTTTTTTTCTTTCTATTTCCCCTGTCTGTTTTCATTCTTTCTTTCTTTCTATTTCCCCCTTTTCTTTCTTTCTTTCTATTTTTCTTTTTTTCTTTATTTATTTCTATTTCACCTTTCTTTTTATTCTTTCTTTCTTTTTCACCTTTCTTTTTTCATTATTTCCCCTTTCTTTTTATTCTTTCTTTTTTCATTCTTTTTATTTCCCCTTCTTTTTCATTTTCCTTTCTTTCTATTTCCAATTTCTTTTTTCTTTCCGTTTCCCCTTTCTTTTTATTCTTTCTTTCTATTCCCCATTCTTTTTTCATTCATTCTTTTTCTTTCTTTCATTCTTTCATTCTTTCTTTCTTTCTTTCATTCTTTCTTTCATTATTTCTTTCTTTCTTTATTCTTTCTTTCTTTTTCCCCTTTCTTTCTATTTCCCTTTTCTTTTTTCATTCCTTCTTTCTTTCTTTCAATTTCCTCTTTCTTTTATCATTCTTTCAGTTTCCCTTTTCTTTTTCAATTTACATTCATTGTAAGTATTTTCTTTAGTTTTATATAAACATCTTTTCTTATTGTATTTTTTGTGTTTTTGTTTGTATAAAATTTTTAATAAATCAGTATTATTCTTTAATTAGTATTCATTTATTAGTCATTTCTTTCTTTTTTATTTTTTTGACAAAACTGGATAAGATTTTTCAATTTTCATTTGAATTGTTGAAGAAGACTAATTAGCACGCCATTTTAAGATGTAGGAGGGAAACAAACACAATATAAATATTTCCAAACTAAAAGCAAAAGGGGAAAAAAAAACTTTTCCTTAGGAAACCATTCGTACATTCATACTCAAACTCATTAATATCATCTTCATTAATTTTTGACGCTTGTTTTCATAAACAATGCAAGAATTAATCAAGTATGTGTAAATATATCCATTCAAAATTAAATTATTCTTTGACCTAATAGTTTATTGGTGTTCCTTGACCTAGTAGTTCATTGTTGTTCCATACTGGATCTTTCATGAATTTCTTGGATTGGTGAGTGTTATTCAGAAGTGCCCATATCTTCTTGTTAAATACTCTTATTATCACTAGCATAATAAAAAAGTAAAATATATATATATATATATTTACCAACCCCACTATACGAGCAGGATTTGACATATGGTCAATTTCTTAGGCAGAGTTTAACAGGTTTGAATTCAGAGTTTTCCTTCTGCTAGACTAGTTGCCTAACCAGGTTAAAGAGCCAGTCTGATTCACAATTTATCAATAGCTGGAGGGAGAATAGTTGGATTCATACCTTTCCCAAGGGTATTAACACTATGCGAAATACAAACAACCTCATCCAGGATTTGAACTTGTCTCACCACGACAATATCATGATAACCATTATACAACAAATATCTTAATATAATCTATTATTATTATAATTTTTTTTTTGTAAAGTTCTTTGTGTTGGTCAATAAAAATGAAATGTTGTGTGAACTAGTAAGAGTAAAGTCGTCGGGGGTGGCCTAAAGTTGATATCATCCAGACAGTGAGGGAGTCTATTCCCTTTTCACTAGCTCTAGACCAAGGAGATTATCTTAACGTTTGAGTCAGAGTACCACACTTACCATCAGCTCCTCACTTTACTGCACAGATCCCAGTGCTACTCATATGCTGTGTTGGTGAGGGCCGGTATCGAACCCGGAACCTTGTGGTTCCTAGTTGGACGCTCTACCAACTGAGCTAAACCGGCCATTTTTAAGTTAATTACCTAATGATTTTTGTGGCCATAATTCTAGTGATGTTTTGCCAGAAGTAAAGTCAGCAGTGTAGCCTATTGTCGGTATCATCCAGACAGAGAGGGAGTCTATCCTCTTTTTACTAGCGCTAGACCAGGGAGATCGATTTTTTTTGTGTCTGTGGTGGATCACCATACCTACCATCAGCTCGTCACTCTATCTCACAGAATCATGTTGTGTTACTCATGTGTTGAATTGGTGAGGGCCAGTATTGAACATGGAACCTTGTGGTTCTTAGGTGGATGCTTTACCGTCTGTACTAAACCAGCTAAACTTTGCCATAGATAAGTAAAAAATAAGTAAAAAAAAAAGTAAAGTCGTTGGGGTGGCCTAAAGTCGGTATCAGCCAATTAGCAAGGGAGTCTATCCCCTTTTCACTAGCACTAGACCAAAGAGATTGTTTTTAGCATCTGAGGTCGAGCCACACCTACCATCAGCTCCTCATTTTACTGCACAGATCACTGTGCTACTCATATGCTGAGTTGGCAAGGGCCAGTATCGAACCAGGAACCAAATTTTACTATAAAAGAGAAGTAAGTTTTTGGTGATTAAATAAAAATTAAAAAAACGCATGATAATAAAGGTTCCAATACTCAAGTTAAGGGCTTCCAAAATTTTCATTATACAAGGGTTTAACCCTCAAAAGTGTGTCTTAAAATTTTAAAAATTTGCTGAAATTTTGTGAATGGGCATCATATCTTGTCATTTACGTAGAGTTTAAACTTCATATACACTGAAGTATACTAATGTCAATCAAGCACATTAACCATTACGTCATGTGGACTCCCCCCTCAGGTAAATAGTAGGTCAGTTTAGAAAGTACCTTGGTAAGGTAACCAGTCAAAGGAAGGAAAACTCTGAATTCAAACCAATAGTACCCCACTTAAAAATTGACCTTGTGTCACATACTGCTCGTGATGGAGGGGTTGGTTAAATACATATGTTACCAGGTAATAGATCCTTAACTTGGTTGTTATAGTCGGAACATTTTGGTGGCTTCATAATCCCGAAGAAGGGCAGAAGAGTAAACCCTGACAACAAATCCGGAGCCGGAGTCCCTAAGGTGGAGTAACATTGAATTTCAGAGTTACACAGCAATTCCTGTGACACTGCTGTCACTTGAACACTTAATGACATGCAATACTCCACTTTGTCCTTATCTTGGGCTAGACAGGCGGTCGGAGAGGCCCCCTCCGATCAATTGGCTGGTCACGTCAAGCCCTAGCACCTATATGATTTTCCCAACCCTATTGCCCTTATGGCAAGCCCCAACCCCTTTTTATCATATGGGTGCTAGAAGGCGGTGGCTGCGGGTCTACATGTCCTGGGAATGACGTTAAACTCTATCTGATGGTGAGGTTCCAGTTTTGGAGGTTTGGGGAATGTGGAGCACCCCTTCATCACCATTGCTCCCTGGTCCACTCTGACCCGGAGTGGTAGTACCTGTTAGGGTATCTATGGGTATTTGTATCCATTAAGAATTGATTTATTTCAAAACTTTATCAGCATTAAATGACCCACTGAGGTTGATATGCCATAAAACAAAACAAACCAAACAAAAATGTTGGCCATTGTACCCTCTGGCCTTCTTCAGGTACTTGTTATAACCGTTTGAAAATTACAAATAAACCCTTTATTCAATCCTCAGTGGTAGATTATTTTCATTCCATTGTCCATGCTTTGCAGCTATCATCTATCAGTTAGTTCTTCCTTATTAATCAATTCTTGTGATGTCACTTGTCTGCCTCTTCCACTGAACTAGAATATGCATCATTGAACTACCCAATTCAGGGATTGAACTCATGACCACTAGGCAACTAGATACATTTTAAATAATGCTTTTAATCCCTAGGCCATGTATCCTGTAGTATAGGGGGAGTCGAGTTCAAACTCCAGTCATTCTATTACGTTTACTTTCAGACTAATACTCTTGAGAATGGTATCCTCCCAGCTATGGATTAAATAATACCACTACTGTTCTTCTACAAGGGGGGCTTTCGCATTAGATAAGATTTCACTTCCTTGTCATTGGAATGATGTTTGCCACTCAAACCCTCTTTCATGGGGTTGAAGACAGGCAAACATTATTCTAGTGACGAGGAAGTGAAATCTGTAGTGAAGAATGTCTCAAAGAACTGTCAACAGAATTTTACGGGGCAGGGATACATGCTATCATTCGAAGGTGGAACATTGCTATTGAGAGGAACGGTGACTCTGTGGAGAAGTAGGAATGTGATCCACAGAGGACCAGCTTCATTTTGATGTATGATACATGTTCCTATGTTGGTAATTATACCTGTCCTAAACAAAATGGCATTACTTTTTTAACTCCCCTATGTGGAGATGTAAGGATGTGATCCACAGAGAAGCATCTTCATTTTGATGTATGATATATGTTCCTGTGTTGGTAATTATACCTGTCCTAAACAAAATGGCATTACTTTTTGACACCACCCTCGTGGGTACATTTTAAACTATGCTTTTAATCACTTGGCCATGTATCCTGTAGTATAGGGGGAGTCAAGTTCGAACTCCAGTCTAAATAAATTAATCAAATTAAACAGATAATAAATGTTTCATAACAGTACTTCCTCTTTTAGTCCCCTAACTTTTCAATGGTTGGTTTATACATCTTTGACTTTAACAAATAAAAACATATGAATATAATTCTAGTTTGATTTTTAGACATCAGAAAATCTGTTTCTCTGAATTTTTGAGATGGGGCTTGATAATTAGTATTATTTGGATTATTCATATTATTGTCCTCATCTTCATTATCTGTACAACATTTTGGTCGATGTGCCCTCCGGCCTTCTTCAGGTATTTCTTGTCAGACTCTGGAGCCTTCTTGGACTCAGGAACCTTCATGTCATAATTGGGAGCCATCATAGAACTTTGAATCTAACCTTTTGTTCAGTCCACTGGGGTAACCTGTTTCAATTCCACTAACAATAGCTGGGGTACAGGTGTTAAGCTGTGTTAATTATTATTCTGTCCCTCTTGGCCTTGACCAGGATTGAACCTGCAGCCTAGATAACTGTCACTTAGAACTGTCTTAACCTAACTCCTTTATCCACTATGCTATGTGTCCGATAAGGTTCCAGAGTCCGACAAGAAATACCTGAAGAAGGCCGGAGGGCACATAGGCCGAAACGTTGTACAGATAACAATGAAGATGAGGACAATAGTCCAAATAATACAGAAAATCTGTATTTGATATTTATAGATAGCCACTGCATTCAACCATATTTAATTGTACCAATATAATATTTATACCAATATAATATCAATATAATATCTGGACATGGAAATCGTATGGTCATCATAACACCAATGGCAAAAACCACAACGTATAAGACTAATGGGGCAAAACTTGCAAATCGGTTTAGAGTGACAGAACCCACAAATTTGTAATAAAACTGTTTAATTAACTAGGGAGGTTTAGGGTTAGGGTTTGGGGTTGGGGTTTAGGGTTAGTTTAATGGGACAATAAATAAATAATTTGTGTTCTTTTTTTCCTGGGTCCTATGTATACAGGGTGACCCAGAAAAAAACAGAACCACAAATTTGTGTAATAAAACTGTTAATTTTAATAAGAGGGGGGGGGTAGGTTAGGTCTAGGGTTAGGGTTGCGGTTTAGGGTTAGTTTCATGGGAAAATAAATAATTTGGGTTCTGTTTTTTCTGGGTCACCCTGTAATATATTTGAATTTTCCGACCGATTTGCAAGTTCAGCCCAAAACAGTTGTTTGTTACAATTCCAAAGCTGATTTATTATATTAGTGAAAGCAAAAGTGTGTAGTGAAGAGCGCTTGGCTGGAACAGGTGTGTTTAGAATTATTTTCATAACCAGCCTGCTGAATGAGCTGTATATTAAAAGCATATGAGTGAGGGTATGGCAGTACGTATTTATTTGGATCCCAAAATGTGACACTGGTTCGGTTTAATGTGCGTGTGTGGAGGGGGGTGCATCGCGCAGAATCTAAACTCCGATGGGGTAGGTGGGTTTGTATAGTGAATAGAAACACTTAGTTTATGTTTCTGTCCGTTTCTCCACCACCGCCTTAGAGTGACGCACACGAAATCCCGAGGACGAAAGTAGGTAGTTAGAACTGTATTGATATTGTAGATATTCTTCCTGGATATATATATATATATATATATATATATATATATATATATATTGGAGAATATGTGCTTAATTGAAGTCGTACCTAATTTTGAAAATTAATTAGTTAATAATTAATGAATTCAGGCGGGCATATATGTTCAAATGTAAGGCTAAACAAATCGAGAAAATGTCAATCCCTGAATGTACATTTCGAAATTGTCAGCTAAAAGCCATATCAAATAAACATATTTGTTTGTTTACTCACTCTCTCACACACACACACACACACACACACACATATAATATATATATATATATATATATAAGCTCTTAGTCTTTTGTTATTTCTTTACTTATAAATTTGCTCTGTGACTCTAACATTAAGAGCACGCATGAGCTCTCAAACTACGACAGGTTTTTAAAAAAAACTCGTGTCGTAAGAAAGATTTCTTCTCTGGACTTTTGGATTATATATATATATATACATATACATATATTCTCATATACATACATTATATATATAAACATATACATATGTACAGATATACATACAATATATATATATACATACATTACACAGACACACACACACACATATATAAAGATCTAACACACACACACACACACACACACACGCATATATATGTATATATATATATATATATATATATATATATATATATATATATATATATATAAAGAACTAAAACAAGAAATATTTTCTTGCTTAATTTCCTCTAACGCGATTATTCTCTTATGAAGCAAGGCCACGCCCTTTCAGCTGTCTCAGTTCACTTGCTCCGCCCCATTCGTGACACTCGGCACGCTTAAGAACTCTACCGCCCCTCCTCATTCACCTACAACCCAGCTTCCCACACATGGAGTGTGCCTAATTTCCCTTACCTGACCCTACCACGTATTTTCACTGACCTTTTTTCCTTTCTTCTTTTCACCAATTTCCTCCCCCTCTTCACTCCCCTCCCCCCCACACACAACTGAGCTGAAAATTGTTGACACTATGGCGGAAATTCTGAACACGAATGACGGTCATTATTCCAGTGGATTTGCACATTTCGTTACCTGCTGTTTTGTTCTGTAACACGCATCGAGGGCAGAGGTACCCTCCATCACCCTCCCCTACTACTCACACCCATCTCTACACACCCCACGCCCTCCCCACTTCTCACATACCTTCACCCTCTCTTTCTCTTTCTTTGATTTGTCTCACCGCTCTTGTCTCCCCGTCGTCTTTCTCTGCAATTTTATATGCTCCCCCCCTTCTCTTTGCACCCTCTTTCTTTCTTTCCTTTCTTTCTTTCTTTCACGCTTTCTTTGTTTTTCTCTCTTTCCGGTTTTTTTAAATTTTTTTTTATTTGTTTAAAATTTTTAATCTAACTTGACTTTATTTCCTCCCCGTGGGACTGTGTCTATTTAATTTTGTTTACTTCTCTCTGTCCCGTTTTTCTTTCAATCTATTCTTCTCGCTCTCTTTCTTTATTTCTTTACTTCCTCTCTCTTTCACATAGACTCGCAGATTCATTATTACTGCATAGAGATTTCGATCATCGCTGGATGCCCCATAATTACGACCTTGTGTCACATACTACCCTTGGCGAACTTGCACACTTCCTCTTCTTTCTTTTTTGATTTTTACAACAACAACAAAAAAAGTTAAGAAAAAGAAAGAAAAAAAAAGAACAAAACAAAAATCTCGGATTTTTTAACCATATTCTTTTCTTTTCTTTCTTTCTTTCTTTCTTTCTTTCTTTCTTTCTTCATTTTTTTAATGTTTTGTCCCTTTCCGTCTCTCTTTACTTAGTTTTGCGTTATTTTTCTTCCCTTACTTCTTTTCTTTCTTTTACCAAAGCTTCAGCGACTCTCTCTCACCTCTCTCTCTCTCTCTCGATCTCCCCCTCTCTCTCTCTCTCTCTCGCTCTCGATATTTCCCTATTTTCAATTAATTTTCCCCTTTTGCTTTCATAGTAACTATCCTTCTCTTAATTCTTTTAAATTTCGTGTTTCTCTCTTTCTCACACACACGCACATATATAAATTAGGTACCAAAAATTGTGACGTCATACATTAAAAAAGAAATTACCAAAAAACACGGAATTATCCAATTTTAATGAAATTTTCAGTGTTGATTTATCAATGAATTAATTTTTATAATACATCAGTTATCTTATTTCAAAACTTTCTGATTTTTTTCAAGTTACTTGACTTTGACCCACCCCCTTATTTTTGGGACGCAAAATATCAGTGGGGTTATATATAATTGGAACTAATTTCTGTATAAATAAAAAGACAAAAGACCGAAGGTGTGAATAGAAAAAAAAAGTTCAAATGAAAGATTTTGGAAGAAAATAAATACCTAAAATCTAAAAATTAAATATAAGAAATGAAAAAAATTAGATCTTTTTAATTGCTTTGATGTATATGAAATATAATTTACTTTTACTGAAAACTGTTTACATCGATATTTGTTCTGTTTAAAAATGGTGGGGCAAAACTTTTAAACTGAGATTACTCCATTAATTATTACACCAACCTACTAAACTAAGCTTCTTGTCAAATATCTTTATAATCTAAAATATGGATTTTAAAACTAAAAGTTATGGGCATTATATCTTAAATCAATTGTTATTAATTTCAAACACGTTATACTTAAAATTTTATGGAGGCCTCTAACTGATACTTTATTTAAACCATTACGATTTACTTCCCTTGGTTTCTGATAGGGTTTCAGAAAAGAATCCTATAAAAGTTAATGAATATAATGTCAAGAAACAAACAAAAAAAGAGGTAATTTAAGGGGGAAAAAATGGAAAGAAAAAAGTAAAATTTTGTTATAAAAATAGGAAATTTATTAAAAAAATTTAAAATGCAAAACATTATTACTAGCTAAAAGATAAAATGATTTAAATGGCTCTTAGAGTTATCTCAATATTTTAATCAATTAATAAATTAAATTAGATTAATTAAAAGTAATATAAAAACAGAACAAATATCGGTACATAATTATTTCCCTGATAATCTTTGTAAATCCAAAAAGTAGAAATAAAAGTTTAAACCAACTATTACGCTTTCGGGATTCCGTATTTTTAAAATATTTGGTGGGAGAATATTTCACAATCATTAGATTCAATCTATCCTTCGGAAACAATTATTATTTTTGCGTGTTTAAAAAAAAAAAAAAAAGAAAGTAAGAAAGAAATTACTTGGCTAAAAAGTTACCAACGTGTGAGTAATTTTTCTGCTCAATGTATTTAATTTTTTTTCTTATTGATTTCTCAGAAGAAACTTTTAAAAGTGTTAAAATATTCATAAGATGGTTTGTTTGAGAGCGTCACAAATCTTTTCAAGTCATTTTTGGGGCGAATAAAATTGTTTAAAATGTATTAGAAATAAATTACATATGTAATATCATTTTGCATTTTACTGATGCGCTCATTATGTTACAACTTTTCACTAAAACAAAAAATTGACCTTAAATAATCAATTTCATTCATTTTAATTCGTTTCTTTAAGTGAAAATGTGCGCAAATTTGTTAGTACCTAATGTAGATTCTGTTCTTTTTTTCATTTCATATCTCTCTCACATTTGTGTGCTCTCTCTCTCTCTCTCTCTCTCTCTCTCTCTCTCTCTCTCTCTCTCTCTCTCTCTCAAAATTGTTAATAACTAATATAAATTCTGTTCTTTTCAATCTCTCTCTCTCTCTCTCTCTCTCATTTGTGTGATTTCTTTCCCTCTTATTCTTACTCTAACCCGCCCTTTCTATCAGTTGAACTTTCTCTCCCCCCTCTCTCCCTGCTATCTCCCCCTCTCTATTTTGCACTTCCCTCACCTTCCTCCTCTCTCATGAAGAAAGCCAGTTCGTTTTTATCAAACAACTAGACTATGTTTAAGATTTTAATCTTTAAAAGTCTTTCAAATTGAAAGTATAATTTATCCAAGCCTTCTCCTAATTATTGTACACAACATGGCCATATGTTGCTTGGTAAAACTAGGTGATGAAGAACTAACTAGTAAATCTGCATTTGCAATTCTGGTTTCTTACTCGGATTCTAACACTGATCTCTGGAGGGAAATGCGTAACTATTCCGCTTTTAGTAAACTACTAGACGACCCGTAAACCTGTTGGGTCCCCTTAGATTTTTAAAAAAGATTACGTTCAACGTAAATGCTGTCCCCATTCAGTTGCAATTTGGTCTTAATTCTCTAGATTAGTGCATTTTAAGTGTACTGAGTGCTTTGACAAAAATATGTTGTACCGTTTTTTGCATTGTTATAGTTGCATATAAAACTATGAGAATTTTATTAGTGCATAGTCTTTCCCAAACTCTGTGTAACTAAGATAAAGTCAGAGTCAAATCTTTATTTAATAAAGAGTCTTTTTTTTTTCAGTATTGTTATTAATGATCTTTGGAGAAAACTCAATTGAAAAGTTAGGCCTCCACCTTTTTAGACAGAACAAGTATCGATGTATATTTTTTTCACTGATATTCTAGAGCTAATTATATACAAAAACAACAGTAAAAAATCTCGAAAAAATTGAATTTTTTTTTTTTTTACATTTGATTTTCCGATTTTCGGTACTTATTTTCTACCAGAATGTCCCTTTGTTTTTCTTCTATTCACACCTTCGGTCTTTTGTCTTTTTATTTATACTGTAATTTATATAACCCCACCGATATTTTGCACCCCCAAAATAAAGGGAGGTCAAAATTGAATGATCAGGAGAAAAATCAGAAAGTTTTGAATAAAATAACTGATGCATTATAAACTTCATTCATTGATAAATCAACACTGAAAATATTAAAATAGGATATTTCCCTGATTTTTGTTAATTTTTTTCAATCGGGGGAGGGGTAAATTTATTTTGTAAAATACAGATTTGACGTCATCTTTGGCAGTACCTAAGTCAGACCAACACAAAAGAGTTAAACCAGAAGTCTTAGCACTTCCAGTATGGCTCAACCATTGAGCACACAAGAAGAAAAGTTTTTTTTTTAGAAATTGTCATTGACAATAAATCGTTAGCTGTCTTTGACCTGTCACATAAATTTAAGAAGAAAAAAAAAAGACAAACACTTTTTTTCTAGATTTTCAATTTTATTTCTTTACTTTTTTTTTTATTGAAAAAAAGTTCTCTTCGTCAACTTAACAAATCGAGACTGAAAAATACATAGCAGAAAATGTCGAGGAGGAAAAGAAAGAAAAGAGAGAAAAATCTTCCCAGCAGGGAGAGGTTATCGTATATACCAATATATGCAGACTCAATAAACTCTCTTGTTTATCCAGGAGTTTGACATATTGCCTATAGTAAGAAAAAAGACTCCGTCAATATCAATCATGCTAAGAAATCTTATCCCCGTGGCTAGAGTTCTGGGCGAATTTCCAAGCTGCCATAATTAAGGTTCATATTCTTTGTTCAAATCAGGTAAGATCATTACTTACTATAATTTGGCTTATAATAATAAGAACCTTTTACATAAATTAGGAAAAAGTTTAATAATTTTTTTGGTATAAATAAATACGGTGGTACTTTGACTTGCGAGTTTAATTAAATTTCCTCGTATATCAAATTAATATCCCCTATTGAAATGAATTGAAATCCCATTAATCCGTTCCAGATCCCCCTCCACACTAAAATAGCCTAATTTTTTTTATTACGTTTTGTTTTTAAACAAAAATAGCTCTGTATTGTATAAAAACATCAGATATAATGTAATGAATTATGTGGTGTAATATGTTTCAATGCTGTTTTTTTTTATGAAAATAATTTTTTTTTTCTGGAATAAATTTTGAAACTTAAATATTTTTTGTGAATTTATTAACATAAGCGTATCTGAATTTTAGCTCACAACAAAAAGCAAAAAAAACAGCTCGTAACTTGAGGCACAACAATACTAACTCCAGTAATTTTTATAGTTGTTACTGATACTAAAAGAAAAAGAAGTTTTTAAACCACATTTTTCACCAGCAATTTCCAGGGTCTGACGTTTAATTTCACTTAAAAGATTTATAAACTTTCACCGTATGTTTTGATATTACAGTGTGAGTGGACTTAGCAAAGTTTTTAAAATAGCAATGAACACGCCCCATAAAACGAGTAGGAGTCAATTTTATAAAGTGTGGAATGCCGATGGAACTAAGCTATTTTGGCCACTGTCCTCAACCGTGAATTCGTAGTGCAGGAAGGTTTCCATTTAAAAACTGACCCTTTGTCGCATGGTACCAATGGCGGACCTGTTAACTAAATAAATACAGTGAATATAATAAACACACTTCGAAAAATCTATATTTATTGGACAAAACTAATTCTTTTGACATTTAAAATTACAAAGAATGCTTTAATTGACTTTCATTAAATTTATATCATTAAAAATAAAAATAAAATTTTCTTGCTATTTTTTTACCTGTATGATGGGATATTTAATGTTCATTATCTATTCACCTCAGAACTAATTCTATTCAAATAAAGTTCTCATTATTGTAATCTGAGTCCTTCTGCTGCGGTTTACATTAGGATTATCAAATAAATTTTACATCACGGCGACTCTTCCAGTCGCCGTGATGTAAAATTTATTTGATAAAATTTATTTAAAAAATGTGAACTATAGAAATATTGAAAGGAATATGATAGGTATGGTCATTTTTCTACAAGATGTAAAATTTACTTGATAAAATAAATTCTAAAAAAAAAAAAGTGAATTATAGAAATAAGAATAGATATGATAATTTTTCTAAAAGATGTAACATTTATGTGATAAAACTATTTAAAAAAGATATAAACTATCGAAATATTGAAAGGAATACAATAGGTATGATCCCTTTTCTACAAGATGCAAAATTTATTTGATAAAATTCTAAAAAAAGAATGTGAATTATAGGAATATTGAAAGGAATATAATAGGTATGATAATTTTTCTGCAAAATGTAAAATTTATTTGATAAAATTAATAAGAAAAAGAATACCATAAACCATGAAAATATAAGAAATAACATGTGTGATTACTTTTCTTACAAGATATAATGATGTGTAACACCCAAGAGAAATTTTGAAAATACACAATTTCTTGGCTGTTGTTTCATTTGCCATAAAAATTGAAAAGGTAAAACATACATCATATCCTCTTGTGTATCAAACATTCCTTTAAATTTCCGTTTTTTCTTTTTCTTGTCTCCACATTTTCCAAAATGAAAAAGATTATTGTATCTGCTTTTTACATCTTATCATCCAAATGATGGCATCTCATAATATGAAAAATCATCACTCGATAAAAAGTTAATACCCTTTGACAGCTAATTGATGTTTATCAAATTCAATAAGGCACGTGGCGTAGTGGATATAGGCGTTGGTTTAAGACAGTTTTAAGTGACAGTTATCTCTAGGCTGCAGGTTCAATCCTGGTCAAGGGTGGACAATAACGTAGAATGATTAACACAGCTTAACTCTTGTACCCAGTCAATGGTTAACAGAATGAGAACAGTCTATCCTCATGGATTGAATAAAGGGTTAGATTTAAAGTTCCGTGAAGGCTCTTAATTATGACAAGAAGTTCCTGAGTTCAAGAAGGTTCCCAATTTCAAGGAGGGGTTCCTGAGTTTGAGAATGTTCACAAGTCCGACGAGAAATACCTGAAGAAGACCAGAGGGCACATCAGCCGAAATGTTGTGCAGATAACTATAAAGATGAGGACGATAGTCTGAATAATCCAAATAATAAAAATTATTAAATTTAAATTATTTATTTACATAAAGAATTTTAAATCGCAAGATTCGGCCAGTGTATCTGGAACAGGTTGAAAACAACATCATCATCATTATCACCAAGGCATGCCAAAATCACGGATTCCTTTTACTCTCTCTCACCATGTGTCCCTATTGATCATCACCCTTGGCAAGACCTAGATGGTATCCATTTGTGGTGGATAAGCAGTCCATGACATGCAACACTCTACTTTGGCCCTTACTTAGGCTAGATGGGTGGTCGGAGAGCCCCCTCTGATCAATCAGCTGGTCACATCAAGCCCTAGTACCCATATGATTGTCACAACTCTATTGCCCTTATGGCAAGCCCTAACCCTTGTTATCATATAAGTGCTAAAAGGAAGTGGGTATGACATAAAACTCTATCTGATGGTGAGGTTCCAGTTCTGGAGGTTTGGGGAATGCGGAGCACCTCTTCATCACCATTTCTCCCTGGTCCACTCTGACCCAGGGTTAGGGTCCCATTAATGGGTTGAATAGGAAAATGTGTTTATTAAAAAAAAATTGGATATCCATTGAGAATGAATTTATTTCAAAACTTTGTTGGCATTACAAGACCCAATGAGGTTGATATGTCATAAAACAAACTAAACCATCCAGAGCTGATAAATGTAAGTTTTTACTGGTCGTCCAACATAGGGTATTTGCCTGCTCATCCCACTTATGAGGGCTGGACACAGGGTCTCGTTTTTACGTGGGCACATAAAAATTGCGTCGATCCAGGGGGATGGTCCCTGTGGATCGACGCTATTAATTGTACTTCACCGGTCCAGAGGCCGAAGCACACTGGACCCCCAGCCGAGGCCGGGTATGGAAGGTAAGTCTCAAAGCATAGAATCTGGAACAGATACTACACTTTGATCCTCCCTTCTAGTAATTCTGGTCGTCCAACATAGGTGTGTCTATCTGTAGGAGTCCATTGGAGAACATCGCTTGATCCTTACTTCTCGAACAGTGCCCAGCAGGTCTTGTTCTTCTTATTTGAATGGTTTGTGAGATGGGATGTAAGTGGCTGTACAACTACTATTTTATAGGGTGCTGGTCTTACTGATGCAGACTACGTAGATGATCTAACATTTCTTGCAAATGCATCTGCTCAAGCTAAATCTCTGCTTCATAGCATGGAGCAGGCAGCAAGATACATTAGTCTCTACATGAGCTCAGATAAAAAAAGGGTTTTAGGCTTGAAATGGAACTAAGTTTATTTGTGACTAGAAGTGGCTACCCAGTGTCACCTAGGTAAAGGGGTGGGGTCAAAAAATTAGTCTCACAGATCCATTATTAATGAAGCACGAGTTGGATCCTCGCAGGATGTCCCATTAAAATTCTTATGTGAAAACAAAACAACCTTGTGCTGATCTGGCCTGGTGAGGTGTCAGTAAAAGAAATTCACAGATACTCTGAAAATAAAAATTAATGTCACCTGTTTAAAATATTAAATGCAAAAAAAAAAAATTATACTGTTACTATTTAGATTTTATTTTTTCTTAATTATCTTCTCGAATATAAATGAAATCTTCCTTATTTTTGCTCAAAAAGCAAGATATGGTGATAGTGAATGTTTATGTATTGTTGTTAATTGTTTTATTTTCTTAGTTTTCTCAGGACATGCATACATATACTAACTGCTGTTTACATATGTACTAGAAGCAGCTACCTGACATCACCTGGGTAAAGAGAAATAATAAAACGTTAGTCTCTTAGATCCATTGATTGTTTTGGTCTTATATAATTGATTTGTTTGTTTTAATCACAAACACCACCAATGACTTTCCCTTCTCTTACTAATCGAATCCTAATTTTTAAAATCTTCCTAGATATAAATAAAATCTTCATTATTTTTGCACAAAAAAGAGAGCCCCAACCCCTTTTTATCATATGGGTGCTAGAAGGCGGTGACTGAGGGTCTACATGTCCTGGGAATGACGTTAAACTCTATCTGATGATGAGGTTCCAGTTTTGGAGGTTTGGGGAATGCGGAGCACCCCTTCATCACCATTGCTCCCTGGTCCAATCTGACCTGGAATGGTAGTACCTGTTAGGGTCCCATCTATGGGTTAAATAGAAAAACATGAAATGAATTAGCACACAAAATTTTTAACTTCGAAACTTTGCCTTCATATGAGGAAAGAGATTTCAATCTTTTAAAATGTTAAGACTCATTTCAATATCGCGACTGATGCTGCTTGGGTAGATTCGACCAGCCGTTTGTCCGTCTTTGGTTTACCTTGGCAGTCATTCATGTGACTTCCTTTTTCATCGGTTCGACTTGTGTGTTCAAAGTCTGAAAATGTTGTTCGACAACTGAGGTCTTTTTTACTCAATCTTTTTGTTTGAACTCTGAATTGTTTGACTTTCAAGTCATTCGAGAATCAAGGTTCCACTATATTCAGACTAGTATCCTCATCCTTGTTATTTTAATCACTACATTCCGGCCAATGCATTCTACAGCCTTCTTGTATTGTCTACATTTCTGAGATGAAGTATTGTCATTATTCTATGAATTATTCAGACTAGTATCCTCATATTTGTTGTTTTGATCACTACATTACAGCCATTAAATGACCCACCGAGGTTGATATGCTGTAAAACAAAACAAACCAAACCAAACAAAAAGAGAGCTCTGGTGATAGGTAATATGCGTATATATTTACTTTGTCATTGTTTGTTTTTCATAGTTACCTCCGGACATACATACACACAACTGCCTTTTATATATATGTATAGATAGATAACTTGAGAAGAAAGCACGGTTTTTACCAGATGAGCTATGACCTACAGCCAAGTACTCATAATATTTGTATCCATGGTGAGAGTAGAAGACTTAATAAGGATAATGGTGGTAATAATTGTATTGGTAGGAATAGTATCGATAAAAGAATCGCCAAGATTTTGCTAAAGCTCAATTTCACTCGCAAGGTCAATATCGAATCTAACAATGGCAGTAATACACCGGTGGAATCCATGAAATGGAAAAGTGGATGGAGACAGCAGGAGGAATAGGAACGGGGGGAGGGAAGCAGAGGAAATGGAGTGCTGAAAATGTCTTCTCTTTAGTGGAGGTCTCCATTTTGAAAGACTTTCCAGCAACTTCCTTTTGCAAAGGCCTTCTCTTTTCAAAAACCAAGAGAAGCCAACACTCGGAGATGATGAGAGTTATTGGAGACAGGGAGGGACAGAGGAGATTCAGCGGAAAGAGAAGAGAAGAGAGAGAGAGAGAGAGATGGAAAAGAAAGAGAGACAGAGGATTTTCTTTTGTGTGTTTGTTTGAATGTCAGTACAAGTTATCTTGGAGTGGGGTGTCCCTGAAAGAAGAAAATCTTTGTTTGTTATAGCTATTCTCTTAAAATTATACCTCCTTCATATGAAGGTGGGTGTAATAGAGAAAGGAATGGCTGTCATTTCGGTTTATTCTATTTATTTATTCATTTATATATTTTTATGGAATTTGGTTATTTTATTTATTTATTTTTTTTATCTAACCTTTGGCTTGAAACATGAGAATAGAATAATAAAAATTCAAATGAAAATTTTATATCCCAAAATTAATGTCTCCAAATTTTTATTTGCCTTTATAAACCAATTTTTAGGAGTAGGAAGCTCTAAAACTCATTTTACAGACAAAAATAGATTACAAAAAGTTGCCATCCCCCACCACTAATTTGGAGAGCTAAAAATTGACATAACTCTGTCAATTTTTGGGGATTTTCTAACTTTAACATAGTCCACACCTCGACAAAATTTCAGAAAAATTGAAGTGTGTGGGTGACATGGACTAGAGGTATTTAATAACTAAAAAAATGTTATACCATTTTTGACAGTTTATGCCTACTCCATCTTTTGCTAAGTCGTGCTAATCTGCACTGTAAAACTATCAAATAGAAAAATGACCAAATATTCAAACTAAAAATATTATGAATTTTCTTTTTTTTTTAAATCTCTTAATTATACCTGTGAAAATGTCTCCAAAGTGAGCGCTAGAGACATAGGGAAATTGTTCATGAGGCTATTGGCAACACTGTTGTGTTTGTTATGCCTACACGTGTGCCTGCCCATGCCATGCACAGTCTTGGCTTAGCACTTGTTTCTGATGGAGCTCCCGATAGATGCTACCACCAAGTGTGAATATTTTGCTCTGTTATTACTCCTTGATATGAAGGTGGATGTAGTAGTGGAAGTAATGGATGTCATTCAGGTTTATCCTATTTATTTTTTATATATTTTTACGGAATCTGGTTATTTTATACATTTATATATTTTTTTTATTTAACCTTTTGCTCGAAACTTGAGAACAGGATAATGAAAATTCAAATAAAAATTTTATACAAGGGTAATCCCAAAAGTAAGGTCTCCAAAGTGAGTACTGGGGACATAGGGAAATTATTCATGTGGCTATTGGCAACACTGTTGTGTTTGTTATGCATACACACACCATGGCTTAGTCTTGGCTTAGCAGTTGTTTCTGATAGAGCTTCCGAAAGATGCTATCGCCAAGTGTGAGGTTTGCTCAGTTATTCATTTTTTGAACACAAAAGGCATTAAACTGATTGAAATTCATCAGCAGTTAACGGAAGTGTATGGCAAATCATGCATGGATGTCAAAAACATCTACAAGTGGTTGTAGGCAGTTTGCAACAGTGACAAGGTTCAATGCTTCCTCAACACCATGGCAGTGAACTGGTATGACATGGGCATACAAAAAGTGCCACAGTGCCCACAAAAATGTCTTGACAGATATAGTGATTATGCAGAAAAATAAATAGATACTGAAACTTTAATATGATATAAACGTTATTGACAATTAGCAATAAACGTTTTTGTAATTTTTAAACATTTTGGAGACCTTACCTTTGGGATTACCCTCATATTATGATTTTGCTATGAAAAAATCTGAAATCATTAATAACTTAAAATTAATTGATTTTAAGACTTTTTTAATAGCATTTTTGGATTTCTTAGCCCAAAATGCCTTTATAAACCAATTTTTAGGAGTAGGGAAGCTCTAAAGCTCATTTTACAGACAAAAATAGATTGCAAAAAGTTGCCATCCCCCACCACCAATTTGGAGAGCTAAAAATCGGCCAATTTTTGGGGATTGTCTAACTTTAACATAGTCCACACCTCGACAAAATTTCAGAAAAATTGAAGGGTGTGGGTGACATGGACTAGAGGTATTTAATAACTAAAAAAATGTTATACCATTTTTGACGGTTTATGCCTACTCCAACTTCTGCACTGTAAAACTATCAAATAGAAAAATGACCAAATATTCAAACTGAAAATATTATGAATATTCTTTTTTTTTAAATCTCTTAATTATACCTGTGAAAATGACATTATGGTGGAATTTGCCCCAAGAGAAATTTTGGATTATTTTTATATAAAATTGTATCAAACTCAAGAAATCTTGAAAAACAAAAAAAAAAAAAAAAAATTTCAAGAAATGTTAAAAATTTTGTCTGTGGTTTTTATTAAAAACACTCATTAGGAATTTTTTTTTTTTTTTTCTTTTTAGTAAAAGAACTAAATTTTTATTTGATCAACACAACAAGGCATTTATTTAGTCATGTTTTGTGGTTTCTGAAAATTAGAAAGAAAAAAATCTTTTTTCTATCCTTCTAAAATCATATTTTAAATTGATCCAAGAGATTAAAAAATTCTATCAAAAAAGTCTGAAAGTCAACCAATTTTAAATATTGATGATTTCTTATTTTTTCATAGCAAGATCAATATCCCAATGTGGCACTGAATCCAAGAAAATTTTTTTTCTGTTATCATTTCACATATATTGAACATAATGCGTACCAAAAAGATAGTTTGGTGTTTGCCCAGAACTGAAGCGACAACATCAGTTAAAATTTTGCAAATCAGAAATCATCAATAACTTAAAATTGGTTAACTTTCAGACTTTTTTATAGCATTTTCGAATTCCTCGGGCAAAAATGCTTTTATAGATCATTTTTTAGGAGTAGGGAAGCACTAGAACTCATTTTAAAGACAAAAATAGATTACAAAAAGTTGCAATTTTTTGTAATCCCCCACCTCAAATTTGGACAGCTAAAAATTGACATAACTCCCTTAATTCTTGGAATTGGAAGCTCAAATTTTGGGGAATGTCTAACTTCAACATATTCCACAGTTGTACAAAATTTCAGAAAAATTGAAGGGGTGGGTGACATGGCCTGAATGATTTGACTTGAATTACCCAGATGAAAGAAAGGAAAAAGAAAATTGGGAAAAAGGTGAAAGAGAAATAACAAGATGGTGGTGGGGGGGGGGAAGAAAGTAGAAGCAAAAGTAGTCATTTATACATATATATCAACCCCTCCGCACAAGCAGGATGTGACACAAGGTCAATTTTTAAGCAGAGTTTAACAGGTTTGAATTCAGAGTTTTCCTTCTACTAGACTTATTGTCTAACCAAGGTTAAAGAACCAAGTCTACCCATAGCTGGAGGGAGAGCAGTTGGATGCAAACCTTTTCTCAAAAGTACTAGCGCTTTGGGAAATGTAGACATTCTCGTCTTGGATTTGAAGTCGGGTTGACAAGTCCATTTCCTAAGACTCTAGCCATTAACACCATGCTAAGTAGTCATTTATAAGTTTAGCTTAGTTTGGCACAAGACCAGAAATACCTGGCACCCAGTGAGAATCAAACTCACTCACAGTGGTCTGCTTGCCAAGATAGCTAATCATCATACCATACAAAGTGCCCAGGTAGAAGGAAAAGTAGACTAGATAAATGAAAAGAATGGAGAAAAAAAAAAAGAGAAAAAATTGGGAAGAAAATGAATGAGGAAAAGAAAATGGAAGAAGAAGAAAACCGTGAGAAAGTTGAAACAAGAATAGACAAGAGAAAAAAAAGAATGTTTGAAAGAAGGAAAAAATAGAACAAGAGGAAGCTGAAAAAAAAAAAAACAATCCAAAAAGAAATTTTAAACAGGGAGCAAGAGCTCACCCTCTCCACATACACACACACACCACACACGTCTTCCCCACTGAAACATCTTGAATTGTTTTCTTTTAATAAATAAGTAAAACTTGGGAGAGCAGAAGATGGCTGTTTGACATGACATGATGGTGGAAATATTCTAAAATACTCCAAGAGCATCATGGGAAGATGACCTTAACATAAACCACATAGGAAATTAAATTCCTAGTCATCCTACACTAACATTGTAACTAGGAATCTCTATTGTGGATATCAATAGAGATTTTTCTGGCCTTGGGAGTCAAATTATAAAAAGATATATATATATATATATATATCCAATATTGTTCAATAATATATGCCTTAAAGAAGAAATGCTGGCTAACACACACACACACACACACACACACACACACACACACCACATATATATATATATATATATATATATATATAATGTGTGTGTGTGTGTGTGTGTGTAGTTAGGCAGCATTTCTTCTTTAAGGCATATATTATTGAACAATATTGGATATATATATATATATATATATATATACACACACACAAAAGACCAAATGAGTTGGTGGTGGGAATGATTCTATCAATAATTTTTTTCATATATATATATATATATATAGAGAGAGAGAGGCGCGTGGGCTAGTGGTGAGTCAATTCGAGTTCAATTCCTAGACGAAGCTGTTGGCATTTCACATAGCGCTAATACCGTTGGGAAAGGTATGAATCCATATATTCTCCCTCCAGCTATGGATTAAATAGTAGGGCAGACTGGGCCCTTCAGCCTTGGGTAGGTAACCAGTCTAGGAGAGGGATAACTCTGAATTCAAAATTCCTGAGGTCAGTCGTTGATTGGGTTTGTAGCAACTCTTGATGCACCAATTCTTTCCTATCGACTGTGCCAAAAAGTGTGAATGGTCCATCACAAGCCTTCACCACTATAAACAAATCACTGTGTAGGTGTTCAATGCACAAACCCTTATGCATGAAAAATCGACAAGAGAGTCCATAATATATATATAGTTGTAGAAAATTTTTTCTCTCTACCACGGTTTCAGTGTTCAAAGTACACCTTCCTCAGGAGAGCTCTTTTCTACAACTATAAATGCTCTATACTTTACAAAATATATGGAGCCTTTTGACTGCTTATGCTACTGCAATGAAAATGTGGTAATAACTTTTTGATATATATATATATATATATTATATATATATATATATATATATATATATCAAAAAGTTATGTGTGTGTAAGTAAACAGTGCTCAATATCATGGATAGAGTATTTATTTGTAAGTTAGGATAGCATGGACCTAGTCATTGGCACTTGGTTACTGACAGTTTCTCACCTATGTGATTATTCAAACCAACTTGTGAAACCATATAATTGTTTGCAAAAAAAAAAAAAAATGACCTTCGCATTAAACAACCCAACAAGAGTTGACATGCCATAAAAACAACCAACCAATATATATATATAAAATAGAAAAACAAAATAGTCCAAAAAAAGATGAATTTATTCTTGATGGTGAAGTTGACATTAAAACATTTCGATTTTTATTAAACCTTCATCAGGACATTATGATGGAAAAAGTATTGTCTAAACAGTGATGGATGTTTTTTTATTTTGGTTTTGTTGCTATCAGCTGGACAGTGAGAAAGTCTATCCCCTTTTCACAACACTAGACCATGGGTTCAGTCGGTAGAGCATTCGGCTAGAAACCACAAGGTTTCTAGTTCGATACCAGCCCTCGCCAACTTGGTGTATGATTAGCACAGGTATCTGTGCAGTAAAATAAGTAGGTGTGGCGCTCCATCTCAGATGCAAAAACAATCTCCTTGGTCTAGTGCTAGTGAAAAGTTAATTTTTAAATTTTGTATAGTAAGGTTTTATTTAATTTATTTTTGTTAGGTATATATGTTGTAACTAATTCACCAAATTTTAAAATAGAAATTGATAAAAGTTTACCCCAGAATTTTATATATAGTTTAAAATTGTGGAATTATTATGCATATATTCTGTGGATTTTACATGGGTGCAGCTAGTATATATATATATATATATATATATATATATATATAAGCCCAACTTGAGGATATACGTAGACAACCCTGAAAAATATTGATATATTTATATAAATATATGAGTAATTTTGCTATTCCATAAATGTATATTGAATTGTTTGTGTGTATATACTTTTTGCACACATATACATACATATATATATATATATATATATATATATATATATATATATATATATATATATAATATAATTTAATTTATATAATATTTGTATATGTAGACACACATACATATATATAATTTGAATTTATATAATATTTGTATATGTAGACACACACATTACATATATAATATATATATATATATATATATAATATTTGAATTATATAATATTTGTATAATATATGTAGACACAACACATTACATATATATATATATATATATATATATATATATATTATTTGAATAATATATTGTAGACACACACATTATATATATGTAAATTTCTATTTAAATAAATACATAGAAACTGTGTGTGCACACATATATATATATATATATTATATATATATACTTTTATAAAAGAATGATTCTGTATGTATAAAGCTATAAGGATTTATTATATATATATATATATATATATGCGTGTTTGTCTGCATGCATGCACATAGATAAGAATAATTCTGTGTGTGCCGAAATCTACATGGATTTGCATGCATGCATGCATATATATGTAATATATATGTATATATATATGTATATATATATATATATATATATATATATATGAGAGAGAGAGAGATTAAGAGATATAATCTATGCATATTTTCTTTGATAAAATGGATGTTTTTGGACAGAACTATTATTGCTTTAAGATTCAATTCTGCATGATTTCCTTCTACTTACTAAAAAATACCCACAATTCTTTCTTTCTTTTCTATAACTTTTTCTCTTTCTTTTCTTTTGCTCCATTCGGAAAGCTATTAGTAGCCTTGCTTGTAGACCGGTGTTTAAAGCCTTGAATAATTTTTTTTTTTTAATCCCCCTCTTTAAATCAAAATCAGTAGATTGTTTAAAAACAACCTCCCTGCTCACAAACGCATGCACATGCTTACATACATACATAGACAAACACAGAGAGAGAGCGAGAGAGAGAGAGAAAAAATGAAACATGAATCAAAATATGTTGTTTCTTGGGTCACTGAATGTTAAGTGCTGCATTTAGCCATTTCATGCGTGAACATCATTATTATTTCCATTTTTTAAATTTTTTGTTGTCTTCTTCCTAGCTTTAAAGACATCTCTCTGAGAAGAGCAGTGAATTTGTATGCTTGTAAAACCAGTCTATAATCCCATTTGTTCATCCCTCCGATTCCGCCCCCACCCCCCTCATCCCAACAAACCCCAGCAAGCTCTTCACTCTCATTCTGAGCGGGTCAGATCAAAACCGATCAAATGAAGAGTCTTAGGCTGAGCAAACATTCTTTCTTACTCAGCATAACTTGTGACCAGAAGTTCACGGAACTCTCTACTCTTAAGGAGTAATATTTAAACCTCTTGTGGTGTAAAGGTTATCATCATAAGAAATGGACACGGCAACCCGAGTTCAAATCCTGGGCAAGGCTGGTTTGGTTTGGTTCATTTTATTTTATTCAACCTCCATGGGTCATTTAATGCTGACAAAGTTTTGAAATAAATTCATTCTTAATGGATAATCAAATTTTGTTTATAAACTGATGTTTTTCTATCTAACCCATAAATGGGACTGGGCAAGGCTGTTGGCATTTCATATAGCATTAATACCATTGGGAAAGGTATGCATCCCACTATTCTCCCTTATCATCATAAGAAATGGACACGGCAACCAGATTCAAATCCTGGGTAAGGCTGTTGGCATTTCATATAGCATTAATACCATTGGGAAAGGTATGCATTTGACTATTTTCCCTTATCATTGTAAGAAATGGACATGGCAACCTGAGTTTGAGTTTTATTTAACAGCATATCAACCTCCCTGGGTCATTCAATGCCAGTGAATGTGTGGTTCTTGTAATATGTTGGAAGGCTCAGAGTAACATTTCAACGTAGGTGAAAATATACATAAATGAATCCGGAGGATCCAGTGGCTTCGGCCCTGGACCACATACATTAACATTGTTGATCTCAGGGGGCCATACCCTCAGGCAACACCTGCTGCCTCAATTTAAAGAGGCAGAGCTGGGTTTATTGCTCGGTGCCTGAGGCACCCCCCCCCCATGATAGGATCAACGCATTTTTTGCACCTGCCTCCCTTGAGGTTTGGTTTGTGGGTGATCCCACATTAATAGGGCCTTATACCTAATCCGTACACGTGGGGTACGTAGTAAATATTCAAAGAAGTAAAACATAACATTATTATTTATTATCTGAACACATGGATGAATGACATACATAAAATACAAAACAGATAGGACTAAAGTCCTATGAGTCACTTACTGATAGTTGGGGGGCAGAGCACCCCACTTGATGCACACAGACACCATGTGTCTAGCTCATCTTTTGAGGATTCTGGACTGAGAGAAAGAGAGTAAGAAATTCCTGCGCTGCTGTTTAAATACCCACCCAGTAGTGTCACCTATTGGTGAAACCCTTGCAGTAAGGGAAGATAACCCTTTGATGTCTTCTGGTTTGATATTTTTGAAGAAGTCTCTTGTAATATTTGGAGCGGATTTGTCTGAGGCTGTTGCAGTTTAGGAGGACAAGTTTAACAGTGAGCAGTACCTTGCATGTTGAGCATACTGGGGCATCCTCCCGTTTAAAAAGTTGAGAATGAGTGATGTGGGCGTGCCCAATATGCAGTCTGGAGAGTATCACTTTTCTGTTTTTTCTGTGGCCTGCCGGCTACTCACATCTTGTATATCGTGGAGATTATTGTGAATTTGATCATCCCATACTTTTTGTCATTATATATTTGTTGATGGTGACCCAAGTTCAAATTCTGGGTAAGGCTGTTTGCTTTTCATAAACAGTTAATACCATTGGTAAAGGTATGCATCCAACTATTCTCCCTTTAGCTATGGATGAATAGTAAGGAAGATTTAGCTCTTTAACCTTGGTATGACAACTGGTCTAGGAGACATATAGGCATAAAATAACCCTAGACAAGTTGAAGTGCTATTAAAATCAATCAATCAGTGACCCACAAGAACTCTTCATATGAAACAGTTTAGAGCAATTGTTCCCAAACCTTTGGAGGCTAGCACCCCCTTGGCTTCCCAGTGGATTCCTAGGACCCCCTTAGCTTCCAGTGGATTCCTAGGACCCCCTCATAAACACATGTGAACATACTATGAAAATGGAAAAAATGGAATTTCTTAAAAGTGAAAATGAAAAAAAAAAATGGAATTTACGGAAAAGTGGAATTGGAATCAAGGTAAATTTTAAACGAAAAATTGAGGGCCGGTTTAGTTCAGTCGGCTGGGAACCTCAATGTTCCTGGTTTGATACCGGCCCTTGCCAACTCAGCATATGAGTAGCACAGGGATCTGTGTGGTAAAGTAAGGAACTGATGGTTGGTGTGGTGCTTCACCTTAGATGCTAAAATAATCTCCTTGGTCTAGTGCTAGTAAAAAGGGGATAGACTCCTTCGCTGTCTAGCTGATACCAACTTTAGGCTACCCTGACGACTTTACTTAATTACAAGATTGAAATCAACGTGCAGTGCTTACAAATATGAGCTGAGTTTTGACCCTTGTAGTTGTCTACTGACTCTGCTCTCTAGCCTGGCTGAGCAGCATGTAGTAACTGCTGTGCCATTGTATATGTTGTGCACAGGCATCAAGCAAACACACAAAACTTAATAATAATACAGGAATGCTCATATTGCATCTGATGATGGGAATAACTAGGCAATTTCTCTAGGTTCCCTGAAATAGTCTATTATGTTTCCAACCTAAACCTTTGTTAATTTCCCTTATATATGCTGATTGCTACTTCTTCACAGAAGAAGATTTACTTTGTAGAAATTTATATATATATATATTTGTGATATGTTAAACTACATAAAAACTTTTGATTGCCTTTTTAAACTCACCCTTTTAGATTTTATTTTGGCTCAGTCATAAAGCATTTTTGTCTTTTGTTTCTTGGTTTTTTTGTTTAATTTTAAAGAATAATTTCAAATAAATTAAATTTAATATTAAATTTGTATAAAGTTTTGTTCTCATTTTTTAAGAATCCAGTCTGTATCTTTTGATTTTTTTTTTTCTTTTTTTTTTTTTCTTGGGTTTTATACAATAAATCATTCAGTAGACAAAAAAAAAAATCATCTAACATATTTTGATTATATTTATAATCTGAATTGGTGATATTGCAAAATGAAATAACACAAGGCCAATATTTTGATCATTTTTAATAAAGGGACATGTGTAGCCCCAATAATTTTCTTTTTTTTTTATCAATTCATTTCTTTTGACATGACTTTCTTCACTTTTTTTCTCATTCCCAATTGAATTGCATCCCCCCTTTACTTTCTCATATTATTCCTCCTTCTTTCCATGAATTCTCCCTCTTTCTATCTTTCTCTTTCTATCTTTCTCTTCTTTCTCTTTTTCTTTCTTTCTCTTTTTCTCTCTTTCTCTTCTTCCTCTTTCTATCTTTCTTTCTCTCTTTTCTTTCTTCTTTTCTCTCTTCTCTTCTCTCTTCTCTTTCCTTCTCTCTCTCTCTTCTTTTCTTCTCTCTCTTCTTTCTTTCCTTTCTTCTCTCTTCTCTTTCTCTCTTCTCTCTCTCTCTCTTTTCCTTCTCTCTCTCTCCTCTTCTCTCTTCTTCTTCTCTCTCTTCTCTTTTCTCTCTCCTTTCTCTTTCTCTCTTCTCTCTCTCTCTCTCTTTCTTTCTCTCTTCTCTCTCTCTTCTTTTCCTCTCTCTCTCTCTCTCTTTCCTTCTCCTCTCTCTCTTTCTTTCTCCTTCTCTCTCTCTTCTTTCTCCTTCTCTCTCTCTCTTTCTCTCCTTTCTCTCTCTCTCTCTTCTTTTCCTTCTCTCTCTCTCCTTCTCTCTCTTCTCTTTCTCTCTCTTCTCTCTTTTCTCTCTTCTTTCTCCTTCTCTCTTTCTCTCTCTTCTCTCTCTCTTCTCTTCTCTCTCTCTCTCTCTCTCTCTATCAAAAAATAAAATCTTTCTCTTTATTTTTTTACTCAATTTTTAATCCTTTCTTTTTATCTTTATTCTTTTTTCTTTTTTTTTCTCTATTTTATTCGGTTGTTGTTAATTTCTTTCTTTCAGCCTTTAATTTGGACTTTTTCTTCCTTTTTTCCATTTTTTTCAGCATGTCTTTTTTTACCTTTTTTTCTCCATTCACACTTGAATTTCCTTCCTTTGTTTTTTATTTTTTATTTTCTCATATAATTCCTCTCTTTAACCTTTCTTTCTTTCTATGAATTCTCCACCCCCCACTCTCTCTCCCTTTATTTTGATTACATTTATAATCTGACTCAATAATATTGCAAAATGAAATAACACAAGGCCAGTATTTTGATCATTCTCAATAAAGGGACATGTGTAGCCCTTATATTTTTGCTAATTGTTTTATTAAAAAAAAAAATAAACTGATGAAAATAGCAGATATGTCAATAAAGAAGAGTCATCGGTTGGTACCACCTGGCTGGAGCCATTGAAAATGTTTTGGGAGTTCAGGGGGAAAAAAAAGGGTCCGAGTAGTAGCATCAAAAACAAGGGAGCATTTTTATTTCCTTTTTTAACAAGACCTATATGACAAAATCTAAATGATGAACACTTAATATCTCTGCTTCATAAAATGATAAAACTAATATGGTTATACATGAAAGCCTCCGTTTTATTTTGAGGGTTGATCAAACAGTAGACGAAGTGGGGTCTGGAAATAATCAATATCTGTTAGAGCCAAGGCTTTGATTAATCTGTATTTACCCAACCCCTCTGCTACGGGCACAATATGACACAAGGTCAATTCATAAATGAAGTAGAGCTGTTATTTATCTGAATTTTTTAGTTGGCACTTGATAATTTGCTTTTTTTTTTTTGCTTTTTTTTGTTTTGTTTTGTTTTTGTTTTACGGCATATCAACCTCAGTGGGTTATTTAATGCCGATAAAGTTTTGAAATAAATCAATTCTTAATGGATAATACATTTTTTTATAAATACATTTTTCTATTTAACCCATAGATGGGACCCTAACAGGTACTACCACTCCGGGTCAGAGTGGACCAGGGAGCAATGGTGATGAAGGGGTGCTCCACATTCCCCAAACCTCCAGAACTGGAACCTCACCATCAGATAGTTTAACGTCATTCCCAGGACATGTAGACCCGCAGCCACCGCCTTCTAGCACCCATATGATAAAGAGGGGTTGGGGCTTGCCATAAGGGCAATAGGGTTGGGAAAATCATATAGGTGCTAGGGCTTGACATGACCAGCCGATTGATCGGAGGGGGCCTTTCCGACTGCCCGTCTAGCCCAAGATAGGGCCAAAGTGGAGTATTGCATGTCATGAACTGCTCATCCACCTGGGTTTTATCCTTAAGCATCACGGGTCGCCACCCACGGCCAACAGGTGGTCCCATTGGGTGAGTCTTACCCCTCTGCAGATATACAGTTGGTGCATTCTAACGTCCCAGCCAACAGGGCGGTTGATAATTTGTATTATCTAGGCTTTTTGGACGGTTGTCGCCATCTTTATTGTTTCTTATAACTCCGTTTGGGCTGGGTTAGCTCAGTCGGTAGAGTCTTCGGCTAGAAACCACAAGAATCTGAGTTCGATACCAGCCCTCACCAACTCAGCGTATGAGTAGCACAGGGATCTGTGTGGTAAAGTAAGGAGCTCATGGTAGGTGTGGCGCTCCACCTCAAACGCTAAAATAATCTCCTTGGTCTAGCGCTAGTGAAAAGGGTATAGACTCCCTCGCTGATTGGCTGATACCGACTTTAGGCTACCTTGGCGACTTATAACTCCGTTTAGTTCCTCCTCCTACTTACTCCTACTGCTATTCACTTTGTATTAAATAGAACCATGAAAACATCACACTACTCTACACCTGATGATGGCACTAAGCAGTGCCGAAAGTACTCGTGATAGAACCTTTGGTGGATTCGTTAACCAACTCCACCCAGACATAAAAAGCTGGCCAGGCAATTGGAAAATATCGAAAAGAAACTCGTCAGACATGAAATGTCTGTCGTGTTCAACCAAACATGTATAAAGGAAAAAATACTGCCAAAATATACTTATCTTTATTGTTATGTACACAACATTTCGGCTAACAGGTAACAGAATGAGAACAATCTACCCCACTGGATTAAATAAAGGGTTCAGTTCGAAGTTCCGTGATTATGACATATAGGCCCCTGACTTTGACAAGAACACCTCAAGAAGGCTGGAGAGCACATCAGCTGAAACATTGTGTATATAACAATAAAGATGAGGTCAACAGTCCGAAAAATCTAAATGATATTTGGTTTGAAAATCATTCAGTTACCAAGTGCCGTTGACCTCATGTCTATGCTGCCCTAAATTATATTTACATGCTCTATCAATGATATGGGATACACTTATAAATATAGCAAACTATATCAATAAATTATTGTGTGTGTGTGTGTGTGTGTGTGTGTGTATATATTATATATATATATATATATATATGAGAGAGAGAGAGAGAATTTTAGCAATATATTCATAGCAATACAATTTTATATAGAAGATAAATGTGGAAAAAAGAGGGAGATAGACAAAGACAGCAATATATAATATATATATATATATATATATATATATATATATATATATATATATATATACTTTGGTGTGGTACCAAGTTCCTTGGTACAAGGTGATTCTAGGTGGGCCTAATTCTCTACCAGTAGTTTGTTGTAGAGTTCAGGTTCCGTATGAGAGCTCAATGTTTAATTATTGTAAACAGAGCAAAGTTATTTGGGAATAAAAGGCCTTAAATACCATGGGTATCGTGGTTATGGACCATTTCCACTCGCGAGTATGCTCACGAGCTTCTTCAGACCACTGATATATTTTTAAATGTATGAATATAAAATGAGTTTGGCCATGTGCCTGTCTAAATAAAATATATCAGTAGTCTGAAGAAGCTCGTGAGCATGGTCCATAACCACGATACCCATGGTATTTAAGGCCTTTTATTCCCAAATATATATATATATATATATATATATATATAGTGTATGGTTGTCACTTGGTGAGTTAGTAGTGGGCCAAGATTGTCCTGTATTATTAGAGGAGGGCTCAATATTTCGTGGTGTTATTAGAGGAGTGCTCAATATCAGTAGTAAATAGTATATATATATATTGCATGGAAGTGATTCTGCAATCCTGGGTTTATATATACACACATAGTGAGGTAGAGAGATATTGAGGATTTTTAGCTATATATGGATAACCGATTCAGAAACTAGAATGAACAATTTGCCTCATTGTGTCCAGTTTTATTATCTCACCATTGAGCTACCACTCAACACTGAAAGCAAATTTTTTCCCCGCTGTATTTTCAAGCCTTAGAAGTTTTATTTATTTATGTATTTTTCAGGGGAAAAAAATGCGTAAAATAATAAAGTAAGGAATTTTGCTTATCGGTGGGAAGAAAGAAAATTGTTTTGTTTTGTTTTTTTTTTCTCAGAAAGCTTTCAATCCTTTATAAAAATGGACACTTCCTTGAAAATTGCCAAATATTCACAGGAGCTCAAGAACGATTTTGAAATTTACAAATAAAGAAAAAAAGAAAAAGAAAAAGATGCCACTACGAAATCAGAAAAATCCTGGTTAAGTTTGTGACTTTCTTTCGAAAGAACAGAACTGCTGGTGCGTCAAATTGAATTTAATCGAGCGGGCCCTAATGTTGACGATTATCCGAAAAATGTCTACAAACGTTTTAAGGTGTCGACAATTTCAATATTAATCCATTTTTATTTTATTTTTTTGTGACATGCATGTGGGGAGGGGTTGTTCTTGAATGCAAGATTTGTCTTGGTAAATATGAATGATTGGATCGACTGGTGCCTTGAATTTTTTTTTCTGGTTTGAGAGGGGGGCGGGAAGCTGTAAATTACTTTCTCTTCTACAATTTTGGCTTCCATCTTTAATTTCCTTCTGATTTTTTTCCTCTCTCTCATTTTCACTTGTTTTCTCTCTTTATCCCTTCATTTTGTTTCCTCTCTTTCTTTTCCGTGAATTCTCTCTCTCTCTCTCTCTCTCTCTCTCTTGTATCTTTCCCTTTATTTTTTCCGCTCAATTTTCTTAGCCCCTGATTTTATTCTTTTATTTTGCTAGTTTATTCAATTGTTGATAATTTCTTTCTTTCTTTCACTCTTTACTTTGGAATTTTTCTTTCGTTTTTCAATTTCATTTAATTTGGCATTTCACTTATTTCTTCTTCGCTCATACCCACTTGAATTCCTTTTTTTGTTTTTCTTTACTTTTTCATATTATTCCCCCTCCTCTCTCTCTCTCTCTCTCTCTCTCTCTCTCTCTCTCTCTCTCTCTCTCTCTCTGTCGTATTAAAAATAAAAATCTTTTATTTAATTTTTTCCCCAATTTTCTTACCTTTTATTTTTTTTTATCTTATTTTTTTTTTATTTTTTTTTTTTTTTTGCTATTTCATTCAATTATTGAAAATTTCTTTCTTTTTTCTCATTCTTTATTTATGGGTTTTTCTTTTTTTCTCTCATTCTTTACTTATGTTTTTTTCTCATTTCCATTTTATTTCTTCATTTTTTTCTTATTCTTTATTCAATTATTAATATTTTTTCTTTCAGTCTTTACTTTGGGCTTTCTTCATTCTTTTTTTCTTTCTTTCTTTAGACATGTCTTTCTTCACATTTGTCTTCTATCGTTCTCACTGGAATTCTTTCTTTTTACTTTTTCATTCATTCTTTTCTTCCTTCTGAGCTTTCCTTCTCACTCTCTTTTGTTTTTAGATTATCTTTTTTTCTTTCACTTTCTTTTTTTCCTTTTCTTTCTTTCTTTCATTTCATTCTCTGTCTTCTGGGCTTTTTATTTACTCTTTCCTTTCCAGATTTTCTTTCTCTTTCTCATTTTTCTTTCTTATTTCTCTCTTCCTCTTTTCTCTCTTTAATTTTATTCTCTTTTTCTTTTGAGCTTTTCCCTTCACTCTTCTCCCTTTTGATATTCCTTTATTTACTTTTCCCGTTTTCTCATTTTCATCTCTCTCTCTCTCTCTCTCTCTCTCTCTCTCTCTCTCTCTCTCTCTCTCTCTCTATCTCTCTATCTCTCTCTCCCCTTTTTAGATTCTCTCTCTTCCTCTTGCCTGAGATATTAGGTCTCAAAAGAGAAACAAAATGGGATCCTGTGAACTGGAATTTCATTTTCAATTTGATTTGATATCAGAAAATGAAATTGAAAACAAGAAGAAAGAACGAACGAACGGAAGACATGAGTAAAAAATTCCACAAAGTAAAAAAAATCAAGAAAATGTGTCGTCCATATTTTCTGATAAATGCAATCCCTTGATGTCAAGGTTGAGAAGAATTGTGATAACAACACCAGTAACAATAACAACAACAATAATAATAATAAATATTGCAATGACAATAATAAAGATAACAAAATCACTAATAAATAATAATAATAATAATAATAATAAAGACAAAAATAACAATTATATTAACAAGTGTAGTAATAAAGCATCAATATTAAATGCAGCCATAACAAGATTAACAATTAATAATGGAGATTCGGTCTCCATTTGTCGATTACCAAAACTATGTCACTGCTTACGACACAATACCGAAAATCTCCAATATATAGAATAAAGATCAACTCTGTAATCAGTTTTAAAGATTATTTTTTTAATCTCTCCCCTTTTTTTCAGTAACAAGAAGTTAACTAAAAAGATTTTGTATAAAATTTATGTGTAATATCTATTAATAATGGAGATTCGCTTCCGGTTTTTGTCTGTAACAAAAACTGCGTCACTGCTTACGTCACATTACCCAACACATAATCCAACGTCATAACATAGAATAAATATACTCAAAATGTGAGTATGCAACGTTAGACAATCCTCATTGTTTCAATAAATAGATGCCCAGCGTTATATATTTATATATAGATTGTTTTATTCTAATATATAATATTTAAAGTTATCTGAACTGTTTCCATTTCAAATTGTCTTTCTTTCTTTCTTTTTTTACTCCTTTTAATAAATTTGACGATTTTACATACTTATGGTATACACTCTATGACATTGAATTTTCAGCTCCCATCCCCCCAGGCAATATCTTTCAAAAAAATTATTTTTTACATCGCCCGGAGCGTGTCTTTTGATTTTGCTAGTTTGATTAATAATTAATAGATGCATGCAAAATTTTATTCGAAGTTTCCATTTCTAATTGTTTTATTTTTCATTTTTTTTAATTTTTTTTTTTTACTCTTTTAATAAATTTGATTATTTTACTCTCTTATCATACAAACCCTCTGACATTGAATTTTTAACTCCCATCCCCCTCAGGCACTATTTTTCAAAAATGTATTTTTACACTGCCCGGGGCCGTTTTTTGTGCTAGTAACAATAATATCATCAGATAGAACAATGATGAAAAAAAACATTACATTAATAATGATAATACTATGTAACACAAATGTTGGTATCATTAGAGTATGTGGCCTACCTTTTGAATGTGGCCTACAAAATTATGTCTCTCTTATAGTATGTGGCCTACCATTAAAAGCGTATTATAAGGTTATAATAATAACTGCTAACCCTAACCCTATTTCAGAATTTTATAATATTTTAGAATTAAATAGATCTCTGATTCATGTAAATTATGGATAAATTTTTTTTAATTATTCTTAATTACTATATACAGCTTATGACTGAATTGCATTACTTGAAATTGAATATATGTGAAAAATAATTAATTTCAATAAATTGCCTACTACTTATATCTATAAATATACTCTTACTGAGGTAGGACACCTTCAAACCGGGTAGGCCACATACTATAACAGAATCAAAAAGATAGGCCATGTACTATAATGGCACCCAAATTTTGTTCCTAGATTGAATATGTTATTTCATATTTACTTATGTTGCCTAAGTTTAAAAATCCTCAATATTCCCTTTAAACTTTGCTTTTGTGCCATGGATAATGAAATTTAGAAATTAACCTATTTTATACATAAGTAAAAAAGTAAGTGTGGAATGGCCTATTGTTGGTATCAGCTGAACAGTGAGAGAGTCTATCCCCTTTTCACACCTACCATTAGCTCTCCACTTACTGCACAGATCCAAGCTAGTAGTGTAATATTTCTTTTTTTTTCTTTTTTTTTTCCCTCTTGCTTTGTGTTAAACTACATCAAATGGTGAAATTTCAATTCTGGAGCTCTGGAAAGTGTAGAGTATCCTTTCACCGCCATTACTCCCAGGTCCACTCTGGCCCGGAGTGGTAGTACCTGTTAGTATCCCATCTATGGGTTAAATAGAAAAATGAGTTTGAAAAAAAAAAATTGAATACCATCAAGAATGAATAAACAAACATCTTCAGCATGAAATAACCCAACAAGGGTTGATGTGCCATAAAATCCAACCAACCAACCTCTTGCCTTGTACCATTGCTATTTCTCACCCTATTTGATACTTTTTCTCTTACTTTTTATTGGGTGGTGTCCCAGTGGCATAAAGGTTAATGTTCTGGTCTGCAACATCAAGTAAGCCAGTTCAAACTCTAGTTGGGATATTATGTTCATTTTTGGTCTAATATCCTTGGGAAAGGTATGAACAACCTCACCCACCCTCCAGCTATGAGTTAAATAGTACCACTACTGTTCTTCTACAAGAATGACCTTGGCATTAAATAACCCATGAAAGTTGAATTGCCAGCAAAGTATGTTTTTTTGTGGCCTTTCATTGTTTAAATTATTTTTCTCTTTTTAGTTATCATATCATCACTCTGTCATTCCCATTCCTTCTTTTGGTTCTGGTTTTATTCCCAAATATGAACAATTTTATCTTATCTTTTTAAATTGTCTTTTTCTTTTTGTCTTTCCTTTTAATGATGGACCCCTGTCATCTGCTTGTGTTTGTTATCTCCCTTATCGTCTGCTCAACTGCTTTCAATATTCTCTATCATTTAATAAAGTTACTTCTGTTTTCAGGGAGATCTTTTTTTCTTCTTTTTTTGCAAACGAAGAGGAGGAGGAGGAGGAGGGAAACTGTAATTGTTTTCTTCTCCTGGTTATATATATAATCTTTCTCATCTTTTTTTTTCTTCTCTTTTTACTTCATCATCTTATCATTCTCTATAGTCTCTGTTATCTTTAGTTCTGGTGTTGGGGACCAATGTGTAAAATGGTGGCATGCTTTCAGGATCCCACACCAGACAACACCACATTGTTTTTCGACTCCATCCCACCCACTAATTCAATGCACTCTCTTGGCTTGTGATTGAAATATTACACTGATAATATGTATGCATATAGATAGATAAATGTATGCATATATACTTATATAAACACACAGATGTACTCAAGATTTTATGTGTGTATATATATATATATATATATATATATATATATATATATGAGAGAGAGAAATGAATGAACATGTATATGGGAATAATTATATGAGTAATGCACATCTAATTAGATGTAGATATGTGTGTGTGTTTCATGAGTATTGCATGTATGTGTAAATCTAATTGTATCTTTCAGTTTGAATATATAAATATGAGTGTATGTACCCATTCAAATTGAATAGAATGAAATATAAAGAAAGATTTCTGTCTGTTTGAATATTAATACAATGACCAAGTGCACATCATTTTATACAGGAAAATTGGTGCAAAAACAAAAAATCAATAAAATCCACACCCTATTTTTGTCTCAGAGGGAGTTGAAAAACTTTTATACCTCATTTTCCATAACAAAAGTTAAATAAAAATATAATAAAATCAATGGTATATTTTTAAAAATTGATAGTCAAGTTCCAGTTTTGGAGGCCTGGTAATGTGGAACACCCCTTCATCACCATTGCTCCCAGGTCCATTCTGATCCGGAGTGGTAGTACCTGTTAGGGTTCCATCTATGGGTTAAATAGAAAAATTTGTTTACAAAAAAGGAATTGAGTTTTTAAAATTTTCTTCCAAACTATCGCTACAAATCTTTGGAAATGTTGCCTGCATTAAATAACCCACTGTGGTTGATATGCCATATAACAAATAATTTCCAATATACCATCTTTTTTTTTCTACCTCTTTTATCTTTAAAAAAAATATTTCTTCCTTTTTCCCCATCTATTTATTTTCTCTTCTTTCCTTTTCTGGGTAGGAGATTCCTCATGGCATAATGGCTAACGTCTTGGATTTTGATATCATAGTAAACGAGTTCAAACTCCAATTGGGCTATTATGTTCACTTTCAGACTAATACTATTGGGAAAGGTATAAACTCCCTCATTTCTTCAGCTATGAGTTGAATAGTACCACTACTATTCTTCTCCAAGGGTTGCTTTGTATTAAATAACACATGAAATTTGATATGCCATTAAACAAAAGAAACCTAACCTTTCCTATTTTTTATTTGCTGTGTTTTTTTAATCAATTTTCTTCATGGTTTTTTTAATCATTCTCTTTTTCTCTTTTCTTTTCCTTTCTTTCCTTTTCTTTCTTCATTATCTTTTTTAAATCAGTTTGCTTCATGTTCTTTTAGTCTATCTTCCTCTTTCCCTTCTTTCCTTTTCTTTCTTCACTGTCTTCTTTTAATCAGTTTTCTTCATGCTCCTTCAGTCTATCTTCCTCTCTTCCCTTTTTACTCTCTTTTTCTCCCTCTACTACTTTACCCTCACTCCATCTTTCTAATTAATAACCAATGTTTTCCTTCTGATAATAAACTATGGAGCTCCTGGTTGATAATAAATGAGTTCCACTTATTCACAGAACTTTATAACCCAAAATATTTATTTATTTGTTTTTGTTTGCTGTTTGTTTTTTTTTGTATTTTTTTTTTGTTTTTGTTTTTTAAGTTTTTCATTCTGCTTTTGAGTTTTGGGTTTTTTAAAAAAAATTGTTGTTGTTGCTTATATCTTCCTTATTTTTCCATTTTCTTTCATTTTTTTCTAAATTTTCTTATCATTTCACTCCCTGCTATCTCTTTTATTATTGTTATCTTTTCTCTCCCTAAAGACTGCAAGTTGTGAAATGTTATCTTCATTCTTGTTAAGTGTTTTGCCTAACACACTTATATATACACATACATACACATGTGCACAAACCAACACACATGCGCACATATAGTGTATGTATGTATGTGTACTTGCATATTTACATATAATATACATGTATCTGTGTACGACTAGAAAGGAAAATAACTTACGACTTAATTACACCATTAATACCCAAAACATCTACTGTATAACATTTGTATGCATATATGTATATGAAAGAATAAATAAATAAATAAAGGAAAGGAAAGAATGTTGAATGGATAAAAATGGTTTAATAAAATGCTAACACGTGTTTCAGTCGAGAGTTTGTCCATAAACACATTGTATTCTATTTATTATTATTTTAAATATGAAATAAAATAATAATAGAAAAATATAAAATATTTAAGTATACCAAGAAAACGGCCTTCTTCAGGGCAAAATATTTGATGTTAATACAATATTTACTTATCCTTTCAACATATTGTCAGATTCATTTCCACTTTTCAACTCACACACACACACACACACACACACACATATATATATATATATATATATATATATATATATATATATATATATATATATATATATATATAGTCTCTCTCGTCGATTTTCGACGCATGAGTATTCATTCAGTGAACAACCAACGCAGTGATTTGTTTATATATATATATATATATATATAATGTGTGTGTGTGAGTTAGTTATGCTAATTTGTTTGAGCCATGGTAGGACTGATTTTAGTGATAAAACTACTGTTGCTCCAAGTCTTTTTAGTCTTGATGAGGTAGTAAGCGAAACTGTTAATTATTAGACCTGATTCATTAGGATTGATATTATTTATTTATATATATATATATATAGGAAACTAAGATTTTTGAAGTAGTAACAAATTTCATTAGTTCAAAATGTTTCTCGGCTTTAGGATATAAACGAAGAAGCAATATAAAGAAATATGTTAAAGTTTTTATTGTGCAAAATGATTTTTAATTGTGCCATGGACTTATTGATGTACCTGAATACGTTACAAGATTTTGTAATTATACATAATACAATTTTTTTATCTTTGTACCAACAAACTGTATTCACTTCCATCATTTTTGTGTTTAGGATTATTTTCCTGTTTTTTTAATCTATTTATTCATTTATTTTGTTTATTGATTCTTTAACCATTTTTCGTCAATTAACCTTCCTTTCCTTTCTCTTTTCTTTACCGTATTTCCACAGAACCTTGAACGCAAGAAAACGACCCACCCCCACTTCTCCGGGTTTTAAATGGATCTCATTGTTGTTTCCCGCAATGGACTCACACTAAACAACATGTTCATTTTTGTGTATTTGTTACCGTACCTGTTTAACACCTGCATAGGTGTAGACCTCACCTACTACATGGTAGAGGGCAACAATCCAAACACCTACCTGGGCGACGTTGCCTCTGACTCTCACCTGATGGACAGCATACCCCTCCAAGATCGAAACTTGATTCGGTTCAGCTTGCTAAGCCAGGGAGACTCTGACAGGCCTCTCCTGTTCCACATTTCCAAAAACACGGGCAAACTCTATTCGGCGCAGACCATCGACGCCGAGACGCTGTGCACGCGCAACGTCGAGTGCTTCAAGATGGTCGACGTGGCCGTCCGAAAGGCGACGTCCTTCATCAAGATTCTCGAAGTGAAGATAATCATCAAGGATATGAACGACCATCAGCCGGAGTTTCCCCTGAAACAGTTCAGCATCGATTTTTCCGAGGACGACAAGAAGGGCATTCGCAAGCTGATTCCCAGCGCGCGGGACGACGACGTCGGGGTCCAGAACTCGCAGATTACGTACCACCTGAAAAAGAATCTCGACGAGCCGTTTGCCCTGAACGTCTCCCGGAGCGTCGACGGCACTTCGGAGCTGAATATCATTCTGCAGGAGACGCTGGACAGGGAGATGAAGGCCTCGTACAGGATACAAGTGATGGCTAAAGACGGTGGATCGCCGCCCGAGCAAAACGTGTTGGATGTTTATATTTCCGTAACAGACGTGAACGATAACCCGCCTGTTTTCTTCCAGAGCATCTACAATGTGTCCGTTACAAACGAACATCATGGAGTTTCACCATTTGTCATTTTGTCGGCTAGCGATTTGGATTCGGACAAAAACGGAAGAGTCGTGTATCGATTTAGTCCCCAGACCTCGGATGCTGCTAATTCGCATTTTAAGCTTAACGAAGTAACCGGGGAGATATTTCTCCAAAAGAAGTTTTCGTCCGGTCAGAAATTAACCCATGAGCTGTACGTGAAGGCAACCGATGAGGGCACGCCCTCGCTGAGTTCCATAGCGATGGTCTTGGTCAATGTCATTAACTCGCAAAACAACGCCCCGCGGATTGACGTGAACTTTGTCTCTGTGTCATCGGGTCACACCATATTCGAGAATATCGAAGTTGGGAGCTTTATCGCTTATGTGAAAGTGACGGATCACGATGCAGGTTTAAATGGCGAGGTCAGCTGTGACCTCCATCACGACAAATTCCAGCTTCAGACATTAAGCACGAAAAAGTATAAAGTAATTGTTAAGAACCCCGTTGACAGAGAAACTCAAGACCACCACGAAATTACCATCCGGTGCCAGGATCGAGGTTCTCCGCCATTAAATAGCGTCAGCAAATTCTCCATCAAAGTAATGGACGTAAATGACGAGAAACCGAGGTTCTCTAAAGAGACATACAAGTTCACGACATACGAAAACGAAAAATCGAAAATCCCCGTGGGTTACATCAACGCGACTGACCCAGATATGGGACCTGGCGGTAAACTCACCTACTCACTGCTCACCAACAACAAGAACTTCTTACCGTTTTACATTAAAGACAATGGACTTATTCTGACGGTGATGTCACTGGACCACGAATTTCAAGACATTTACCATTTTCAGGTTCTGGTCAAAGACAGCGGGTTGCCATCACTAAACAATACGGTCAATGTTATCGTTAAAGTCAAAGACAAAAACGACAATGCACCATTCTTTACATTCCCAAACGTTAACCCCTTCACGCTGGACGTTCACTATCACCCATACCGTACAAACAACATTACCTACCTCCGGGCGTCAGACAGCGACAGTCGAGAGAACGCTTTTTTGAAATACGAAATTCTACGCGGTAACGACAAGCAACTATTTATCGTTAACCCTTACACAGGATTATTATCCTTTACTCGGGTGGTCACTCCCCAGGATGCAGGGTCGTATGACCTCCAGCTTGCAGTAAAGGACAGTGGGATACCTGTCCAGTCGGCAATGACCAATATATCATTGAGACTGACTGTGAGCAATAAGACGTCGGAGGTGGTCAGTCCGATGCATGTTCAGTCAGAGAACAAGATTCAGCTATATTTGGTAGTAGTTATCGTTGTTATTGCTATAACCGTGTCTGTGCCAGTGACAGCAGCGATATCCATATGCATAATACGGTGTAATAACCGTAGAAATGTGTCCAACGACAACCATTCGAGCATTTGTGCCTGTGAACAGCGAAACGCGAAATGTCCATTCCATGTCTCCCCTTCTTGGCCTGGTGCGCCCATGGCGCAGATAGCTGATGGTGCCATGTCTTCCAACAGTCTACCTCCACGGCCGAAAAAGGGACCAAACTTGGGAAACGAATTTAGCAGTGTAGATAACTGTACAGACAACAAAGCGGCGTCACTACCGCCGGATAGTGATATTATATATCAGGTAAGTGGTTTGTTTTCTTATTTGTTTTTAAATTGATGAAACTGAAAGGTATGAAAGAATTGGAGTAAAATGCCGGTAGGGATGTCCAATGTGCAATGTCAAATTTAACCGCTCCCCTATATTTAACACAATGAGAGTTGAATAAAGGTTAAAATTATCTTCCCAAATTTTGAATAAAGGTTAAAATTATCTTCCCAAATTTTTTGGACCATTAAAAAAACTCCTGATGATTTTTATTTTTAAATTTCAGCTGACGGAAATAATGAAAATTATGAACGAAAATAATGTTTACATTTTCGCACCATTAAATCAATTGAAATTTTACGTAGCTAAAAACAAGTTATGACTACCGGCTTTAAAAAAAAAATCTGTGAAAAATCAACTAAGAATCAAATTTCGGTAATTATTCATCTGTTGATGAAATTATGTTTAAAATAGAGGTTTCCTAAAATATATTAAGAGATAATTTTTTACAAGATCCCCCCCCCCCCGTTTATTTTTTTAAATTTGAAAAAAAAAAAATGAACCGATAAAAAGGTTTTTAGTTTATTTCTATAAAGATAAGAGTCTGAATTACTATATCAGAAGATTTTTATCAGTTTCTATACGTGATATTTTTATTTAAAAAAACAAAAACACGAATTCTGAATTCTGCTAAAAAATGTCAATATTATGACATTAGCAGAATTCAGAATTCATTCATGGTGTGAATTTGACATGGCAGATTGGACATCCGTAGTCATTAATGAGGAGTATGAATTTTTGGTTGAAAGTGCAGTTTTTGGTTTGGCCTTCTGGGATTAGGGTTCAAACCTCTACAATTCGAGGAAGAATCATAAATGGTCAGTTTAGAAACTGCTATCGCGACTTAAACATCGAGACGGATGCGAATTTTAAACAGATAGTTTTAAGTGGTGTTAAGTAGAAATGGACCGTCCCATTAAAATAATAGGAACTTTTATAGGCAAGCATTGAACAACTGAAGTTACCCACCCCCCCCCCGATGCTATAAAAGAGGCTATACTTTAGAGGCCATGGAATTGGTATTCATACTTGATACTGAATAATACGTAACTAGCAGGACCTTTGGATATACCACAGTAAGAGTTATTGCCATATATTTGAATAGGTAAAGATATGTAAAAAGTATAATAATCTTGATTTAATTCTCTCTCTTTTTTTTCTCTCTCTTTCTCTCTCTCTCTCTCTCTTCATCATCATCATCAGTTGAAATAGATTAGCGTTATTTTTTTTTGCGTTCTCATCCTGTCTCTCTCTCTCACTTTCTCCAACTCTTTCTTATATTTTTTGTGTGACATGTCCTTTCTTTCTTTCTTTCTTTATAATAAAATCGGAATGGTCCATTATTTAGCTGAGGTGACGGCACTCATACGAAATAAGAATTCGGTTGATAAGTGACACCAGATAATATTGATTTACATTCATCTTGGACGATTTGGACGGTCTCATTTTTAACCATAGGGTGTTGCAGGATGATAAAGGACGGAAGATTTATGAACACACCTATTAATATGTAGATTGAGTCAATACTACTACTTCGTTGTTGTTACTTGCTACTTCTATCAAAGTTAACTTCTTTTGCCCAGTTAATTGCCCGCAACTAGGTGTGTAAAGGATAAAACAGATTGACATAACATGTTTAACAAACAACTTAGATTAGGTATACCCAATTAGACGAAAAATCTGTGGGTTTTTTTTTTTTCAATACAGTTTAGACTCCTCCCCCGTTTGAAAGAAATTTACCAAAACTCAGGAATTATCCAATTTTAATGAAATTTTCAGTGTTGATTTATCAATGAATGAATTTTTGGTAATTTTTTTTCAATCGCGATTGTTATATTAATTTTGTAAACATGCCATCTTTAAACATCGTTTCAGGCTATACGCGATCGAAATTGACCGAAAACATCGTTTTAGATGTATCAAAAATAAAGTACATGTGTAATATTATTTTGCTTTTTTTAATTTTTTTTATTGATGTTACTACTTTTCGACTAAAACAAAAATTCTACCTTAAATAAGCGATACCGGCCCTCACCAAGGCAGCGCAGGAGTTGCAGAGCTTGGACAATCTGATCTGTGCGGTAAAATCGGGGCTGACGAGTGGTGTGGTGCTCCACCTCAGCAAAACAATTTTCCTGGTTTAGTGCTAGCGAAAAGGGGATAGACTTCCTCACTGTCAGGCTGATACCGACAATAGGCCACTTCGCCAAAAAAGTAGTAATTGATCAGCGAGACTAGCTTCCTAGCCATTACACCACGAGGGGACGACCTATATCCGAGAATTAATGTATCGTCGGTGACATAGTCGGCTGAGGTGTTCATTTCTGAGCTAAAGTCCATGTAATTTAAATCTTTTACTTACTGTCAGTTGGGTAAAATGAAATGAGACTCGCTCAGCGCTGGTTTAATCAATTTCGGTTGTGTCTTTCTCGGGACGAGGTTTATTTTTCCACCTGGCGGCGTTGGCTTCTCTAGAATCAAGTCAAAACACGGCAGGTACATCTTGTTATAATGGAGTTTCGGTGTCTATCTGTCTGTAACCGATACTGTCACTGCTTACGTCACAATACCCTCAGGAATTGCGTAACTTTATAAATGAATATTTAATCTATAATCAAAATCATTAATAGATAGAATAAGTCTTATTTATTAACAATGATTATATGAAAATCTGAGATTTGCCTCAAAACATCACTAAGAAATAAAGGTTTACGCAGTAATGTGGTTAATTTTCATACTGGTTTTAACAAAACCAGGTTTAATAAATGTTGATGTTATTGATCTCTTACAATCATTGTTTTATTCCCAAATGTAATTAAAATCAATCCCAATGAATGATTTTATACAGAAACTAATTAAAATAAGGGAAATCTTTTTCTTTTTAATTTAACATATTTATTTCATTATATTAAAACTTAAATACTTACGCCGAAGAACAAGAAAAAAGGTCATCTTTGTGATGTGTTTTACGTCCAGGGCCGGTGTTATCCTTTAAGTGAACTAAGTGATCGCCTAGGATGCCAACATCTAAGGGCGCCACAAATTCAGGGCAAATTAAAATGAGAGGAATACTGTAGTAGACAGAATCGGCCATAATTCGACACCTTCTTAGTCAATGGAGGAAAGAAAAACTGAAGAAATATGTCCGATGGCAGAATTGTAGTTAGTTGAAGACCAAATGTTGGGACTTAACTGTTTAGTGAGAAGGAATTAAAAAAATAAAGCAAATGATTTAAATTTACTTATATCTGGTTGATGATTGTATGTATTACACTCACACACACACACACACACACACACACACACACCACACATATATATATATGCCAATTTAAAAAAAAAGATGACCTTGTGTCCGCGATGAAGGCGTTGGGTAAATACATACTTTAAAAAATATTTTGATATATAAAAAAATTATGAAATAAAGTTTTCTATTGTTTGTTTTGACTATTTCCTGCAAAATATATTGAATAAGAGTTTCCAACTGTTGGGTCACGGACGAGCACTCACCTGCAAAGCACGTGCTACCTGGCTGTATAGGAACTTTTATGATTTGATGATATGGATCAATACGAGTCATCTGCACTTTTGCTAATTCTCTTTCCTGCGTCCCACGTCCACTAAGATATCTATTTGATAACTAACTTTAAAAATGAAATAAATTAGACAAATATATTGTCAAGGAATGAAACTTATTTTTATTAACATTGCTTGTACTACTCGTTTTTCCGGGACGGGGGAGGTCGTTTTTTTTTTTTTTTTTTTTTTTTTTTTGTTTTTGTTTATTGACAATTATACCCCGATATTTTCCTGATCCCCACTAGGCCACGACCGACACAAGGTATTTTAATGTGGTTTTCTTCGTATTAAAAACCGAAGCTCAAACGATAGCTAGTGCAAAAAATCGTAGTTCTCGTCAGCATTCCCCTTTTGGGTATCTCAGCTACAGGGAAATAAACCCTACCCCCTCCACAGACAAGGGGGCAGGTCTAGACCATCGATGGTGACGGGCAGGTGCTGCCTGTTTGGGACGGCCCCTGTGGGACAACGTGGTGGATTTAACTTTGAATCTCTTGAAGGGAAACCAGAGTTTCCCCTGCTCCATATTTCCGTGGTGTACTGGCTAACGGGCTGAACTGTGACATCGTAGTAAGTGGGTTCGAACATCAGTCGCGTTATTTCATTCACTTTCAAACTAATACTATTGGGAAAGGTATGAACCCCATCAACTCTCCCACAAGCTGTGGGTTATAAATAGTACCACTAGTATTCTTCTACACGGGTGATTAGCATTAAATAATTACGAAGATTGATATGTCAGGTACCACCAATTTGACCCTGTGAAATTTACCCCCCCCCCTATATTTAACACCATGAAACTTACAGAAAATTTAATATTTTCTTGAAATTGTTTTTCCATTCTAAAGAAAAAACATAAAATAAACTCCTGATGATTTAAAAAAATTTTTTTCAGCATACGGAAATAATGAAATTATGATTGAAAAACAATGTTTTCATTTTTGCACTGTTAAAATCAACTGAAATTTAACGTAGCTAAAAACAAGTTACGATAAGAGATTTTTTAAAAAATTCTATGAAAAATCATTAATAATCTGATTTTCACGAAAATTTCCATAAATGTTTACCATTGGATGTAAATACATCGGAAACAGTTTTTTTCTAAAATATTTAGTCTATTCCCTCCCCCCTATTTTTTTTTATGAGATAAAAAAAAATGACGCGTCAGAAATTTTTTTTCTTTATTTCTATAAGATAAGAGTCTGAATAACTATATCAATGAATTGTATGAATGTACGAGGTGTAGTTTTTTGAGGAAAAATAAATAAAAAGAAAAAAAAATGTCAAATATTAATATTTTGAAAACTTTTTTTTGTTTTGTACTATATTCTATTAAATTGTCAAAAGTGTGATAAATATTTTTATTTTCTGCGTGAAATAAATTAAATATTTCAAAAATCGAATTTTTCACGGATATTTAAAAATATGAATTTTATTATTCAGGTGAACTAAACATTGGTCCGATACGAGCTCGATTAATATTTTTAAAAGAATTTTGTAATTTTTATTGTTGAATAGTAATGTATGATCCTTAGAATATACGGAAGAGCATAGCTGACATATTTGTTTTAAAAGAGACAGACGCTTCTAAATAACCGAAGTTTGTTCCTGTTAGGCTGACAGTGTTAGCGTGAAAAAAAAATATTTTACTTAACTTTTTTCAATAATTAAATAAAAAGTAAGTATAATAGATTATTTTATCAGTTTTACTTTTACTGGTTAATCATAAAAGGAAATAATTTGTAACTTATCTGTCTATATTACGGTCTTAAAATTACTCTTTCGCATGTAATACGGGCAGGTTTGTTTATTTTTTAAGATAACGATGTAATTTTTCCCAATCGGATAATTTGATCTTGGAATTAACTATTTTTCTTTGTAACAACCCTGTACGATCTTTTTTTTTTTTTTTACGAGATTTTTTATAAACAAAGTTCAGAAATGTTTTATTCAAGATGGCCTAAATGGTTTGGTGGTACCTATGTCACTGATCAAAGAAACCAAACCAAACCATTTACTTGAGACTACTGTTTAACAACGAAATTGAGTCCTATACTTTTATAGGAAGTATAGATTACTGCTAAAGAAATAGATCTTTTTGTACGTCGAAGTAGTGATCAAGAAATTCTATCTATGAAAATCTTTGTAGAAAGCACTGAAAGTTTTAAATTGAACTTTTCCCTCGTGAGTTCGGTAAATAAAAGGTGTCTACAGGCGCCTGCGCTAAAGATTGAAAGAGTTTTAACTTCTAATTTACTCAATGTCCGCGTCTGTTTCAACAAGCTATCATGAGAAAAGAAGGCCGCTTGAGAGTTTCTTTGGAAGCGGTATTAAGGAATATAAAAGGCATAACTGTTAGGATACCGTAGTGGTTATTGGACATTTCATAAGACGAAAGTAATAAGAAAGAAGAAGAGTTTAAAATGTAACGAGATATTAATTCACTGAAATCAAGATGCCAACTAAATCTTAGCCGCTAAATTAAGCGGGAAATTATGAATGATCAAAAGCGTAACAATCTGTGTTATTTTTGTTTCATGTTAATAAATTCCTGGGAAAAGTTTATCTCCCATATGACGCTTTTTATATTGCTTCTTTTGCGGGTGTCCGTAGAAAAAAATATTGTCTACTAAATGAAAATAAATAAAAACAGACTCTTAAAAAAATATTTAGACTAAAAAAAATATTTAGACTAACAAAAAAAAAGTCCTCCAGGCGGTGTAAAAATTTATTTTTGAAAGATATTACCTGAGAAGGTGGGAGTTAAAAATTCAATGTCAAAAGGTTTGTATTAGGCACTGCCAAAGTTGCCGATCCATATTTTACAAAATAAATTTACCCCCCCCCCCCACGCACAATCACCGATTGAAAAAAATTGACCAAAAATCTGGGTATTATCTGAGTTTAATGAAATTTTCAGTGTTGATTTATCAATGAATGAATTTTATAATGCATCAGTTATTTTATTTCAAAACTTTATTTGTTTTTTTTTTTTTTTCAGGTCACTTAACTCTGCCCCCCCCCCCCCACACACACACTGATTTTTTGGGTGCAAAATATCGGTAGGGTTATATAAATTTGACAATAATTACTGTATAAATAAAGACAAAAGACCGGAAGTATGAATAGAAGAAGAAAAAAAATAAGGGTGCAATCCTGGTAGAAAATAAGTACCGAAAATCGGAAAATAAAATGAAAATAAAAACTAAAAAGATAATTTTTGGAGATCTTTTTTTTACTCATTTTGATAATTATTTAATTGGCCATTATATTATAAAAGAAAAAAATACACTCGATATTTGTTCTGTTTAAAAGCTGGGTGGGGGCTAAATTTTCAATAAAAATAATTAGATAACGATAATAAACAAAACTAACTAGTTTGTTTATTATTGTTATCTAATTATTTTAAATAAATATTTGTTTTTGAATCTAAAAATATGAAATTTGAAACTTAAAATTAGACGTTTCATATTTTAAATGAATTTTATTTATTAATTTACCATAGAAGAAATACCTGATTAAATCAGAAAGTTTTGTAATGAAATAACTGATGCATTATAAAATTCATTCATTGATAAATCAACACTGAAATTTTCATTAAAATCGGATAACCCCCTGGTTTTTGGTAAATTATTTTCAATTGAGGTGGGGTAAATTTATTTTGTAAAATATGATTTTACGTCATCTTAAGTAGTGTTTACGACATATTTGTGCAAAAATAGTTTAAAATGTATTAAAAATAAATTACATGTGTAATATTGTTTTGTTTTTTTGTTTGTTTTTTTACCGATGCTCATTATGTTACTACTTTTCAACTTCAACAAAAATTTGACCTTAATAGATTTAATTAATTTTAATTCGTTCTTAAAATGAAAATGATTCATCATTTTCGCAGACCCTATCAAAAGCGTAATAACCTGTGGTTTTTTTTTCTTCATGTTAATAAATTCTATAAAAAATTAGCGATAAATTTATGGAAAAAATTATATTATATTTTTTTAATTATTCTTGAATCAATTTTATTCTTTAATATTTTTATCGTAAACAAGCAAATACTATTTACAACACAGTGTAATTTTGAAATTATACAAAATTTAAAAAAACTTATATATATATATATATATATATATATATATATATATATATTTTTTTAATTTTGGCTTGGTAATTTTTTTTTTTAGGTAAACGATCCTTCTGTGAAGCGTACTATGTATGATATTTGTAAAGTCAGTTTTCTGGCAAGCGACATTTGGTATTATGGTATTACCACAAAAAAAAATAGTTAAAGGAAAATACTAGGGTGAGTCAAAAGTTTTGCAATATTTTGGTAATGTGAGGCACCACTTGGCAGTTCTAGGTGCTATTGCCGAGGTCAAAGAAAAATTATTGAACCATCTGGTCACTGTAATCCGATCAACTGTACCTTCACATTTTGAACAAAAAACGTTTTTGGTTGATTTCACAGTATTATAGCCCAACTCTAACTTGTAAAGTATAAGTTCCCAAATTAGACTAATTTCACATTCATCTCTATGGCTTTCAAATCACACACAGTGAAGCAATGCACAACATGTCAGCACACCAACTACCACAATGAAAGACAAAGCATTAGTTCCTGAATTAGACTGTACATTCATCTATGTGGCTTTAAAATCATAGTGAAGCAATGTACATGTCAGTGCACCAACTACCACAATACTACCAACCATAACCGGTATCTTTCCACTGCTTTGGTCATGTAATATACATGCCACAAACTAGCACATTAGGGTAGGTCGATTTTTTACTTTTTTAAAATATCAAATTCTTTCAAACAGCAAAAGTTGTGTCTTGGTATAATAAATACGGATACCAAAAACTAGATCTTTTACTTGCAAACAGAAAATATTGTCATTTTAAACGAAACGAATAAAATATAACTAGAATTTAAATTGAAAATGTGCCCCTCATCATCCCCACACCTCCAATATGCTTCTTTTTACCTAATAATTTAGCTGTAACAGTGATAACATTTTAAAAGATTGAAATCTATTTCCTCAAACGAAGGCAAAATTTTGAAGAAAAATATGTGTGGTAATTTTTTATGTTAATTTGCAACTTTCACCATAACGTCTCGTTACAGTTCCAAAATCGTCCTACCCTACAAGCCATTTTCAATGGTTTCTGACTGATTTCTTAGCACTGGATTCTGATGACAATGCCCCAGGTTCTTAAGTTCCCAACTATCCAAAAAGTGACCAGTTAATTTGCCACTTTCGCCAAATGGGAGACATTACAGTTCTAAAATCGACCTACCATACTAGCTCATACCAAAATATTGCAAAACTTTTGAGTCACCTGGTATTTTTTTTTTTTAGCTTAAGGTAGGTGCTCATCTCCCCTTTAGTTTTCCAAGAAATTTTCAATGGTTTGTTACTGATTTCTTAGCGCTGGATTCTGCTGGCAATGCCCGAGGTTCTTAAATTCCAAGCTATCCAAAAAGTGACCAGTTTTGAGTTGAGCTTTTGGTGCCTTGAAAAATACCAGCGTTTCTAACATGATATAGCTGTAAGGAAACATATCAAGTGTTTATCTTGATTACAAAAGGCATGAAAAAGAAAAGAAAAGAAAAACCGATTTTTGGCAAACAACAACGAAAATCCAAGTAAGCGCTGCTGAGAAATTTAATCTGCTTTACGCGTTTGGTTATTGGGAAGTTGGGGGTGGATGAAGCGGTGTCGGTGGTTTTGAATGTACATGATACTTGAACACTCATAATGAATCAAACGTTTGTTGCCTCAGAGGCAGGTAGTAAATGCATTTGCAGGGATTTATTCGATGTTGTTTTATAGGGCCTGGCCAGTGGGATCTTGCATCTTTTTTTTTTCTTTTTTTCTTTAGGGGTTTTTATTCAAAAGATACGACTTTGAATGTGTGTTACACAACGAGAATGAGGAATGCGTGTTTTTTTTTAACACGGATTTACAATGTTCTGCTTTTGTGGTTTCTTTCGTCGTCTTGGTTTAAATTGAGTAAGCAATGGATTTAATTGAATTTGTGTTAAAATTTTGGATCTTTCACTTGGATGTGTTTCTCCTGACAAGCATAGTTTATGGAACTGGCAGTTAGCGGGTGGGGGTGTGGGGTGTCAGTGGTGATGACAGCAAGATTTTTACATGACTCCAGGCCAATGGTTTAATCTAACCAGATTTTGGTTTGGTTATCAAATCTCCTGAAGGTCATATTTCTATGGAAACCGATGGGAAAATGATCAAATTGAGAAAAGAGTTGAAAAGAAAGGTAAAAGAAATGAGTAGGGAGAGAGAGAAGGAGGAATGAGTTGAGAAAGAGATGAGTTGAGATGAGTTGAGAAAGAGATGAGTAGAGAGAGAGAGGAGAGAGAGAGAGAGAGAGTTGAGAGATGAGTAGAGAGAGAGAGAAGGAGGAATGAGTTGAGAAAGAGATGAGTAGGGAGAGAGAAGAGGAATGAGTTGAGAAAGAGATGAGAGAGAGAGAGAGAGAGAGAGAGAAGGAGGAATGAGTTGAGAAGAGATGAGTAGAGAGAGAGAAGAAGGAGGAATGAGTTGAGAAAGAGATGAGTAGAGAGAGAGAGAGGAGGAATGAGTTGAGAAAGAGATGAGTAGAGAGAGAGAGGAGGAATGAGTTGAGAGAGTAGAGAGAGAGATGAGAGAAAGAGATGAGTAGAGAGAGAGAGAAGGAGAATGAGTTGAGAAAGAGATGAGTAGAGAGAGAGAGAAGGAGGAATGAGTTGAGAAAGAGATGAGTAGAGAGAGAGAGAGAGAAGGAGGAATGAGTTGAGAAGAGATGAGTAGAGAAGAGAGAGAAGGAGGAATGAGTTGAGAAAGAGATGAGTAGAGAGAGAGGAGGAATGAGTGAGAGAGAGAGAGAGGAGAGATGAGTGAGAGAGAGAGAGAGAAGGAGGAATGAGAAAGAGATGAGTAGGAGAGAGAGATTGAGAAAGAGATGAGTAGAGAGAGAGATGAGTTGAGAAAGAGATGAGTAGAGAGAGAGAGAATGAGTTGAGAAAGAGATGAGTAGAGAGAGAGAGGAATAACTAGAGAGAAAGGGACTTGAGTATAAAGAATAGAAATGAGTTGAGGGAGAGAGAGGTATGAACAGAGGGATAAAGGAATAGAGAGAGAGGTATGAGTAGGAGGAAAGACATGAATAGAGAGAGAGAGAGGAATGAATTGAGAGAGAAAGGAACAGGAGTAGAGAAAAAGGATGAGGAGAAAGTAGAGAGAGAAAGAAAGAAACAGGGAGAGAAGTAAGTAAAGTCGTCGGGGCAGCCTAATGTTCGTATGAGCCATACAGCGAGGAGTCTATCTCCTTTTCACTAGTGCTAGATCAAGGAGATTGTTTTTTACATCTGAGGTGGAGCGCCACATCTACCATCAGCTCCTTACTTTACCACACAGATCCCTGTGCTACTTATATACTGAGTTGGCGAGGGCCGGTATCGAACTAGGAACCTTGTGGTTTCTAGCCGAATGCTCTACTGACTGAGCTAACCTAGCCCCGAAGAGAAATAAATAGGGAGACAGAAAAAAAAATGAGTAGAGAGAAAGAAAAGGGAATAGGTTGGTTGGTTTTTATGGCATGTCAACCCTTGTTGGGTTATTTTATGCGGAAGATGTTTTGTTCATTCTTTATGGGTATTTAATTTTTTTTTTAACTCAATTTTTTTAAAACATGTTTTTTCAAACTTTTTTTTAATCCATAGAATGGACCTGGGTCAAAGAGGACCTGAGAGTAATGGCGATGAAGGGGTACTCCACACTTCCCAGAGCTCCAGCATTGGAACTTCACCATTAGATACAGTTTAACATCATACACAGGACACTAAGACCCTTAGCCCGCGTCTATTAGCACATATATGATAAAAAGGTTGGGGCTTTGCCATAAGGAAAATAGTGTTGGGACAATCATATAGGAGCTAGGGCTTGACGTGATTAGCCAATTGATCAGAGGAACCACTCTAACCGCCTGTCTAGCCTCATTAGGGCCAAATTGGAGTGCGACATGTCATGGACTACTCAGCCACTAGGATTCAGTACTTAAGCATAATGGGTTACCACCCATGACCAACAGGTGGTCCCATTGGGGGATTTTACCCCTCTGCAGAGTTTCAGTCAGTGTATTTTTCTGTTCCGGCTGACAGAATGGATTATTAGAAAATGTGTGGAGATAGGGAAAAGAATGCGAGAGAAAGTGAAATAATAGAAGATTGGAGTGACTAAAAGAAGTAGCTATAAAGAGGGATAAAAAACATTAATGAAAACAGAGAGATAGAGAGAAAAATGAATTGAAAGAAGGGGAGAAATAGAGAGATCAGAGTGAAGAGGAAGAGAGAAACAACATAAAAAGGACTGCTCTGTTAGCGGGGATTAGAATATGCTGACTGTAACACCTACAGAGGAATAAGACTGGGGTGTCTTGGGTATGACACTAAACTACATCTGCTGGTGAGGCTCCAGTACTGAAGCTCTGGGAAGTGTGGAGTACCCCTTCATTGCCATTACTCCCAAGTCAATTGTGACTCAGAGTGGTAGAACCTGTTAGGGTCCAATATATAGGTAAAATAGATCTGTTTGAAAATGATTAGTATTGATAGGATTATTTGATATCATATAACCATGTGCAAAAAAAGCTTTTAAGAAACTACTCAGAAAAATGTTAATATATATATATATATATATATATATATATATTATCAGGGATACCCTAAATGAAGCTAAACTGCGTTTTTGACAAAATTACTTTAGCCCCCCCCCCCCGAAAATAATTTACCAAAAATCAGGGAATTATCGGATTTTAATGAAATGTTCAGTGTTTATTTATCAATGAATGATCTTTATAATGCATTATTTATTTTATTTCAAAACTTTCTCATTTTTTTCAGGTCACTTAATTTTGAACCCCTTATGTTGGGGGCGTAACATTTTGTTTGAGTTGGTCTTACAGTTTTCTAATTACAGTATGAATAAAGAGATAAAAGACCGAAGTTATGAATAGAAACAAAAAAAATTTACGGTGGCTTTTCATGAGAAAAAAAATAATAGATAATTAATTTTTTGGAGAATTCTTTTTTACTCATTTCGATAATTATTTAATTGGCTATTATCTTATAAAAGAAAAAATTATACATCGATATTTTTCTGCTTAAAAAGTGGAGGGGGTACATTTTCAATCGAGTTTTTCTTCAAAAAGTATACTTTGATGTAATAAAATAAGGTTTGCATTAAATAGATATTTATTTTTAGAATCTAAAAATATAACATTTTAAACTTAACATCATGCTTTTCCTATTTTAAATGAATTTTATATATTAATTTTTCATAGCAAAAATACTAAATTAAAGTTTTGAAATAAAATAACTGATGCATTATAAAATTCATTAATTGATAAATCAATACTGAAAATTTCATTAAAATCGGATAATTACCTGATTTTTGGTAATTTTTTTTCAATCGCGAATGTTACATTCAAATTGTAAACAAGCGCTTTAAAACCCTTGAAAAAAGGTGTTAATGGCGGATCGCGTTGAAATTGACCAAAACAAATCGTTTTAAATCAATCAAGAATAAACTTCCTATGTAATGATATTTTTCTTTTTTTTAATGATGGTCATAATGAATAATACATGATAAAAAGCAAATAAAAGACAAAAGAAAAAGTACAAATCTTATTATAATGGAGATTGTGTGTTTTTCTGTCTGTAACCGAAACTATATTACTACTCAAGTCACAATTCCCTTTGTTATTTACGTCACATTCTCCATGATTTTATTTATATTTAAACCTCAATTTTTAATAAAATTGCTTCACCTTTTTATTAGTGTTGTCCATATCTACATACTAATAACATGCAATTGTATTTATATATACAAAAAATAGCGGTTTACAGTGTGAATGGGAAGGCTAATTTGCATATTGATATTAAAAATGTGATTTTATTAAATATGTGCTTAGTATTATTGATTTCTAATTGTTTGGTTTTATTCTAATGAATATAAGCAAAAATCTCTTCAATGAATCTTAAATGAAATCCATTAACAAGAAAAAATAACTGTCATTTTATTCTTTATTTCCTAATTTAACTAAATAGTTAAATAAGTAAAATTCAGCAATGAAAGACGGGAGTGATAGAAGAGTAAGTTTCATTTCTATTTTTCTATTATACCCCCACTCTGTTACATATCTTTTTATCTGCCTTCTTATTAGACTTTCTAATTTAATACGATATTTCATTACATTAAAACTTAAATACTTGCACCCGGAGGGTGCATATATTTGCTAGTAACAATAATAAAAATAAACAATTTAAAAACAAGAATATATAAAAGATAATAAAACAAATATATAGTAAAAAAATTTCTCGATCTATTTATAAGTATAGATAAGAAATTTATCTATAATTTTTAAGTCCCGGGCAATGCTGTGTAGCTCTGCTAGTTATGTATAATGTAACTGTATTGCTAATGATTTTACTATAGATATGCATTCAAAATCAGATAAAATAGATTAATGGTTTGAAAATAATCCCAGTGTTACTGACAGAGTAGTCATATAAAATGTACAGTGTTAATCAACACTAATGATTTATTGTAGAAAAGTATTGGAAAGTGAATAATAGTGAAGAAAGTAAAGAATAAACAGTGGGATGGGAGAATATGTAGACAAAAAAATGGAAACAGAGAGCTGGAGAGATGATAAAAAATAGAAAATGATGGAAAGAGAGAGAAATGAAGAGTATGAAGTAAAAGAGAGAGTGAGTGAGAGAGAGAGAGAGAAATGAAGAGTGTGAATCAAAAGAGAGAGTGAGTGAGAGAGAGAGAAAATGAAGAGTGTGAATCAAAAGAGAGAGAAATGAAGAGTGTGAATCAGAAGCGAGAGAGAATGAAGAGTGTGAATCAAAAGAGAGAGAGAAATGAAGAGTGTGAATCAAAAGAGAGAGAGAAATGAAGAGTGTGAATCAAAAGAGAGAGAGAAATGAAGAGTGTGAATCGAGAAAGAGAGAGAAATGAAGAGTGTGAATCAAGAGGGAGAGTGTGAATCAAAAGAGAGAGAGTGAGAGAGATGAAGAGTGTGAAGTGAGAGAGATGAAGAGTGAAGTAAGAGAGAGAAAGAAATGATGAGTGTGAATCAAAAGAGAGAGAGAGGGAGATAGAAATGAAGAGTGTGAATCTAAAGAGAGAGAGAGAGAGAGTGATGAAGAGTCTCAAGCAAGAGTGGAGAGAGAGAGAGTGAATCAAAAGTAAAAAGAGAGATAGTGAAGAGTCTAAAGTGAGAGAGAGTAAAGCAAGAGTGGGGAGAGTGATGAAGGAGGTGAATCAAGAGTGAAAAGAGAGAGAGTGAGTGAGGAATATGAAGCAAGAGAGAGTCATGAAGAGTCTCAAGCAAGAGTAGAGCGAGAGAGATAGTGAAGAAAGAGAGAATGAAGAAAAAGTGAAGAGAGACAGACAGTGAAGCAAAAGTGAAAAGAGAGAGAGAGAGAGAAAGTGAAGGGGAGAGAGAGAGAGTGAAACAAAAGTGAAAAGGGAGAGAAAGTGAAGGAGAGAGAGTGAAACAAAAGTGAAAAGAGTGAAGCCAGAGGAGAGAAAGAGAGTGAAAAGTAAAGTGAGAGAGAGAGAGAGTGAAGCAAAAGTGGGGAGAGTGATAAAGAAAGTGAATCAAGAGTGAAAAGAGAGAGAGAGAATGTGTGTTATGAAGCAAGAGTGAAGAGATAGTATGAAGCTAGAGAAAAAGAGAACAGAAAAAGTGATAAAGAAGCAATGAATAAGAAAAGACACAGAACCAAAAGGCTAATGGCGAGAAAATAGTTTCATGAAATTTTGATCCAATTAAAATGACACTCCGCCCACAAACTTTTCCTTGTGCACGTGCTGTCTCTAAAACCCCTTAGAGTTTAAAACTATCATTGCAAATACAAATTGTTTCAGGGATTTTTCTCTCCAAAGATATTTCTAGAATGTAGGCTTGAGGTAACTTGATCCGTGAGAGTCACTTGGAACAGAAATCAATGAAATGTCATTTACTTCTGAATATCTGGCTGTATTTATTTTTTTATATAGAAAAGCAAAAGGTGTAAAAATTATCAGTATGAGTTGTAGTAATGTGTACTATGTAAGTGATTAACAAGAAAGTATATATTATGGTGTAAACCAGTTTTGAATGTGTAACCAGTAAAGGGAGAATGAAATTGGTTGGTTGTTGGTTGGTTTTACAGCATGTCAACCCTTGTTGGGTTATTTAAAGCTGAAGTTGTCCTATTAGCTAGTAAAGGGAGTATAAACTTGGTTGGTTTTACAGCATGTCAACCCTTGTTGGGTTATTTAAAGCTGTCCTATTATTGGGGGTGTAGAATAGTGACCAGTAAAGGGAATATAAACTTAGTTGGTTTTATAGCATGTCAACCCTTGTTGGGTTATTTAAAGCTGAAGCCACCCTGTCAGCTGGGTCTGTTGAATATGCCGACTGCACCTCCACAAAGGGGTAAAGACACTCCCGCAACAGGGATAGGAGTCCCCATGGTGCAGTGGATAACCTGCTGGACCATGACATCATAGTTAGCAAATTTGAACTCCAGTTTGAAATTATGTTCACTTTCTGACAGATTCCCTTTGAAAAGGTATAAATGCCCTGATTTCACCCCCCAGTTATGGGTTAAGTAGTATCACTACTGTCCTTATATAAGGATTGATTTGGCATTAAATAACCCACAAATGTTGACACTTTGGCCCTATCTTGGGCTAGACGGGTGGTCAGAGAGGCCCCCTCCAATCAATCGGCTGGTCACGTCAAGCCCTAGCACCTATATGATTGCCCCAACCCTATTGCCCTTATGGCAAGCCCCAACCCCTTTTTATCATATGGGTGCTAGAAGGCGGTGACAGAAGGTTTACATGTCCTGGGAATGACATTAAACTCTATCTGATGGTGAGGTTCCAGTTTTGGAGGTTTGGGGAATGTGGAGCACCCCTTCATCACCATTGCTCCCAGGTCCACTCTGACCCGGAGTGGTAGTACCTGTTAGGGTCCCATCTATGGGTTAAATAGAAAAATGTATTTATAAAAAAATTGTATTATCCATTAAGAATTGATTTATTTCAAAACTTTATCGGCATTAAATGACCCACTGAGGTTGATATGCCGTAAAACAAAACAAACCAAACCAAATCTTTTTATCATATGGGTGCTAGAAGGCGGTGACAGAGGGTCTACATGTCTTGGGAATGACGTTAAACTCTATCTGATGGTGAGGTTCCAGTTTTGGAGGTTTGGGGAATGTGGAGCACCCCTTCATCACCATTGTTCCCAGGTCCACTCTGACCCGGAGTGGTAGTACCTGTTAGGTATGGGTTAAATAGAAAAACATGAGTTTATAAACAAAATTGTATTATGCATTAAGAATAGATTTATTTCACAACTTTGTCGGCATTAAATGACCCACCGAGGTTGATATGCCGTAAAACAGAACAAACCAAACCACAAATGTTGATATGCTAATAGGGTATTAGTCTGAATGTGAACATAATTGCGCAACTGGAATTCAAACTTGCTTACTATTATGACACAGTCCAGCACTTTAGCAATTATACCAAGGAAAGTCATCCCACAATAGATTAGTCTTAGCTCAGTCGGTAGAGCGTTCAGCTAGAAACCACAAGGTTCTTAGTTCGATACCGGTCCCTGCCAACTCAGCGTATGAGTAGCACAGGGATCTGTGCAGTAAAGTAAGGAGCTGATGGTAGGTGTGGTGCTCCACTTCAGATGCTAAAACAATCTCCTTGGTCTAGCGCTATTGAAAAGGGGATAGATTCCCTTGCTGACTGGCTGATACCAACTTTAGGCCGCCCCGTCGACTTTACTTTTTACTTACTTACATAATAACATGATATAGATTGATTGAAAACCTTATTTCAACTCATATTTCAACCATACATATATTAATTATTATAAGATCCAATTATTCACATTGTCATTGTTTTATTTTCAGGGGTTACTTTTACAACCATAAATACAGTCAGGTGAATTATTTAAAGACAAATGAACATAGAAAGCAAGTTAAAAGTTGGTAAGTTATTATTATTGTTATTATTATTAAATAACCTTTTTATCTAATTGTCAAATTATCAATATACATCATAGTAAAATTATACCATGTAATTAAGATAAGAGGATTATTATTATTTATTCATATATTATAATTTTGTATAATCTTATTGTCAACGTATTAATAATTATTGTTATATAATATTGTAATGCTGGTTTAACCATGTCAGTAGTTAAGTGATTTTGCAATTGAATTGTATCAAAAACTTTATATTCCCTGCATTTTGTTGCTTATGTTGAATACTTTCTGAATATCAAACTAAAAGTAGAATATATTATCTCCCCATAAAATATTTTGATATTAAAGAAATGATATTGAAAAAAGATAACCTGAAAAAATACTTTAAAATAATAAGAAATTTAAAAATGTAAGAAAATATGCAAATATGATTTTTTTTTTTTCATTTTTAATTTAAAAAATTTTTTTTTATTTAGTAAAAGGATACAGATATTTCAAAAAGTATTAGAATGAAAATAAATAAAAGATTCAAAATCAAATTATGATTTTTTTAAATCGAACTCCTTGTTAATTATTAAAATTAAAGTTTATCTAAATCTAAAAAAAAAAAAATGACAATATTTAAGTAATGTTGCAATTTCATTGTACTTAAAATATTTAAAAAATTTTATAAAAATTTTTAAATTTTTAAAAATAGCAAATGCTGCATTTTAGAACTTCAGAAAGATTATCAAAAACTAGCTGAGCTACCCAGCAATGTTTGGGATATAATAATTCAAAAATATATCTCTTATCTATATTTATATATAGATTAATAAGAATTTTATTTCTTTATATTTGTTTTATTATCTTTATTATCTTGTTTGTATTTTTTCTTTTGTCTTTTACCATATTTTATCCTTTTTATTAATTTGTTTTATTTTTTTGTTTATCAATCATATTTTAAATCCATTTTTTAATGTATCATTGATTTATGCCCTTATTAGCATTTTATTTAACTCTTATTAAAAATGAGGTGTAAAGTTTTTTTCATCTCCTCTCGGACAAAAATAGGGCATGGATTTTATTGAACTCTGGCCTTTGCTGGTCTCCACCAATTTTCCTTTATAAAATGACATGTGCTCAGTCATTGTACAAACAAACATACAGATGTACAGGCAGACATACAAAAAATCTTTCTTTTCTATATGTAGATTTTAGATTACTTTGAATCTTCTTGTTCATATTCAATACTTTCTGAATATTATAACGAAAAGGGGAAACTAAGTAAAATTAAGAACCTTGTTATAAATAGAAAACAATTCTAAGAAATGAAACTAATTTATATATATATATATATATATATATATATATATATATATATGTGTGTGTGTGTGTCTTCAAGCATATTTTGCTTCAAAAGTTTATTCATTTATGGAGCCAATCAGCAGTTCAAGGGTTTCTTTAAAACAATTTCAAGTATTCATATGTTTGTGTAATTTTTTGTATACACATCTGTTGATTTTTCAAATAGAATATATCTCACTCCACCAAAAAGAAGTTGATTACTAACAAATGACAAATTTAGAATATATATATATATATGAATGTATGTATGTATGTATGTTATTAAAGAAGGTCCAAATAATTTTTCAATTTTGTTTTTAAAAATTTATTTCATTTATCACGACATGTGTTTCAATCAATAAAATAAAATTTTGAAAACAAAATTCAAACATGTTTTCAGACCTTCTTTAATATAAGATATTTACTTTCCCTTGTTGGATCTACAACAATCTTATATATATATATATATATATATATATCATCATCATCATCATCATCATGTCGCGCAATTTGCACAGATATCCATGACATCTCTCGCCAACCTTCCCTATCATTCATCGATCTGGAAGCTTCCTCCGCGCAGCAGCCAGCATCCCTACATAGTTGGTCAATGTAGGTCCTGGCTGGGCAGCCACATTAGCGTGCTATGTGCTGGCTTCCACAGTAGTACGTCACTTACAAGCTCGTCCTTGCTTTTCCAGCAGTGTCCTGCATGTCTAGCCCGTCTTACTCGTATGGTTGGTGAGATGGGGGGCAGGTGGCCATACAGTTGCTTTTTTGTGGGGTGCTGCTTCCACGACTTAATCAGGACTGCTCACAGCATTCTCGTGCAGCTCCATCTAGCTTGAATAATGATAATTTCAGAATTTTAAAAAATATTCAAATATGACTTTCATGCAAGAAAACCTTTATAAAATTGAATTAATGATTTAAAAAAATAAAACTCCTTGTCAATTACCTACATTGCTAAAAAATGATGGTAGTATTTAAGTAATACTGCAATTTTGTTGTACTCTTATAGAATATCAAAAACTTCAGATTGCTCTATATTTTCTTATTTATATTCAATATATTTAAGAAGCACTTTCATTGTAGCAAATGGACTCAATGGACAGAGTTCAAATTGTGAATGAGTCTGTTTGCATTTCACATCTATTAATAATGGAGATTCACTTCCGTTTTTTGTCTGTAAGAAAAATTACATCACTGCTTATATCACATTACCCAAAATCGTCATAACATAGAATAAATACACTCAAAATTTGAACATGCAGCATTAGACAGTTCTCATTGTTTTTTAAAACAAGTTTTAATAAATACATGACTGGTATCATATATCTATATATAGTTTGTTTTATTTTAATACATATTTAAAGTTTATATTTCAAATTGTTTCATTTTTTAATCCTTTAATGAATTTGATGATTTTACTTACTTAGGGTACAAACTCGCTGATATTGAATTTTTTACTCCCACCCTCAGGCAATATGTTTTTACATTGCCCGGAGGGCGTTTTTTATTTTGTACTAGTAGTAATAATACCTTTTGGAAAGGTATGAATCAACCTATTTTCCTTCCTGCTATGGATAAATAGTTTAACTAAAGGTAAAATTTAACTAAAAATGATTGACCCTCTGCCTTGTTTTGTGTATATATATATATATATATATATATATATATATATATATATATATATAAGAAAACCCTATGCTAAGAAGAAACACAAATTCAATTTCTTAAGTGGAGTTTAACAGATTTGAAAAAATTTGAAAACCCAACAATGTTTTCAGCATAAAATAACCCAACAAGGGTTGACATGCTGTAAAATCCAACCAACCTATCTATCCTGAGTATACTAGTTTCCATGCATTAGTGAAAAATCTGTAAGGAAGAGGCCTGCAGTACCAGTTGTTAATTAACCTACCATTGTATTGTTTCTAGAGTTCTTGCATGCACAAATTGCAGAGTATTGTTCTTATCATACATGTATTCTACTTATTTATTCATTTATTGTGGAGAAGAATATTTAACCCTTCTCCACTGAGTTGAGAAGCCGGGAGAGTCCACTGGTTGAAATGTAAAGATCAAAATAACAAGGATAAGGATGCTAGGCTAAATAAATCAAAGAATGGTCCTAAGTATGATATTAAACTGCATCTAGGGATGAGGTTCCAATTCTGGAGCTCTAGGGAGAGGGGACTATCCCTTCATCGTCAATACTCCTAGGTACACACTGACCTGACTGACAGTACCTGTTAGGGTCCTATCTCTTGGTTAATTAGATAAAAAAGTGAGTTTTAAAAAATGTGTTTAAAAGAAAATGAGTTTTTTTTTAAAATTGAATATTTAACAAGAATGAATAAAACAAACGTATTTGACATAAAATAACCCAATAAGGGTTGACATGCTGTAAAATCCAACCAACCAAAAAACAAAAGGGTTAATTTTCAAGCTTTAGATAAAACCATGGCTTTTTCAGGACTTTTTGTAAATGCCAAGATATATAAATAATTCAAGATCATAGAATTATTTTCAGGTGTTCTTTTAAAATATGTTTTGGAGAATGACTCTGTTACAATCTTTTGGGCCATCCTGTAGGCATAAAGCAAAAGCACCTGTTCAGTGGAATTGGATCCTTGGTAGTCCTCTAATTGGTTCTTCTGGTAAAAATTCCTCAGTTACTTCATCAATGATTGCAAGTGAACTGTGGCAAGTATCAGTGTTTAAGTAGTGAATCAGCCACGCATTATGGTTGTTGATTGGTCAGAGGAGTTATGGCAGGATATCAACCTCAGTGGGTCATTTAATGCCGATAAAGTTTTGAAATAAATCAATTCTTAATGGATAATACAATTTTTTTATGAATACATTTTTCTATTTAACCCATAGAGTGGACCTAATAGGTACTACCACTCCGGGTCAGAGTGGACCCGGGAGCAATGGTGATGAAGGGGTGCTCTATATTCCCCAAATCTCCAAAACTGGAACCTCACCATCAGATAGAGTTTAACGTCATTTCCAGGACATGTAGACCCTTTCTAGCACCCATATGATAAAAAGGGGCAATAGGGTTGGGAAAATCATATAGGTGCTAGGGCTTGACATGACCAGCCAATTGATCAGAGAAGGCCTCTCTGACCGCCCGTCTAGCCCAAGATAGGACCAAAGTGGAGTATTGCAAGTCATGCTGATCCACCTGGGTTCTATCCTTAAGCATCACGGGTCGCCACCCACGGCCAACAGGTGGCCCCATTGGGGGAGTCTTACCCCTCTGCAGAGGTGCAGTATGTGCATTCTAACGCCCCAGCCGACAGGGTGGGAATTGGTGCACACCTTATATCCAAAAAACTCCAACAGACGCTAATGTAAAGATCAAAATAACAAAGATGAGGATAATTGGCCAAATAAATGAAAAGACGATGAAAAGCTTCAGACAAAACTATGGGCTTTTCAGTGATTTTGTAAATGCCAACATATTAAACTATTGAAAATCCTAGAATTATTTCTTGCTGTTCATTTAAAATACGTCTAGGTGAGAATGACTCTAATTCTAAGCAAATAGATATATAAAACAAACCCTCAAGACAACTGTAGCAAACTAATTAAAAATGATTATTTTATTTTCTAGTTTAAATCTATTTATTTCCTTATTATAATTTTTTTTTTTTTGCTAAGAATTGAAAGGGGGATTATGTTTTTCCAGACCTGATAAATAATGCTATAATTACATTGAGGCAAATAATCTATATAAAATCGGGAAAAACTATTATTGTTATGCATTTGGCAAGTCGTATTTAACAAACCTTGACGATCAATAGCAGCAATTAACGTTTCAAACCTGAGACCTCATGGCTTCAAGTGCAGAATTCTAATCACTAACACCACAGGATATTCTTCTAATTAATATCGTATTATTACTGGGACACATGAGCAATTCATGGTGCGTCTTTGCACCAGATAGAGCACTAAGTTATTCATATCATTTAACTGGGAAAAAAACTGAAATGATACTTAGAGACATAAATCTTTGCAATTTAGGAATAGAACAAAAATTTATCTAGTTTCTTTCTTCAAGTGTCCTCTGTACAATCATACATTTTTAAGTCTCTGTCACTGCATACAATCTGTAAGTGTCAGACTTGATTTATAGTCATAAATCTTTACAATTTAGGAATAAAACAAAAATTTATCTAGTTTCTTTTTTCAAGTGTCCTCTGTACAAATCATATTTTTTTAAAGTCTCTTCTATTGCACATAATATGTTAGTGCCAAAAATTATTTATTGTCATAAATCTTTGCAATTTAGGAATAAAACAAAAATGTATCTAGTTTCTCTTTTCAAGTGTCCTCTGTACTATCATATATATTCTTTTTAGTCTCTTTCATTGCGCACAATCTGTAAGTGCCAAGCAGTTCAGTTATAAATGTAAAAGTTAAGTGAATTTCTGTCCCAACTTAGATATTTTCCAAGTCGTGTTTTTGTCACTTTTTTGTCGACAGATCAATGTAGATATTTTAAACACCTCCCCACAGATTTTTATCAGCAAATCAATGTAGATATTTCTCAATGCCCCCCCCCCCTTTAAGAAAGAGTGAGAGCAAGTTAAATCAAGATTATTATATTTTTTAGATATTAAACTATGAAGTAGTCAAACAATGCGTTTGGAATGGCGAAGGCCGACAATTTGTGGGAGAATATGTGCTTAATTAAAGTCATACCTAATTTTGTTAATTAATTATAACTAAATGAATTAGGCGTGCATGTCGGTTTAAATAATATTAAACTATATTGCAATAGCTCTTAAATATATAAAACGTAATAATTAAATTATCATATTGTGGTATATTACTAATTTTGTTGATTGAAAATCACTGGAAATGTTTCATCTAAACAATAAATAAAGATAATAGGATATTGTTTAACGTATATTACCGATTCCATTGAAAAATAATGGGCTTTTTATTTGGAATTTTAGTTCAAAGAACGATTGTAACTTTTGAGTTGAACAAGAAAACTTTAAGCCAGAGAGTGCATGCATTTTTGGTAGAACGTTCTAACAACTGAACACTTCTAACTACTTTAATATCTTTGCTGTGCATTTTTTTTAGTTTTCTTTTTCCACACCTTCCCAGAGGGAAAGATATTTGTTGTAAGGCTACCTTTAAAGACATAATTACAATAAGGCAAATGACTGAAAATAAGAACAGCGTAAATAAATATGACTCAGAGAAAAGTAATTGGATGGGTGTGGCTTACCTTACCTACGTTCGTTTGTCAATTAGCATCTGAAACGGAGTAACTCGAAGGGTTTGGGTTTGGTCCACATCATTAGATTCCTTTCAAAATGGGGAGAAATATATATATATATATATATATATATATATATATATATATATATATATATTATATTTTTTTTTTTTTTGCACCTTTTGTATAAGTCATGGTTGATTTGTAGAAGTTGGTTATAATGTGAATATTTGAGGCTATTGCAGCATTCAATAAAATATAATGGGCTTGGTGGAAAGGGGAAAAGAAGAAAAAGAAAATAAAAAAACTGAAAGGAGATAATTATTGCTTCAGTATTTTCATTTTTGATCCAGTTTTATTTTCCAAAGGCTCTTCTCAAAATTATTGAACCCCTTTGGCAGTGGTATTAATGATATCTCACCTACATACACTGGAATTTTTACCTATGTTCAGACTATATATATATATATATATATATATATATAGTATACTACTAATAATAAATAAATATATATTTTTGTATATGTTCATTTATATGGAAATAATCTGCTATGATATTAAAGTAGCAGATTAGTTTCCATACAAATAAATATACACAAAAAATATATTTATTTTTTTTTATTAATATTGCTCAATCACAGATTTTGAGCACTCTCCTAATAATACTGTATATATTGGCTTACTACTGGCTCATCATGTGAGATACTGTTAACTATTCATTGTGGTAATATATACAGAGATGCTGATAGGTATGTGTCCTGTGTCCCTGATGCACAAACATCTAAAAAGACGCAGTGAAATCCTATACGTGCATCCCAGTGTTTTTCTTTTTCTTTTTTCTTCCCTTACCATTTCAAGCTAACTGTAAATACATTTCAATAGTTTCTTAGAAACAAATTATACAGAAATAGGTTACAAGGTAGGAGTTGGATGGCTTTAGTTGGAATCCATAAATTTTCCCAGGGACTCATTCAAAGCAAATATGTGCATCCCAAATCAAAATCAAAAATCTATCAGCATCACTGTGTGTGTGTGTGTGTGTGTGTGTGTATATATATATATATATATATGTAATGAGGAGTGAAGGATTTGAATAAATCCCACAGAATGTGGTTGAGAATACAGGAAAGTGTAGATATAACAACACAGACAGTTGAATTCAGTTGATATTTCCCCTCATTGTAGAATAAAGTTTCGAAAAAGCTTCATACAATGAGGCGAAATATTAACTGAATTTAACTGTCTGTGTTGTTATATCCACACTTTCCTCTATTCTCAACTACATATATATAATAATGTGTGTGTGAGTGTATATATATATATGTGTGTGTGTGTGTGTGTGTATATAGTCATGTAAAAATAGGAGGTTCATTTATTCAAACAAGCAGTACTTACTCTTATTATGTATGGGTTTTAAGATGGTCATTATTAAAAATAAACGACATAGAGATACTTTTATTAAAGCAGAGTAAGTTGAGTTAGTAGGCTGGCCTATTCCTAGTATCAGCTAGACAACAGCTATCCCCTATTTGTTAGCACTAGACTAGGGAGAATTTTTTTTGCCAAGTTGGAGCGCCAAACCTAACATTAGCTCCCCATTTTACCGCACAGATCAGATTACCTAAGCTATGCTACTCATGACCTGAGTTGGCCATTTTTCAATAAATATGTCTCAAAGTTTTTTATAACAATAAATTAACATTTTTTTTTTTTTTAATTATAAAATTTGCTAACTTTTTTTTAGTAATGAATTGAAAACTTTTTAACAGTGAATTGAAAACAAATCATAACTTATTTAAGAATTCAGATGAAAAACGTGTTTATTTTCCCCAAAAATAGCAGATGAAAAGAATATAAGAGGCTGGCTCCTGCTGCTAATTTGAAGGGAATAACATGTTTTTGTTTTTTTTATAGGAAAAATTAAGGAGTGCATATCTTGAAGATAAAAGATTTTGTTTTCTGATACAATTTCAATACTCTTTAAATTCCACCCGTATAATGACCGAAGTCTCATAAAATGGCTTTGGGAAACCTGCTATGAGTGTGCATCTTGAATTCTTGTTGTCAAAGAACTGTAGTCACTTTGATGTGTTGAAGCACATATGTGGCAGCTGATGCAACACTGAGAATATTGCTACATATTGTTTACGAAGGTCAAATGTGTATGTATGTCTATATATATATATATATATATATACATGTGTGTGTGTGTGTGTGTATGTCTATATATGTGTGTGTGTGTGTGTGTGTGTATGTCTATATATATGTGTGTGTGTGTGTGTGTATGTCTATATATATGTGTATGTGTGTGTGTGTGTGTGTGTATGTCTATATGTGTGTGTGTGTGTGTGTGTATGTCTATATATATATGTGTGTGTGTGTATGTCTATATATATGTGTGTGTGTGTGTATGTCTATATATGTGTGTGTGTGTGTGTGTGTATGTCTATATATATGTGTGTGTGTGTGTGTATGTCTATATATATGTGTGTGTGTGTGTTGTATGTCTATATATGTGTGTGTGTGTGTGTGTATGTCTATATATATATGTGTGTGTGTGTATGTCTATATATATGTGTGTGTGTGTGTGTATGTGTGTGTGTGTGTGTGTGTGTGTGTCTATATATATGTGTGTGTGTGTGTGTGTATGTCTATATATTTGTGTGTGTGTATGTCTATATATATGTGTGTGTGTATGTCTATATATATGTGTGTGTGTGTATCTATATGTGTCTATATATATATGTGTGTGTGTATCTATATATATGTGTGTCTGTATATATATATGTGTCTATATATGTGTGTGTGTCTGTATATATATATGTGTCTATATATGTGTTGTGTCTGTCTGTATATATATATATATATATATGTGTGTGTCTGTATATATATATATATATGTGTGTGTGTGTGTCTGTATATATATATATGTGTGTGTGTCTGTATATATATATATGTGTGTGTGTCTGTATATATATATATGTGTGTGTCTGTATATATATATATATATATGTGTGTATGTCTGTATGTGTGTATGTCTGTATGTGTGTATGTGTGTGTGTGTGTGTGTGTGTGTCTGTCTATATATTTGTGTATGTGTGTATATATATTCGTGTGTGTGTATATATGTTTGTGTATGTATATATATTTGTGTGTATATATATTTGTGTATGTGAGTATATTTGTGTGTATATATGTGTGTTTGAGTATATGTGTATGTGTATATATATATATATATATATATATATATATATATATATATATATATATATATATGATGTTTTTCTAAAAATGTTCATATATATATATATATATATATATATATATCTAAAAATGTGTGTGTGTGTGTGTGTGTGTGTTTGTATATATATGTGTGTGTGTGTTTGTATATATATGTGTGTGTGTGTTTGTATATATATATATGTGTGTGTTTTGTATATATGTGTATTTGTGTGTGTGTTTGTATATATGTGTATTTGTGTGTGTGTTTGTATATATGTGTATTTGTGTGTATGTTTGTATATATGTGTATTTGTGTGTATGTATATATGTGTATATGTTTGTATATGTGTATGTGTATATGTGTATATATGTGTGTTTGTATATATGTGTATATATGTATGTGTGTTTGTATATATGTGTATATATGTATGTTTGTTGTATATATGTGCGTATGTATATGTGCGTATGTGTGTTTGTATATGTTTATATATGTGCGTATGTGTGTTTGTATATATGTTTATATATGTGCGTATGAATATATGTGATATGTGTGTTTGTATATGTGTATATATGTGCATATGTGTGTTTGTATATATGTGCATATGTGTGTTTGTATATATGTATGTATGTGTGTTTGTATATATGTGCGTGTTTATATATGTGTGTGTATATGTGTTTGTATATATATGTGTGTTTGTATATATGTGTGTTTGTATATATGTGTGTATGTATATGTGTATATATGTGCATATATATGTGTGTGTGTGTGTTTGTATATATGTGTATATATGTTTGCATCTATGTGTATATGTGCATATATGTGTGTGAGTGTGTGTGTGTGTTTGCATCTATGTGTATATATGTGCATATATATGTGTGTGAGTGTGTGTGTGTGTTTGTATATATGTGTATATATGTGCATATATATGTGTGTGTGTGTATGTGTGTTTGTATATATGTGCATATATGTGCATATATGTGTGTGTGTTTGTGTATGCATATATGTGTGTACAATGCAATCTCATGTGTAAGTAAAAATAATTCTTATGGAGTACACCTCAATTACTGCCCTGTACTACATTATAAATACTTCTTTCTGTATATATTAAACTGACACACAGTTTTTTTCCAATGTCATCTTTTGCACAGTATTAAGACATCATAGAAATGTCTTTGAAATTTACCCAGTCAATTATTGGTGTGTATAATCAATTAACTGTAGTATGTCATTAACAAACCTTTGCAAAAATGTGGAAGATAAAAGCTTGGTTTAACATACAAATCATAGAGAAGGAATATCAAAGATCATTTAAACACTTGGATTTCTCTTCTTATTCAATACAATGAAAAAAAAGTCATTTTTGTACAAGATAATTAATTTCAATTAAATGGGACAGGGTTGGTATTGAACCTGTAACGTTTTTGTTCCTAGGTAATATTTTCAATAATATCTAATAGTTCTTTATTATTTAGTATATGAGTTAAATACTTAAAAAAAAATTTAATGCAGTTTTTTTTAGTTTTTAAATTTATAATCATGCTTTCTAGTATCTATAACAATTTGTTGTATAGTATGTTTGTATTGTTTATAAGTATTTGTGTTTTTTTTTATTTCCCCTGTATATATATATATATATATATATATATATATATATATATATATAGGAAAAATACTAACATAATTCACTTGGTTTGAAAGTAGCATAGGCAAGAAACTGACTGTTACTAAATGCCTTTGACTTTGTCCTCACTACCATAACTTAGATATATATACTCTATTAATGATATTGAGCTCTCTTTACTTATAGATAGAGAAATCTATCTATCTATCTATCTCTATCTCTCTCTCTCTCTCTCTATATATATATATATATATATATATATATATATATATAAATTTCGCAGGGATTGTTCGCTATGTACCGGCGGCCGAACGGATATGGTCTCTGACTATGCCTGTGAAGTCCCGGTTTCGATTCCTGTCGGAGGGGAGTCGTTAGTATACATCGCTGAAGAGACTTAATAAAGTCGAAACAGTCTGTACGGTGTTCTGCATAGCGAGCCATCCTTTGCGGGATTTACTTGTCAAGATTATTTTCTATAATTATCGAATTTTATGCGATACATGCATTTATAATTGCCTTCAAGCAAAAATATAAATATATATATATATATATGTGTGTGTGTGTGTGTGTGTACAAGAGAGATTCAAAAGTTATCCACACTCTTGTTTTATGGAAGCCAAGCTCATTGTGGATGCTTTGATAGGCAGAAACGAGAATCCAAAAAGAAGAAATTCTTGACTAGATGACAGGGATGGCTTTCAACATTTCAGTCAAAATGGAATCTAATGGAGAAAAAAATGATTTTCTGTACTTGGTAAGATTCAAAGTGAATTCTTTTTTTCCAGTGATGAATAGCTGGGACGTAGACAAAATGTTACTGTGTAACAAGACATTGAGCAATTAGCTCTTTTCAATGACATATTGGAAGAGTAAAAGACAGAAAAGAAAAAAGAAGGAAATTGATTGATTTTGCCGCATGACAATGCCTGCTGCAAAAGTGACATGACAAATCACCAAAGAGCTGAAATTGGGAAATTCTTTCACGTGCATCTGTAGACAATCCCTCGTTTCCAAGATGTGCTGCACTCCTTATTGGGTCAGTGATTACAAAACTTTCAAGATATCTAAAAATTCCTCAAGGAATTCCATCAAGTAAATATGAGAATTCTTTTTGGAATCAATTTGTGCAAATAGCATGGATCTCCATGACTCTTCCTCACCACCCATCCCTATAGTGTCCTGGGTATGACATTAAACTGCATCTAGTGGTGAAATTCGAATTCTAGAATTCTGGGGAGTGTGGAGTATCCCTTCATCTTTATTCCCAGGCCACACTGACCTGTAGCCCCTCCACTCATCCTCAGCATGAATAAGACAGTTGTCAATCCTGATTATCTGGTGTTGCTTATCTGCCGAATTCTTATGAGTGTCGTCACCTCAGCTAAATAATTGAAAATAAAAAAGGGAATGAGCTACACAGTATGAAAAACTACTGTTGTCATCTTGCAAGGTTAAAAATGAGACTGTCCTAATTGTCCAATGTGTTTAGGAAAATTGTTTTTGAATACCGATCAAAAATGATACAAACAAAGTGTCTTTGGAATAAAATAAGTCAACAAGGGTTGACATGCTGTAAAATCCAATCAACCAACCAACAAATCATCCTTATAATCCATGGAAGGTCTTTCCACAGCATCCAGTATCCGTGCAGGGCTGATTGATGTAGACTTTTGCTGGCTGGCCCACACTGGTGTGTAGATGCCCATACTGCTAATACCCTTAGGCAAGCTATGAATCTAGCTATTCCCCCTCCAGCTATAGGTAAATAGTCGGGCAGACTGGGCTTTTTAACCTTGGTATGGCAACCAGTCTGGAAGAAGGAAAACTCTGAATTCAAACCTGTTAAACTTTGCTTTACGTGTCATATCCTGCTTGTGTGAAGGGGCTGGTAAATAGATACCACTCTGGACCAGAGAAGACCTGGGAGTAATGACATACTCCCTAGAAATCTGGAAGTGGAGCCTCACCACTGGATGAAGTTTAGGATACAATTTTCTTTTTTTTTTTCTTTATTTTTTACATTAGTCTAATAGCGTGGATAAAAAATATTGTTTATCAAAAGAAGATTTGTTAAAAATTTTGCATCAATCTATATATTAATACTGGAAGAGTGTGGTGTAATGGTTAAAGTCATGGGAAATGGACTCGTCACCCCGAGTTCAAATCCTGGATGTGGTAATTGCATTTCACTTAGTGCTAATACCATTGGGAAAGGTATGAATCCTACTCTCCCTCCAGCTATAGGTAAATAGCAGGGCAGACTGGGTTCTTTAACAATGGCTAGGTAACCAGTCTAGGAGAAGGAAAACTCTGAATTCAAACCTGTTGAACTCCGCTTAAGAAATTGACCTTGTGTCGTATCCTGCTCGTGCGGAGGAGTTGGTAAATATATATATATATATTAATACTCTTGGTCCTTAATCTTCCGACCATTATCATCTCGTACCACCCTCTGGTTAAAAATCCGGAAGTGGAGCCTCACCATTATTTGAAGTTTAGGATATGGTTTTCTTTCTTTTGCATTAGTCAAATGACTGAAAGGTTGAATGAGCTCATAGATAAGCAAGATATTTGGATAAAAAATATTGTTTATCAAAAAAAGCATGTGCTGGAAATTTTTGCATCGACCAAACACATTTTTATGTCTGTGAATTGGACATAATCAGCAGAGAATGTTCACTATGCATTCATGTAGCATTTTGCCATTGATAAGCTTCCATGTGTCAATTAATCAATCCATGATAGAATAACGGAAAACTGGGGGTAGAGGGTTAAGAAAAAAAAAACCAGTAAAATTGCAAAGGATTCCACCCCACCGGATCTATATTTCATCAAAATCAAACAATTTATTCCAGGTTATGGTTGTACCACCCACCCCCCGCCCGGCCACCTAACCTCTCTTTTTTTCTATTTTTTTTTTCAATAAATTATGGCATTTTCTACAAAAGATGCTGCAAGTGTATATAATGCTGTCTTCTTGATGTGGTTGATTGTGATTTTCCAACTGCAGCTGTCAGTCAGAAGAGACAAGTTATATCAAAGGAAAGAAGGGGGGAAAAAAAAGAAGAAATCTTAGAAATGTGTTCTTATTCATTTCAGAAGGAAAGTAATCAGGTGAGAGAGAGCAGATGTTTCCACAAAACCAGTCAACCTCTCTCTCTCTCTCTCTCTCTCTCTCTCTATCTCTGGTTTAGTCTATCACTATCACATAGTTTCTATCTATGTACATAGATCTGTTCATATATCTAATTATTCCTTATCGCAATCTATTCATATCTATCTATCTATCTATCTATTTTAAGTCATTTCATATTGATCTATATATCTGTATCACAGCCTGTTCATATCTATATTGATATCTATCCCGGCTGATTTTATATATATATATATATATATATGAAAGAGAAAGTAAAGGAAAGTGAGCATGGTTAAGATATATATATATTTATGTTACATTATCTCTCTCTCTCTCTCTCTCTCTCTCTCTCTCTCTCTATATATCTATATATATATATATATATATATATATATATATAATATAAGGAAAAACTTTAAATTTTCTTTATTACAATAATTTATTTCAATTGCATTACTACCACATCTTCAGGTAAAAGTAAAATCATGGATATTACTATCATTTATCATTGACAGGTTGATTTGGCAAGTTTCATGTATGGCATGTGCTGGTGGTCTTGGGGATGATTCTTTGGCTCTGTATTCTGTGGTCACCAGTTTCGATCTCTGTCGGGGGGAGATCACTGTATACACTGCTGATGAGACCTAATATTGGTTGAAACAGCTGTCCAGTATTTCGCATGCAACATTCGCTGAATTTGCTTGTTGTGATTATTCACTTATAATGAATTCCTTTCTATATCTATCTATCAATCTATATATATATATATATATATATATATATATATATATGCTGATAGATATGTGTCCTGCATCCCTGATGCACAAAAATCCAAAAGGATGCAGTAAAATCATAACTAGGAATCCCAGTATTTTTCTTTTTTCTTCCCTCACCATTTCAAGTTAACTGTAAATACATTTCAATAGTTTCTTAGAAATGAATTACACAGGATAGGTTACAAGGTAGGAGTTAGACGGCTTTAGTTGTTTCCCCAGCTTTGAAATAAATTCATTTTTAATGGATACTCAACTTTTTTTATAAACATATTTTTCTATTTAACCCATAGATTGGACCCTAACAGGTACTACCACTCCTGGCCAGAGTGGACCAGGGAGCAATGGTGATGAAGGGGTACTCCACATTCTCCAAAACTGGAACCTAACCATCAGATAGAGTTTAACATCATTCCCAGGACATGTAGACCCTCAGCCACTGCATTCTAGCACCCATATGATAAAAAGGGTTGGGGATTGCCATAAGGAAATAAGTGTTGGGACAATAAGTGCTAGGGCTTGGCATGACCAGCCAATTGATCAGACCGCCCGTCTAGCCCAAGAAAAGGCCAAAGTGGAGTATTGCAAGTCATGAACTGCTCAACCACCTGGGTTCTGTCCTTAAGAATCACGGGTTGCCACTGACTTTAGCTAGAATTGTGGAGAGTAAATGAACAGATACTACACTCTGTCATTGGCAATTCAGTCTCGAAAGACTATGATAAAGTTTTTTGTGTGCCCCTGAAGTTGCAGCGCCTCCTGTGACTATGAAGTTTGATGTTTGAGAAACATTCACAACCATAGATTTTGCATTTGTAGGTTGTCCCTGTAGATGATGATGTTCCACTGCTTTGTTGCCGTTGCTTTCTTATGGACCTCTTAGCTTCATGATGTTGTATCAGGGTGACTTCTGACATGTACAGTCATCTATGGAGATTCTGCCGCCACCGAGGGCGGTCTTGAGCCAAATCTTCCCAGCTGGAAATATTTGCACAATATTCATTGGATTCAAATAAATGTTCTTTTGTATGTGAAAAGGAAAAGTCTACTAAAAAGAAATTAAGAAAACCAGTGGAGTATTGCAAGTCATGAACTGCTCTACCACCTGGGTTCTGTCCTTAAGCATCACGGGTTGCCACTGATTTTAGCTAGAATTGTGGAGAGTAAATGAACAGATACTACACTCTAGACTACCAATATTTGCACAATATTCAATGGATTCAAATAAATGTTTTTTCGTATGTGAAAAGGAAAAGTCAACTAAAAAGAAATGAAGAAAACCAGCATTCTTTGTCTGTTGTCTTTAATTAAAAAGACATTTATATACAAGCATTGGCAAAACGGACATTATCATTGATAAAGACTACATAATTATACATTGCTTCTATTTTGTTTATTTAATTACGGTTTTCTGAGCTGTGTACTATCGAGAAAATGGCTCCAATGTTCTTGGCTACTTGTTATCTATATGTGTATAGAAAGTACAGTCATGCTACAGCACAGAACTGCATCTTGGGATTCTGTTATCTCTTCGGTAAGACAAGTAAAAGCCTAATGCACCTGCAACGTAGTTTGAGAGTTTGGCAAACAAACTTAGCTTTCTTATCTCTGCACCTCCTCACATTCTTGCTGATCACACAAAGATTAAGACATTGTTACTCGAGCAAGCTTGCCGAGGTGATGTATCTCAGCTTAAAAGTAAGCCTCTTCCAGAACGTGTTAATGTTGTCACTTGTCAGACAGTTGATTTGACTGATTAAATTACCATAGCAAAACCGAGAACGAGGACACCAATATAAGTAAGTAAGTAAAAAAACAAAAAAAACAAATAGAAAATAGATAGAAAATAAAGGAAAAGTTTTTTTTTATTTTTTTTTTTTTTTACATCTTTTTTTTTTTTTTTTTTAAATTCTTCTGATCTACCATCTCTTTCCTGGGAATGCAATCTTGTAAGATCAGCTGTTCTCTCGATTTGAAATACGTTTGGAAATGATTACATTATAACAAACTTCAGTTGTACAAATTAGCCGTAGAATGACACTCACTTTCACGGCTTTCCCTTGCAACACCTACCTGAAAAGTATCTTACCTTTAATTTTTATCACTTTTACTCATGTGTGTTTGACTTAGTTAATTGAAAATTATCAATGGTTCTGAGGAAGAAAAAACGAAAAGTAACTTCTTTTACATTTCAGTCTATCTACCAAAGTCCATTCATTCTGTCCTAACAAACAGGACAGCTTCTTATCAATTAGGCTACAGAGGCCACCAGCTGCAGCCATTCAAATCTAACCCCAGAGCTATACTTTATTTTCCTCAAGTACCAGATAGATATAATTTTTATTATTTTTTGTATTTTGAACCCACAACTGCCAGTGGAGTGGGGGGGGATTCCTGTGGCATAATGATAACATAGTGGATTGCAACATTGTAGTAAGCAAGTTCAAACTCTAGTCACACAATTACATTCACTTTCAGACTAATACCCTTGCGAAAAATTTGAACTCTCTTATCCTCCTAACTATGGGTACCACTACTGTTCTTCTAAAACAATGGCTTTGCCATTAAATAACCCACAAAGCTTGATATGCCATTAAACAAAGAGACCAAACAAAACCAGAATATATATATATATATAATATATATATATATATATATAAAAACAAGGATGCTAATTTTCAAATTTAAAATCACATCCTTTCACACAGGAATGTTGATGTATATTTCCTCCTCATAATACTTGTTTGAACAGAAACCAAAATCAACACATGATATTCATTTTCCTGAAGAAGGTTAGAGACACTAACTAAATACATATTTATATTAGATATGTTTTAATACTGTGAATCCATTAATCAAAACACTTAGTGTCAGAACATTTTATCAAATATCAATATATTATCCACTTTTTCTTATTTTTCACTCTTACTCATATTTCAACATACTGTTGAATTCATTTCCATTTTTTCTACTCTCTCTCTCTCTATATATATATATATATATATATATAATATATATATATTTTTGTGTGTGTGTGCGCGTCATATATATATTTGTAAATTTTCCTAACTTTGAACATTTAGATTAATAAACTCTTTTGAGTTAGATTAAATGGTTATGCACATTGGAAGTCCTTTTATTCTATCTTTTTCCTTCCCATTTTCCGTTCTTTATTTTCCATTTTTTATTTTCTTCTTTGATTTTGAACTGTCATTTTCAAACATTTTAGCAATAAAATCAAATCATAACCAAATTAACTGTCCTTTAAGAACAAAGAAACATTATCTAATTTTCTCACAAAAAGGCCTTTGAATTTTAAACTGAATTTTACAGAATATCACATGCTTTATTTCATTTTATTCTTGTGAAATCCATCTACATTTTGTTAATTAAGGTCATATCCTAACAATTTCCTTTCATTTTTTTTTTTTTTTTTTTTTGACCAAGTGTGATATAACAGAGGACTCGAAAGTATGAAATTCTAAAAGAAATGGATTTCAATAGGATGAATATAGAAATGAAATATTGAAAATGATTTTTACTATAGAAATGTACTGAAAATGTGTTTGATGCAGGCCACCCCACAGACTTTTTAGTAATATATGTATATGTGAAGAAAGGAAGTGAATCCGACAGTATGTAAGTATATTGAGAAAAATGAAAAAACACAGGTTTAAATGGGTTAAGTGGTGAGTTTATTGGCCGACGCTGCAGTGTTTCGATCTATTAATTAGATCATCTTCAGGGCATTTGTTGGTATGTGGTAGGTGATAAGAAATTATTTATCACAGAATAGTGAGAAAAGCGAGTGGTAGTCCTTGTTATTCAGTCCGTTTTAAATTATATATATATATATATAATCAACATGTATGGTTGGCACTATTATACTTGAAGAAGTGGTAGTAATCCAATGTACAGTGTTATTAGAAGAGTGCTCATTATCTGTGATAGTGCGTTAATAGATAAATAAATAAATAAATAAAAGGTTTAGCTTATATTTATTATCATTGGAACAATTTTGCTACCATTTGTTTTTTTGCAAGAAACCAAATAGTAGCAAAATTGTTCCAATGATAATAAATATCTATAAGTGATGAATTTAAAAAATGCTTTACTAAAACAGAATAGTATTCTGCCACAAATGTGGTAAAGCAAATGAAGACTGACCTCACTAGTAATGCTCTATGGAAGTTTCATCCTAATCTAATGAGAATAACACACACATATATATATATATATATATATATATATATATATATATATATATATATATATATATATAAACTAGCAAATATATGCACCTTCCAGATGCAAGTATTCAGTTTTAATGTAATAAAATATTATATTAAATTAGAAGGTCTAATGAAGCTAAATAAGAATGCAGATAAAAAGATTTAAAACAGAGGGGAGTATAATCGAAAGATAAAACAATCTAAACTTACTCTTACATCACTCCCATCTTCCATTACTAATTTTTCTAATTTAACTATTTAGTTAGAATAGGAAGTAAAGAATAAAATTACAGTTATTTCTTCTTGTTAATGGATTTCTTTTAAGATTTATTGAAGAGATTTTTGCTCATATTTGTTAAGATAAAACCAACCAATCAATAATACTTAACACATATTTATTAAAATCAAATTTTTAATATCAATATGCAAATTAGCCTTCCCGTTCACACTGTAAACCGCTATTTTGTTGTACATATAAATACACTTGCATGTTATTTGTAAGTAGATAAGGCCAACAGAATTAATAATGTAAAACAATTTTATTAATAATTGAACTTCAAATAAAAATAAAATCATGGCAAAAGTGATGTAAATAACTAAGGAAATTGTGGGTAGTCGTATAGTTTCAGTTACAGACAGAAAAACACACAATCTCTGTAGGATTATTCAATAAATAATAAGAGTATTTATGGGTTTCGAAGGAGCTCTTATTTCTCCGTAGTTGTAGGCAAATTGTCGGACAAAGAAGACAAACACACAATGGAAATTTAATACATGTATTGACAAATAATTCAAGAACTTGTTGCAAATTTTATTGGTATTTGCTACAAGACTTATCTGAGTTAAGTAATGTTCTTGGAGTAGTAGTAATAACGGGTATTCTGTTCGTCGGTAGGAAATGTTGATAAGACGCTTCATCTTGTCCTTCAGTAAGTGTGCTATTGTACCCGCCTTTTAACGTATGCTGATACAATACCTTAGAAGTGACCTGGTTGTAGAGTTCTGTGATAAGTGGGCCCTGTTTTGGGCTTGGTGTTGAGAGCTTTTACTTTTACGTCTCTCCTCCAGTAACTGCTTTGTGATAAGTGAATTTTTTGGTATTGGCGGTAACATACGATGTTGGCGATTCGCCACCTAGCGGCAGGGGGAGATAATTGACTATGGAATTTCCAATAATAATAAGGTGAATTTTGCCCAAGGAGTTGGCAATTGCATCTTTTTCAAAGAAATCAGTTGTGACAGGTCCTTTTATGTTCCAGAACACTTTCAGCATGACCTTCTTTATTGACTCTTGCACCCATAACTTTTTCTTTACCATAGTCAGTGTTTCCACTCCATGGGCTGTCTTTTTGACTAAAGCCTGTTGTGGCAAACTTGTGTTTAGCCCACTTGTAAACATTTTTTTACTAAAACATGCTTCTCCATACACTTCACATTGTTTGCACTTCTCAGCCACCAAATATGTGATGACAGACCTCTGTTCAAACCTGGAGCACTGTTTGATTTGCCACCATTTTGAATAGCTTCAAAACCAATATTTTTGTGAGATCAAAATAATTTTTGCTATAAACCAACGCAGAGTTTACATTTATTGAAAATAGTTCTGAAAAAAATGTATTTTACTTCTTTGTTTTTTTTATTTTTACTTATTTATTGAATGACCATCGTATATAACATTATTACATTAGTAACTACTATTTTTTTTATCAAAAGGTTAAATACATTAAACATTAGTCATTTGTTTTTTAAATAACATTTAAGATCAATACATGTCAGTAACCTTATCAACTCTCAATCAATTCTTTTTGATTATTTCCTTACTGAAGTTCAATATTTGTTTGCGAATGTCTACTCAGTCAGTCTGCAAAGAAATGCACATTGAACAGCCATCTTTAGAAGATCATTGAGATCAGATAGATTGATAGATTAGAAAAGACTTAGACATCTAACTTAATCTTTTCTTGTCTATTTTATCTGTCTATTCGTATCTATCTATGAATCTGTCTCAGTTTATTCCAATGTATCTATCCCAATTTACATCAAGACAGGAAAAGAAAGGTTTTCTTCGTTAACTGTTTCCAGTTTACCCCTAACGTTTTTTTTTTGTGTGTGTTTTCACTCTCTTACATACCCAGTCTCTCTCACTCTCTATTTTCCCTCTCTCATTTTTCTGGTCCTCTCTCTCTCTCTCTCTCTCTCTCTCTCTCTCTCTCTCTCTCTCTCTCTCTCTCTCCTCTCTCCTCTCTCCTCTCCCTCTCCCTCCTCTCCCTCTCCCCCTCTCCCTCTCTCTCCTCTCCCCCTCTCTCCTCTCACTCCCTCTCTCCCTCTCTCTCCCTCTCCCTCTCTCTCCCCTCTCTCCTCTCTCCTCCTCTCCCTCTCTCCCTCCCCTTCTCCCTCCCCCTCTCCCTCCTCTCCCTCTCTCTTTCTCTCTCTCTCCTCTTTTCTTTAAAAAAAGTTTGGTTAAATCCTACTTAACGGACATAAATTCCACCATCTTATGTTACCCTGCCGAAAGAAAAAAATACTACAAATCTAGGAATTAACCCAATTTAATGAAATTTTCAGTGTTGATACATTAATGAATAAAAGATATAATGCACCAGTTATTTTATTTAAAAACTTTTACATTTTTTTTTCAGGTCAGTTAACTTTGAACCACATATGTTTGTAAATCTGTGTTACACCTCAAACATACATGGTTCAAAGTTAACTGACCTGAAAAAATATAAGTTTTCAAATAGAATAACTAGTGCATTATATTGGTTATTCATTAGTATATCAAAACTGAAAATTTCATTAAATTCGGTTAATTTCTTGATTTTTAGTAATTTTTTTTCTTTCGGCGGGGTGACATCTGATGGTGGAATTGATGTCCGTTAAGTAGGATTTAACCAGAAGTTCTTTAAATTGAAATGTAAAAGTAGCATAGGAATTTTTTTTTACATGTAAAACACTTCAATAAAAAAATAAAAATAAAATAAAAATAGGTAAATGAGATCAAGAAAGTGTCCTCAGCTTCAGTCTGCAGTGCCTTCTGATTGGCTAAAAACAGCTTCATTCCTTGTCATGTGATTGCTTTTTTCTGCAGTGTCCAATAATCAGACAGTGAGTGACCTCAGATGAACTACAGTTTTTTGTTTCGTTTTTTTTTTTTGCTATGAAGAGTTTACAAATCCAGACAAGATTTGATATTAGAGTGTAACATTGGTCACTTTTTATATCATTATGGTTACAGCTATGTTATTCCAATGTATACTCCCATGAGTAGCACAGGGATCTGTGCTGTAAAGTAAGGAGCTGATGGTAGGTGTGGCGCTCCACCTCAGATGCAGAAATAATCTCCCTGGTCTAGTGCTAGTGAAAAGGGGATAGACTCCCTCATTGTCTGGCTGATACCAACTCTAGGCCTCCCTGGCGACTTTACTTTACTTACTTATACTCCCATATATACTTAGAGGGAATTCCCTGGTGTAGTGACTAATGTACTAGACTGCGACATCAAAGTAAGCGAGTTCAAACTATTATGTTCACATTCAGACTAATACCCTTGGGAAAGGTATGAATTCCTCCATCCCCTTAGCTATGGGTTAAATAGTACCATTAATGTTCTTCTAGAAGGATGGCTATGGCATTGAATAATCCATGCAGGTTGATATGCCATTACAAAAAGACACCAAACCAAACCCATGTATATTCAAATCATATGACCTCATAGTAAAGTCTGTGGAGTGACTTATTATCGGTGTCACCCAAACAACAAGGGAGTCTATCCTCTTTTCACTTTTGTTAGACCAGGGAAATTGTTTTGCTGACATGGAGCATCAGATCAACCATCAGCTCCAAGATGCTTTATGGATTACCCAAGTTGTGCTACTCATGCGCAGAGTTGGCGAGGACCGGTATCAAACTTGGAATCATACAGTTGCTAAGTGTCTGCTCTACTAACTGAGCTAAACTAGCTCCATAATCAGTTTATAATCAATTTCAAAAAGAAACCCCACAAGAATAAATAAAATAAAAATGTCTGTGGCATAAAATAACCCAACAAGGGTTGACATGCCATAAAATCCAGCCAACCATATTTTTCAAATTGTTTTTATGGCAAACACTCAAGATTTAGAGTACAAATATGAAAAGAAAATATTTATCATTAATTTATGAAAATAAATGATAATAAACAAAAATCAATTATTTCATTTTATTCTTCAATTAGCTTTCAAAATGGGTGGAGATCATATTTCTTCTTAATTTTTTAATCTTCCTCAATCAGGAATTTTTTTTTTTTTAATGATACCGCCTCTTTTCAAGAAAACCAAATTGAAAAAAAAAAAAAATTAGAAGATTAATACAAATAATTTTCTATCTTTATTCCAACACTAGTTTTTTTTTTCAAATTTATTTCCCTTTTTTCATTTTTCATTTTTTTTCTTTTTCTTTGTGTCATGCCATTTTATGATCTCTGGGATTTTTTTCTTGAACTAAGCACGCTGGTCCCACACCTCTCTAAACCTTTGCCACACCAAAGGGTGTTTTGCTCTTGACTCAAGTTCAATAATACAAGACTGATTGATGATCTGATACTGTTATTATCATAATAATTTCGTCGCCAATAACTGCTCGGCATGATTTTTGGTGTAGGGGGAAAACGCCCTTTTTATTAAAATCACTACTTCAACAACCCCTGCCACTTTTAAATATGACTTCTTTCCTGTTTTTTTTTTTTTTCTCAAATTTTAAATATTATTTCTCCTTCTTTTGAAATCATTATTTTTTAATTCGTATTCATTTTGTCTTTGATGATAGAGTTGCCACCGTCGTTAGAGATGAAAAACAAAATGGCTGTGTTTTAAACTTTGTTTTAAATATTTTTCCTTGGATTTGAAAATTCAGCCAATGAACTTCATTAAATACAAAGAATGGTAATTATGGGAGGTTGAGTTGTGGAATTATAGAGAGAGAGTTTGCAGAAATGGACAATTCTGTTCCTTTCACTAATGTGGTTCCAATGGTACAAGTAGCAATTATGATGTTTCCCCCATAAGGATTCTTCAAGTTTGTTTTTAAATATCATTTGAAACTGCTACTTTATTTCTGGTTTAGTCCATCTTCTTTTTTTTTTTTCTTAGAAGATTTTGACCTAGATTGATTTTTTATGATTCAGAAAGAAAAGAAAAGGAATTATAAGATAGAGTAAAACCAATAATGAAACACTTGTACTATTCTAATAAATCATATCTAATGTGTTTTTAAAGTCAGTAATTTGCAACACATTTCTATTGTGAAGCCAAACATTGAGTGTTTGTAGTAAAATGCAACAATAATAAGATGGAGTAAAACTAGCAATAAAATACTTGTAATGAAAACAAAAAAAAAATCATATTCAGTGTATTTTTGAAGTAAATCAATAGCCCTTACTTGGATTAGACAGGCAGTCATAGAGACCTGATCCAATCAATTGGCTGGTTATGTCAAACCCCAGCACCTATATGATTGTCCCATCCATATTCTTTAAATTACTCATATGGCAAACACCCACCCCTTTTTATTATATAGGTGCTAGAAGGCAGTGACTAAGGGTCATACACCAGTATTTATATGAAGTTCATGAAAATTATTTCTGCCAATTATTAATACACATGAAGTTAATGAAAAATTAATATGAAAATTATTTTTACCAATTTAATATCTTAGTTATGGCTGCATCTAGTGGTGAAGTTCCAATTCTGGAGCTCTGGGGAGTATAGAGTATACCAGGTCCACTCTGTCCCATAATGGTAGTATATGTTAGGGTCCTATCTCTGGGTCAAATAGATCTGATCTGTTTGCAAATAAATGAAAATTACTATTACCAGTTTATTAATACACATGAAGTTAATGATACATCTAACATAAAAACTATTTCTACCAATATATTGATACGCATGAAGTTAATGAAAATTATTACTACAAGTTTATAAAATCAAACCAAACCAAAATATTTACCTACAAACTATTTGCTTAAAAATCATATATACAAAAAAACATTATTTGGCATTAAATAGCTCACAAGAGTTGATATGCCATTAAACAAAATAGCTAACCAACTTACATAAAAATTATTTCTACCAATTAATCAAGTTAATGAAAATTTCTACTAATATATCAATATACATGAGGTTAATTAACAATCTAACATAAAAATTATTTCTACTAATTTGGCATTAAATAATCCACGTGGGTTGATATGTGATTAAATAAAATAACTGATTGTCCCAATCTTATTTTTCAAATTTCTCTCTGATATATTCGGGTTAAGGGAAATATTCTTGAAGTTGGTAGTTGGTATATTATCGCAGTCGTAATTGGTACATCGAAATAGAAATCCGTCTCTGAGCAGTTGTGGTGTCTTCTAGTGAGTAAAGTTAGCTGGTAAGGCATACGGTTGTCGGCTATCGAGTAAGTGTAGGTTGTGGGTCTAGAACCAACACAGTGTCGACTATTTATACATGACACTGTCCAATCAGATTATAGTGAGGGGGTACCAAGGTATTTACATATTCATTATATCCCTTTCATAGCACACATCCAATCCTTTTTTTTTCTTAAAGGTGTAAGAAGGTGGTGGCTGACAGTTAACCACCAGTTTATTAATACATATATGATTAATGCAGATTATTTCTGCCAATATATTACTAAACATGAAATTAATAAAAAATATTTCCACTAGTTTATACAAATAAACCAAACAAAAATACTTACCTAACTAACCATTTGCTTCCAAATCATATAAACAAAAATAAAACATTATTTAACATTAAATATTCTATATGCCATTAAACGAAATAACTGACCAACAAAAAATTTCTACTAACATTTGTCTTGTACTCTAACAATTCATTTAATAACAAAAATAATGACCTACAAACTATTCACTTTCAAATCATATATACAAAAAGAAAAGAAAAAGATTTGGCATTAAATAACCCTCAAAGGTTAATATGTCATTAAGCAATAACCAAAACAAACCAATGTATTTTAGAAGAAAATCATTTCTGTTGAGATGCTAAACATTTATTCAAAATAAATTCAAACTGGGAAGGTTTAAAAAATATAAATGGAAAAAAAAAAAAACTAATTCATACAGAAAAATCACATTCACCAACACATGTATTCATATTAAATTAAAGTTTCAAAAGGATTTCCCAAGAAGAATTCATTCCTTTAATCTATTATTTCATTAATCCCATATTCTTTTATTCTTATAATCTTTTATTCCTTTTAGTGTTTTCCTTCTTTTTTTTTTCATGTTATATAATTACATTTGTTTTGCAATTTATTACCAAAAAATTTTTAAAATTAACTGCAAAAGTTAATACTAACACTGAAAATACTAATTAATATATATATATATATATATATATATATATACACACACACTCATATGAGAGCGGCTTTGAAAGTAATACCTCTGTTTAAGATATAGAGCCCAATAACACTACTGGATAGAGCAAGGTTTCAGCTAATAAAATACTGTTATTGGTGTTAGATTTATAGTTGTAAGAAATGGACACAGCAAACTGGGTTAAAATCCTGGATGAGGCTGTTTGCATTTCACATAGCACAATGTTGGTATGGCAATATGTGTAGGTAATGAAAAACTCTGAATTCAAACCTGTTAAAACCCTGCTAAAGAAATTGACCTTGTGTCACATACTGTTCTTGCAGATGGATTGGTAAATATATATATATTAATAAGTCATCCATAGACACGTGTTTCAGCGTTTCACGCCTCTTCAGTGTGACTAGACACAACTATCTTTGACCGTTTGGCAGTCTGATATCTTATCCCCTCGTCCACTGACAGCTGTAGTGGGACATGTTTTTAAACTATTAAATACATAGGTTTGTTTATGTATTTTACACTCACCAAGAGATCAAATTTCCAGGGGAAACAATCATTGCTTATATGCTTAGTAGTGAGAGTTAATTTAAATTAGCAATTAGAGAGCTCATACCAAATTTATGGGATATATATATATATATATATATATGAAAAAATAGTATTTTATATATATTTACCAACCCCTCTGCATGAGCAGGATGTAACACAAGGTCAATTTCTTAAGCAGAGTTTAGTAAAAAAGTAAAGTCGTCGGGGTGGCCTAATGTCGGTACCGGCCAATCAGCAAGGGAGTCTATCCCCTTTTCACTAGCACTAGACCAAGGAGATTATTTTTGCGTCTGAGGGGGAGAACCACACCTACCATCAGCTCCTTACTTTACCACACAGATCCTTGTGTTACTCATATGCTGAGTTGGCGAGGGCCGGTATCAAACTAAGAACCTTGCGGTTTCTAGACGAATGCTCTACCAACTGAGCTAACCCAAGGTTTTATTTAACATTTTTTCTTCTTCTAAACTGGTTGCCATATCAAGATTAAAGAACCCACTCTGCTTTACTATTTACCCATAGCTGGAGGGAGAATATTTTAATGCGTAACTTTTAGTATTTTATAACTGGAAATTTTGTGTATCCAGTGGTTGTATTATGCTTCCTGTATCTGCTGTAGTTTCTGTGGATATGATTTGAAGTGCCTCTCGTATGTGTGTGTTTATTAAATGCTTAACTTTTTTTTTTACTTACAACTTACTAATTTCTCTTCATCTTTTCCAGACTTGCTCATTTTCCAATAGTCGTAACCCCACAAACCCCTGACTGACCGACCAAACAAGTTAATCTACCTACTAAAATCTGCAATTTCATCTGGACTATGTGATGACCATTAAATACATGGTTATGGTCAACAAGAGGCCAGACATTGGTGTCAACCACCTCACAATCATGACAACTGGTTGAAACAACCATGAAACTTTCAAAATGGACAAATTACCTCGAATGGACCAACCCTCAGTCCTCATTAGTACTTTAAGTACAACATTCCAAATTCTTCCAAAATGGTGGCCTTTGGCGAAAGATAAATATGTGATGGAAGATATGAAAAAAATTGAAAAAAACAAGGAAAAAAAACTTTATTGCATTGGATTATACCAATTCAGGTGACATGGCTAACTAAAAGAGTCCCCCAAACTTTTTTTTTTTTTCTTTTCTTTCAGGTCTAAAAAAAATTATTTGACCAAATTTCTTTTGATCTCAATGAAAAAAAAAACATGCAAAATTTTATAATTTCATATCCATCAAAAACAAAAGAAGAAACAAAAAAAGATTTCTTAAAAAATAAAATACATCACACACACACATTCACACACACACACACACACACACACACATTATATATATATATATATTATATATATATATATATATATATATAATTTTTTTTTTCAGATATCAAACCAAAAAAAGTACCCATGCTCTGCAAAAAAGATTTATAAAGAAAAAAAAATCACACTTACATATCTTTTTTTGTCTCTTATCTCTTTTTTTTTTTTTTTTTTTTTGTTGATATCAAAATATTTGACTAAATATGCATGGTCTCACATAAAAAAGAAACTTTATCAATGTCCTTCCCACCAACAAAAAGAAAGAGAAAAATGGATTTATAGAGAAGAAAAAATCTCACCGACACATGCATGCTTACTAACATTTCTTGCTTACTAAAACATTTCCTAACAAGAAAACATCAATGATCTCAAGAAAGGAAAATATTTGTTTAAAAGTTTCAAACAAAAATTTACCAAAAAAGGAAAAAAAAAGGATTTATATTGAAAAAAATTCTTTCTCTTACACAAACATACAAACATGTGTTAAAGATTTTTTTGTGACACAAAGTCAATGATCTCAAAAAAAAAAAACATAAAAAAATTTATGTAATTTTTTATTTGCTAAACAGAAGAAAAAAAATGCAAAACACTCACACACGCACAAACATATTAAAGATTTTTCTGACAAAAATGTCATTGATCTTTTGTAAAAAAAAAATAAAAAATCCTATCTGCAAATTTAAAAAAAAAATGGACTTATGAACAAAACATACACGCATACATGCACACCTCGAATAAAGACATTATTTTTTGCTGATTAAAAATTATGACAGAAAACTCATTTTTTATCAATCTCTGAGATGACCAATTATTATTATAATTCACTGATTTACTTGTACTAATACCCTCATCTTGGTTATTATAGTCATAATGTTTCCAGTGGTGTAAACTGTCAATGGCTAGTATGGCAGCACTAATTGGGGGCGTCAAATTTGGTAAAATAAACATTTGCTTTGAAGAAAGGTAAACAATAATTTTAAACTTTTAAACAGATCTAAGGCAGAATATACACTATCTGATTTAGGCTAAATTCAAATATTCACATTTTTATTAACACTTTATTTTTAAAATTTCGGTTAAACCAGTTATTTGGTAATGCGTTGATAAACTCGCCCTTGTTAATATCATTGTGGAGTTTATCTCTGTAAAAGCAAGAAAAGCTCAAATTAAGTAAAAAGCAGTTGATGTCATCTTCTGTCTTTTCTCAAATGCTTGTAATAATCTAAGAATCAAACTAGCAATATTTTACTGTGATGTATGTATTCTCTTATAAAGTTTGGGTGTGGGGTGGAGATTGGCTATTAACCAGGAACAGCAAAAGTGTATGCTAAGCCACTAAACGTTTCAGCCATTGTACTCTCCAGTTTCTTTAGATATCTTTTTGTAGTCATTAACATCCTCAAAACTTTTAATTCAATCTTCAATTTATGGATGTGGATTGTTCTCATTTATTTTCAATGTGTATTTTATTTTATTTTTTTAAGTTACTTTAATCCATTTCTACTAGTGACGTTTAAATTCATTTCTATTTGTCTCCGATTTTACCATATATTACTATAAATGATAGTAACTATCATTTATTCATTAAAGTTATTTTCTATCATTCAAGTAACCTAAAATAATATTAATGAAACGAATTAGTAGTAATAATAATAATAATAATAATAATAATAATAATAATAATAATAATAGTTAATTATAATAATAATAATAATAGTTAATTATAATAATAATAATAATAGTTAATTATAATGATAATAGTTAATTATAATAATAGTTAATAATAATAATAATAGTTAATTATAATAATAATAATAGTTAATTATTAATAATAATAATAATAGTTAATTATTATAATAATAATAATAATAGTTAATTATTATAATAATAATAATAATAATAGTAATTATTATAATAATAATATAGTATTATTATTAATAATATAATATATATAATAATAATAATATAATAGTTAATTATTTATAATAATAATAATAGTTAATATATAATAATAATTTAATTATATAATAAACAATAATAATAGTTATATAAAAAATAATAATAGTTAATATATATAATAATAGTTATAGTGATAAAATAATGTTAATAATGATAAATGATAATAGTGATAATAATGGTAATGTTAAATGATAATAGTCATAATAATAGTGATAATGAAATAATAATGGTGATAATAATAATAATGATGATCTACTTCCATTTCATATAATGAACTATGAATGTGTATAGATTATCAGTTAATTCTTTCTCATTTCTTCATCTTTGAGATGTTGCTGCCTCTCTTCTGCAGTCAAAGTATGTGACTTTCATGCACTTCCTGCGTCTATAACAGCACAAATCTCAAATTGTGATGGTGTAAGAGCTTGCTGATAAGGTGAAATGAGGAGAATCTACAGTCAATTGAAGAAAGTGTTCAGTTTTAAATTACTAGAAATGTTACAATTTATAAGAGGTCATAAACTGTGAAGCGTACCTGTAAGTAAGGATTTAAATTCAGGTCTGTCAGATTTAGAATCGAGAAAGTCTGTAAAAATTACCAGTGACTGTTGGTAACCTTTTGGTCCCTTGAAACGTGTCATAACAGACATATGATATAGTTTTAGTGCGAGTTAGTTTAGAGTCAACCTGACTTGGAAGCAGAGCAGATGTGTTTGTCTCTCTCTCTGCTGGGGTCGATCTTATCCATATGGAAATGATGGAATCATGGGCTAATAAACCTTATCAAGCACAGATAAGTCTTCTTAGTTTTATTAAATGTTAAAACAAGCAAAGCCCGAAAGAAACAGCCCTTAGAAAAGAAGTAGGAACCAGTAATTGGTGAACAGAGTAATAGAGTAAACATTTGTTATTCGAGAACTCTTTCGTTTATATACCCGATGTTGGGTATATAACAGAAAAGTTACTATGACATACAACTTAAGACTTAACTGTTGTGACAATAGCAACTAAGATGTGTACATTAGGCCAAGTCTATCAGGTGAATTATAAAGAAGTCATATATCTCTTGAAAAAACTATGATAAGAAAAACCTTATCAAAGTCTTACCTACAAAAAAAAAAAAAAGAAAAAATTGTTGACATTGATGACCTCAAGAAAAAAAATTCCGTAAAAAAGATATTTCAAAAGATCTTAAAAATGTGTTGATTTGAAAAAAACATTACTCCTTTCTTTCTTTGAAATCACAAAAGAAGAAACAAAAAAGAAAAGCGTGTGGTTGATGAACCCCTGAAAAATAAAAATGAAAATGACAAAAATGAGTAAAAAGAAGATAAACCCATTCCACATATCCTGAAAGATATTTTCTTTTTCTTTTACTTTTTCCCAAAAAAATGCTGACCAATCATTGATGATCTCATGATAAACAATTTTCAAAAAATAATATTTGTAAAATAAAACAAAGAAGAAAAAAAAAAAGAACATGGATGTATATAAAATTATTCACATCGGCAAAGATTGCATTTTTCTCCGTGGTTGTAAAACAATTTTATCAAAATTTAAAAAAAAATTTTTAAAGACTTCATTTATCCTCAAAAAGTATCTGAACAAAAATCTAATTTATTCTCTTTACAAAATCACAGAGTGTATCTATAGAAATATTCACTCAAAGAATTTTTTTTTTTTAAATGGTCTTTTATATCTAAAAATGAATTTTGTTTTTCCATTGAATCTGAGATTAGATGATTTTTTAAAACTTCAGATATGAGGAAAAGAAAATATATGCATGTTGAACATTGCCATCACCATAGAAACAAATTTCCAACAAAAATATGCATCATCATCATCATCATATTGAGGAAGACTAAAGGAATTCTGAAACATTCCTTACAGAACTGAAGAATTATATTGAGGTGAAGAATTGCAATAAAAATAATGAGCTTAAAAAATCATGGAAGACTCAGAACAAATTTGACTAAATTGAAAATATTCACAAATTTGTCTTCACATCCCACAATTTCATATTTCAGCCATCTTTCTGTAAAGAAAAATATGGAGAAAAAAAAAATCTTTTATTATGGTTTTATTACTGTGAAAGAATTCTTCCCTTTTTTTTCTGTGATATTTCCCTGATAAAATGTTGTTTTCCTTGTATTTCATTGTTCATTTTATCTTTTTTTTCTACTGTTTTTATTATTATTTGTCTGAATTTTTTTAGATAAGATTTGATAATTTATTTCATTGAGATTTTTTGGACTTACTTCTCATCTTTATGATCATATACACAAAATTTCAGCTCATGCCCTTGACCCTTCTTCAGGTGTTTGAAGTCTTCACAGAACTACAAACAAACCCTTTATTCAATTGTTTTTTATATCCTTATTCGTCTGAATTTTTTAGATGAGGCTTGATAATTTGTATTATTGATTTTCATACTGTTGCTTCATCTTAATTATTATATACACTACATTTCAGCTCATGACTTCTCCGCCTTCTTCTGGTGTTTTCTTGTCAAACTAGAGCCTTCACAAAAAATTCAAAACAAACCCGGTTATTTCCTATGTCTAACTTAAACAAAGGGGAACCACTCTTGACTGATAAATTATTTATTTATTTCCATTAAACTAACCGTAAAACCCAACCCCGTCTTCTATTCCTAGTAGATCAATAAATAAATAAGTATCAGTCAAGAGTGGTTCCCCTTTGTTTATGTTAGACTTATAGAAATAACCACAAACCCTTTATTCAATTCACCGGTGGACTATTCTTATTTATATCCTTTCTGATCCTTTTGTTTTTTAACTTCTGTTAAAATCTTTTCTAAGGAAGTATAAAAGCGTTTGTGTAAATGTTGTATATTGTACAAACGAAATAAGAATTTCCAGTTTAAATTAAACAAAGAAAAGATGAAAAAAATGACAAAGGACTTTTTTCCCGGTAAAGCGAACAAAGAAGTTAAAAAACGGAAGTGAGGCTTTCTGATCAAAGAAGCAGGAGAAGATAAAGAAATATATACAAAGTCCATTATCAGATCAAAAGATAAAGATGCGTAAAGTACCTATCAATATAAAAGGCCTGAGGTTCAAGCCAACAGGGAGTCAGACAGCTGACAGTGAACAGAGCACAAGAAGCGACTGTCAACACAGTCATCGCTCCAGCGGGCAGTGAAGTTCGTCACCCCCTCCACCTCACCAACAAATAGTCATCCCAGAGTAGTAGTGAGTGTCAATGCTCCCACCCACCACGTACAGCTGAGAAGAAGAAATAAAGTCAAAACTCCTACTATACCCATGTGTGGTGTTTTCTTTAAGCGAACTAACACACACATTAGCAGCATGAATTTTGAAAAGCCGCTATATAAGAAATGAAACTGGCAGTAGAGAAAAAAAAAAACACTACCAAGGACATGACTTACATTACAGTGGCATCTCCCTCAATAAGATCATGTACAATACAAGTCGCACGTTTAGCAAAGTGAAGTCAAAATTAATAGATGTTAACATTTTCGAAATAAATGCTTTATTTCTAACCATGACCAGGTACAAATGTAAGCAATGATAAGTATTCTATGCCATTATTACCAGCAGCACCTGTCCCACTCATCTAGAGCCAGGACTGCTTTACTGTACGGTACCTGAGGTGCTTCAAAAGGAAAATTGCCTGAAGTAATTCACACACATTTTTAACTGGCCACTGCTTGAACCTCGTTTGTACATAGCTCCCCATGTGAAAAAGTCTGTTAAATCCTACTTAACGACATATATCCACCATCTATGTCACCCTGCCGAAAAAAAAATATACTAAAAATCAAGAATTAAACCGAATTTAATGAATTTTCAGTGTTGATATATTAATGAAACGAAACAATATAATGCATCAGTTATTTTATTGGAAAACTCTTACATTTTTCAGAGTCAGTAACTTTGGAACTACATAGTTTGATGCATAAATAGACTCCAAAATACTTGGTTCAAAGTAATGACCTGAAAAAAGTAAAAGTTTAAAAAAAAAATAACTTGTGATATAACTATTATTCATTATTTTATCAACACTGAAAATTTTATAAATTCGGTTAATCCTCTGATTTTAGTATTTCTTTCTTTTTTTTTTTTTGCGGGATGACATACGATGGTGGAATTTTGTCCGTTAAGTAGATTTAACCAAAAAGATTTTGTTCAATCCAGCCTGTAGAAGTTCAGGAAAATAACTTATCTCTGACTTCCTAGAACGTTTACCCAATCCGCACCAGACCTTGACACTTCAATGTAGTATTAGCATAGTTAATCCTAATTCTCTAATGTACTCCTGTTGGTTGATCCTTTCCATTCTCTAAGACATGGTTAGCTGCAAGGCGGCAAGTGGACTCTCAGGCCAATTTTGAGTGACATCTTTGGTGCACGAATGCAACAAGTTGTATCAAAAGTTTAGTAGCAATAATAATTATATACATTATACACAAACATTGTGAGGTAGATTCAAAAGAAATCAAGCGGCCTGGCACCTTAACAAGGCACAGAAGGGTAGTGGAGAGGAGAGTAGCCCTTGACAGCAAGAGACCAGAAAGAGGAGAAAAGACAGCAGCCCCAGAAAGCATCACATTGTGTGTATTCAGTGCACCAGAACTGTCTTCTCAGGAATTGCCTACAGAGTCACTTCGCAAATCATAATTTATTTATTTTATTTTTATTTCTTTTGGACACTACGTCATCACTCTTAGTTGCACTTTATCCTGCCCACGATTGTGTGACACCAAACACATGGGAGAGATGCAAAAAATAGAGCAGCCTGGCCTCAATGTAGCAAGGCACAGGAGGAAAGTAGCTCATAGCAAAGAGAGCCAGAAAGAAAGAGGAAAACCGACATAACAGAATTTCTCCATCTCAGTGAGAGCACCTTCTTGCAAGGTTAAAATCCCTCCAATGGACAACCTATTCATCACAGATTTATCAGACAAGTGGCTGCAAGATAAAGTCATCATTAAAATGGATGTAGGGACATTGAGGCCGGTTACTCATCGATAGAGCGTTCAGCTAAACCACAAGTTCCTATTCATACGGTCTTCGCCCAACTCAGCGTATGTAGCACAGGAATCTGTGCTGGAAATTAAGGAGCTGATGTAGGTGGCTCACCACCCAATCTAAAACAATCTCCTTGTCTACGCTATTGAAAAGAGACAGACTCCCTCCACTGACTGGCTGATACAGAACTTAGTCACCCCACGACTTTTTTACATTAAATATATATGATATGTCTACAATTCAACTTATATTTTCCATTGCAGCAAGTGTAAATTAGCTTGAATAGTCTTTAGCCTTGTAAGCAACCAATCTAGAAGACTAACTGTGCCTAGATCTATGGAGACTAGACTGTTGGCTGTGATGGACCTGTGAGCTTAGGATGGAACCAATGACATGCAAA
>CM042151.1:10980261-11025164 GCA_023376005.1 Doryteuthis pealeii | reverse complement strand
GGAAAACTGGGGTAGAGGGTTTAAGAAAAAAAAAAAAACCAGTAAAATTGCCCAAAGGATTCCACCCCACCGGATCTATATTTCATCAAAATCAAAACAATTTATTCCAGTAGTTGCTTACCACCCACCCCCCGCCCGCGCCACCTACACCTCTCTTTTTCTATTTTTTTTTCAATTAAATTATGGCATTTCTACAAAAGATGGCTGCAAGTGTATATGTAATGCTGTCTTTCTTGATGTTGGTTGATTGTGATTTTCCAACTGCAGCTGTCAGTCAGAAGAGACAAAGTTATATCAAAGGAAGAAAGGGAGAGAAAAAAAAGAAAAATGCTTAGAAATGTGTTCTTATTCATTTGGCAGAAGGCAAATAATCAAGGTGATAAGAGCAGATTTTCCACAAAACCAGTCAACGCCTCTCTCTCTCTCTCTCCTCTCTCCTCCTCTCTCTCCCGGTTTAGTCTATCACTATCACATAGTTTCTATCGATGTACAAGATCTGCTTCACTATATCTAATTATTGCCTTATCGCAATCTATTCATATCTATCTATCTACTATCTATTTTAAGTCATTTCATAATTGATCTATATATCTGTATCACAGCCGTTCATATCTATAGTTGATACGGATCCCCGGCTGATTTTATCATATATAGTATATAATTATATATATATAATGTATATAATTATATATAAAAGAAGAGAAAGTAAAGGAAAGTGAGCATGGTTTAAGATATATATATATGTATGTTACATTATCTCCTTTCTCTCTCTCTTCTCTCTCTCTCTCTTCTTTATATATATATATATATGATAATATATATATTATATATTATATAATATATATAAGGAAAACTTTTAATATTCTCTTTATTACAATAATTTAGTTTCCAGATTTGCATTCACTACCACATCTATCAGGTTAAAAGTTAAAATCATGGAATTACTATCATTTATCATTGACAGGTTGATTTGCCAATTTTCATGGTATGGCATGATGTGCTGCGTGGTCTGGGATGGATTCTTTGGCTCTGTATTCTAGTGCGTCACCAGTTCGATGCTCTGTCGGGGGGAGATCACTGTATACACTGCTTGATTGAGACCTAATATGGTTGAATACAGCTGTCCAGATTTCGCATGCAACATTCGCTTGAATGCTCTGTTGTGATTATTCAACTTAATAATGAATTCCTTTCTAATCTATCTATCAATCTATATATATTATATATATATATATATAGTAATATATATGCTGATAGATATGTGTCCTGCATCCCTGAATGCCACAAAAATCCAAAAGGATGCAGTAAAATCATAACTAGCGAATCCCAGCTATTTTTCTTTTTCTTCCCTCACCATTTCAAGGTTAACTGTAAATACATTTCAATAGTTTCTTTAGAAATAATACACAGGATAGGTTACAAGGTAGGAGTAGACGGCTTTAGTTGTGGCCCCAGCTTTGAAATAAATTCATTTATTAATGAGAATACTCAACTTTTTTTATAATACACGATTTTTACTATTTAACCATAGAGACCCTAACAGGTGACACCACTCCTGGCCAGCAGTGGACCAGGGAGCAATTGGTGATGGAAGGGGTTACTCCACATTCGGCCAAAAACTGGAACCTAACCATCAGATAGAGTTTAACATCATTCCAGGACATGTAGACCTTAGCCACTGCATTCTAGCACCCCATTATGATAAAAAAGGGTTGGGGATTGCCATAAGCGGCGAAATAAGTGTGGGACAATAAGCTGCTAGGCTTGGTCTGGACCAGCCATTGATTCAGCCGCCCGTCTATAAGCCCAAGAAAAAGCGCCAAAGTGGAGTATTGGCAAAGTCGATGAACTGCTCAACCACCTGGGGTTTCTGTCCTTAAGGCATCACGGGTGCCACTGGACTTTGCTAGAATTGTGGAGAGTAAATGAACAGAATACTAACCACTCTGTCATGGCAATTCCAGTTCTCGAGAAGACTATGATAAAAGTTTTTTGTGCATGGCCCTGAAGTTGCAGCCGACCTCCTGGTAAGACTATGAAGTTTGATGTTTAGAAACATTCACCAACCAGAGATTTTGCATTTGTAGGTTGTCCCTGTAGATGATGATGTATCCACTGCTTTGTTGCCCGAATTGCCTTTTGATGACTCTTAGCTTCATGATGTTGATATCAGGGTGACTTCGACATGTACAGTCATCTATGGAGATTCTGCCGGCCACCGAGGGCGCGTCTTGAGCCAAATCTTCCCAGCTGGAAAATTATTTGCAGCAATATTCATTGGATTCAAATAAAGTTCTTTTGTATGTGAAAAAGGAAAAGTTCTACTAAGAAAGAAATAAAAGAAAACCAGTGGAGTATGCCAAGTCATGGAACTGCTCTACCACCTGGGTTTCTGTCCTTAAGCTACGCATCACGGGTGCCACTGATTTTAGCAGAATTGTTGGAGAGTAAATGAACAGATACTACACTCTAGACTACCAAGATTTGACAATATTCCAATGGCATTCAAATAAAATGTTTTTTTCGTATGTGAAAAGGAAAAGTCAACTAAAAAGAAATGAAGGAAAACCAGCATTCTTTGTCGCTGTTGTCTGTAATCAAACAGACATTAAACAAGCATGTTGGCGCAAAACGCGACATTATCATTGAAAAGACTACAGTTTAAATTATACATTGCATTCTATTTTGTTTATTTTAATACGTTTCTTGACGCTGTGTACTATCGAGGAAAATGGCCTCCAATGCTTCTTGGCTAATTGTTATCTATATGTGTTTTATAGAAAAGTACATTCATGCTAACAGCACGAACGTGCATCTGGGATTCTGTTATCTCTTGGTAAGGACAAGTAAAAGCCTAATGCACCTGCAACGTATGTTTGAGGGTTTGGCAAACAAACTTTAGCTTTCTTATCTCTGCAACTCCTCACATTCTTGCTGATCACAGCAATAGATTAAAGACATTGTTACTCGAGCAAGCTGCCGAGGTGATGTATCTCAGCTTAAAAGTAAGCCTCTTCCAGAACGTGTTAATGTATTGTCCACTTGTCAGACATTGTATTTTGACCTGATTTAATTACCATAGCAAACGAGAACGAGGACACCGAATATAAAGAAGTTAAGTTAAAAAACAACAAAAAAAACAAATAGAAAATAGATAAGAAAATTAAAGGAAAAGTTTTTTATTTTTTTAAATTTTTTACATCTTTTTTTTTTTTTTTGTTTTAATTCTTCTGATCTACCATCTCTTTCCCGGAATGCAATCTTGTAAGATCAGCTGTTCCTCTCGGATTTTAACATTAAGCATAGGAAGATGTGAGTTGGTAGAGAAGAGTACCATGAGAATACCCATGCCGTATGGTTGATTGACATTTGATGATGTCCATAGAAAATACTGTTTAAACCATTAAAATTATTTGGAAGCTATAGATAATTTTACTGATTTTATTTGATATATAACTGAGTAGTGAAAACAAAACTCTCTACTGTAGTATAACCATAGAGTTAGCGCCAGATAAAAATGGTTAAATTATGAACATTCGAACTATTCGATTAACCAGGCCATTCCCTTGCAACATCATATAAACACCCATATAGAGTATAGAGTACTATCTGACTCATAATTCCTAAATACTTATTTATACCTTTCTAACTCACTGATGAATGAATGTATGAATACTTTTTATTTTAACTCTAGTATATTTGTGCGAGAACATTAAAATTATCATATGTTATTGCGTGAGGAAAGATATAATAAGACTGTAGAGAAAAAATTATCAACGGTCTTTTACATATAGTCTCAGGTATATCCTTCTACACATAGTCCAGGTGCGAGTCTCGGTCCACACACAAACCAGTGAGGCATGCGAAGTCTTCTTATCAATTAGGGCCACAGAGAACCATTCACAACGCATCAGCGAGCCATTCATATTACATAATATCCAACCACAACTTAATCAATTACTTTATTTTCCCCGCATATAGTACCATAGCAGTAGAATATATGAGAATAATATTGATTAATTTTATCTGCCTTCCTGTGCAGACCTTAGAACAATACTGACCGAAGTTGTGGAGTGTGCAAAGATCTTTGAGGTGGCGATTCCCCTATGAGTCCGCGAGTTAGACGAAGAAGGTTTCTCCGAGTCTGATTAAGACGAAATACCTGAAGAAGGCTGGAGTGCTATACCTTGGCTGAAAGGTCTGTACAGATCCATAAGCTGAGAAAGTGAGGGCGACTAAATGAGTCGTCCCCGACAAATATCCAATTAATTGAATAAATAGCGCGAAATGATCAAAAAACTATGTAAGAGTCAAGCAAGTTCAAACTAGTCACACACTCACAATCTCTAACATAAAAAACCTACATGCTCGAAAAGAGAGAAGATTTGAAACTATCTTCTTATCGCTCACTAAACTTAGCGGAACTCACTATTCTGTTCTAATCTATGAACAAACGAGATGCTTTGACCACTTATAAATAACCCAACAAAATGCATGAACTATATTCCTATAATACAATTTTACTGAGGACCAGATTTAATCAGAAAACCAGCCATCAAGACCTTCTGGTTTATTGAAAAACTCACTTAGAATAATTACTGTATACAAAATTGTATAAATATTAATTTGCTATATTATTCTAAAATATATACTTTATTAAGTAAGCTCATCTAGTAGTATTATATAAGAATTGCAATAAATATTTCAAAAAAATAGTGAAAATCCACAATACACTTGCACACAGGAAAATGTATGTATTAGTATAATTATACGCCTTTCTCCTAGCTGTGTATTATACATTGATTCAGCTTGTTATAATCGCAAAACCAACAATTATAGACACCTAATCACTATCGTAACCTGTTCATATTACTTATTTCTCAACTCATAGCAGCAAAGGATTAGTATGTACACACTGAGAGCTAAATGAGCACATAATTAGTTAATTCATTAGATATGCTTTGTGTGGATACTACTCTCTCAATTCCTAACCTCACACCACCCCAACTATCACATCTCATGCTTCTCTCATCTGACACATCTCTTCTTTATCTCTCTCATCGTATATTATAATCAAATCAAATTATTTCTATCCCACTTTTTAGCGTTTATTTTCATCTTGTTATTGTTCACTCATCTTAATCAATCGTCTGGTATTTGTATTGTAAGGCTATTTCAACATACTGTTGCGAATTCATGTTCCATTTTTTCTACTCTCTCTCTCTCTCTCTAGCTCAATAAGATCAAGACGCAAGCGGACTTGCTTTGTAGTTTAGATCACCTACTAAATAAAGAAGAAAAAAAAAAGAGCTATTATTTTTTATATTATATACTAATCTTATAATTAATAATGATATAATTTATTATTCTGGATATTCTGTACAAATATTGGATTGAACTCATATTTTTCATGATTAATGCTCTTTACAAACATTGTCGATTTGTTCTGTAGACGTCATTACTAATACATATTTGCGCACTATCATTAAATTTATCACTGTAAGATTTCTGTGAACATGTTTGAATTATATGAAAACATCTATGATGAAGAGCTTACGTAGTTTAAATGGATAATGGATCGTCACAATTGTGTTATTTAGTCCTTTTATTCTATTCTTTCCTTTCCATTTTCCGTTCTTTATTTTCCATTTTTTATTTTCTTCTGGGGATTTGAACTGTCATTTCAAAACATTTTAGCAATAAAAATCAAATCATAACCGAAATTAACTGTCCTTAAGAACAAAGAAACATTATCTAATTTTCTCACAAAAAGGCCTTTGAATTTTAAACTGAATTTTACAGAATATCACATGCCTTTATTCATTTTATTCTTGTGAAATCCATCTACATTTTGTTAATTAAGGTCATATCCTAACAATTTCCTTTCATTTCATTTTTTTTTTTTTTTTGACCAAGTGTAATATACAGAGAACTCGAAAGTTGAAAAGTCTCAAAGAAAATGCATTTCAATAGGATGAATATAGAAATGAAAATATTGAAAATGATTTTACTATAGAATGAAATATTGAAAATGATTTTACAATAGAAATGCACTGAAAATTGTGGTTTGATACAGGCCACCCCACAGACTTTTTAGTAATATATAATATATATATATATATATATATGAGAATGAAAAGGTGGAAATGAAAACATCACACAATGCTGTTGAAGAGAAAACAATTTATAATATAATCATAGCTGATACTGATCAATATTTCGATTTTACAAAAATCATCATCAGAGCTCATTCACTCCGTGGTGTTTGAGTCAGAGAAAAATGTCAAATCAGTTCACAAACAAAAAACCTTAATTCTGCAAAAAAGAACAAAAGTTGTTACATTATTCACCAATGTTGGCATTCACGCCATATTTATGTCGGTCATGTCGATACGTATACCTTTTTGACGGTAAACTATCCGATGTAGTGGATTTTGAGATACATATTGACATGACCGACATAAATATGGTGCGAATGCCCACATTGGTGAATAATGTAACAACTTTTTGTTTTCTCTTTAACAGCATTGTGTGATGTTTTCATTCCACCTTTTCATTCTCATACTGTCGGATTAATTCCTTTCTTTAACTTATATATAAGTATAATATATATATATAATAATATATAATCAACCATGTATTTGGTTGCACTATTATACTTGAAGAACCCAGTAGTAATCCAATGACTATTTCATTAGGAGAGTGCTCATTATCTGTGATAGTGCGTTAATAGATAAATAAATAAATAGAAGGTTTAGCTTATATTTATTATCATTGGAACAGTTTTGCTACCATTTGGTTTTTTGCAAGAAACCAAATGGTAGCAAAAAATTGTTCCAATGATAATAAATATCTATAAGTGATGTATTTAAAAAATGCTTTACTAAAAAACAGAATAGCATTCTGTCACAAATGTGATAGAGCAAATGAAGACTGACCTCACTAGTAAATGCTCTATGAAGTTTCATCCTAATCTAATGAGAATAACACACACACATATATATATATTATATATATATATATTATATATATATATATATATATATATAATATATAACTAGCAAATTATGCACCTTCCAGATGCAAGTATTCAGTTTTAATGTAATAAAAATATTATATTAAATTAGAAGGTCTAATGAAGTTAAATAAGAATGCAGATAAAAAGCTTAAAACAGAGGGGAGTATAATCGAAAGATAAAACAATTTAAACTTACTCTTAACATCACTCCCATCTTCCATTACTAAATTTTTCTAATTTAACTATTTAGTTAGAATAGGAAGTAAAGAATAATATTACAGTTATTTCTTCTTGTTAATGGATTTCTTTTAAGATTTATTGAAGAGATTTTTCTCATATTTGTTAAGAAAACCAACCAATCAATAATACTTAACACATATATTAAAACAAATTTTTAATATCAATATGCAAATTAGCCTTCCCGTTCACACTGTAAACCGCTATTTTGTTGTACATATAAATACACTTGCATGTTATTAGTAAGTAGATAAGGCCAACAGAATTAATAATGTAAAACAATTTTATTAATAATTGAAGTTCAAATAAAAATAAAATCATGGCGAAAGTGATGTAAATAACTAAGGAAATTGTGGGTAGTGGTATAGTTTCAGTTACAGACAGAAAAACACACAATCTCTGTAGGATTATTCAATAAATAATAAGAGTATTTACGGGTTTCGAAGGAGCTCTTATTTCTCCGTAGTTGTAGGCAAATTGTCGGACAAAGAAGACAAACACACAATGGAAATTTAATACGTGTATTGACAAATAATACAAGAACTTGTTGCAAATTTTATTGGTATTTGCTACAAGACTTATCTGAGTTAAGTAATGTTCTTGGAGTAGTAGTAATAACGGGTATTCTGTTCGTTGGTAGGAAATGTTGATAAGACGCTTCATCTTGTCCCTCAGTAAGTGTGCTATTGTACCCGCCTTTTAATGTATGCTGATACAATACCTTAGAAGTGACCTGGTTGTAGAGTTCTGTGATAAGTGGGCCCTGTTTTGGGCTTGGTGTTGAGAGCTTTTACTTTTACGTCTCTCCTCCAGTAACTGTTTTGTGATAAGTGAAGTTTTTGGTATTGGCGGTAACATACGATGTTGGCGATTCGCCACCTAGCGGCAGGGGGAGATAATTGACTATGGAATTTCCAATAATAATAAGGTGAATTTTGCCCAAGGAGTTGGCAATTGCATCTTTTTCAAAGAAATCAGTTGTGACAGGTCCTTTTATGTTCCAGAACACTTTCAGCATGACCTTCTTTACTGACTCTTGCACCCATAACTTTTTCTTTACCATAGTCAGTGTTTCCACTCCATGGGCTGTCTTTTTGACTAAAGCTTGTTGTGGCAAACTCGTGTTTAGCCCACTTGTAAACATTTTTTTACTAAAACATGCTTCTCCATTCACTTCACATTGTTTGCACTTCTCAGCCACCAAATATGTGATGACAGACCTCTGTTCAAACCTGGAGCACTGTTTGATTTGCCACCATTTTGAATAGCTTCAAAACCAATATTTTTGTGAGATCAAAATAATTTTTGCTATAAACCAATACTCAACAACGCAGAGTTTACATTTATTGAAAATAGTTCTGAAAAAAATGTATTTTACTTCTTTGTTTTTTTTATTTTGTTTTTTTAATTCTACTTATTTATTGAATGACCATCGTATATAACATTATTACATTAGTAACTACTATTTTTTTTTATCAAAAGGTTAAATACATTAAACATTAGTCATTTGTTTTTTTAAATAACATTTAAGATCAATACATGTCAGTAACCTTATCAACTCTCAATCAATTCTTTTTGATTATTTCCTTACTGAAGTTCAATATTTGTTTGCGAATGTCTACTCAGTCAGTCTGCAAAGAAATGCACATTGAACAGCCATCTTTAGAAGATCATTGAGATCAGATAGATTGATAGATTAGAAAAGACTTAGACATCTAACTTAATCTTTTCTTGTCTATTTTATCTGTCTATTCGTATCTATCTATGAATCTGTCTCAGTTTATTCCAATGTATCTATCCCAATTTACATCAAGTCAGGAAAAGAAAGGTTTTCTTCCTTAACTGTTTCCAGTTTACCCCTAACGTTTTTTTTTTCTGGTTTTCACTCTCTTACATATCTAGTCTCTCTCACTCTCTATTTTCCCCTCTCTCCTGTTCTACCTTCTCATTTTTTCTGGTCTCTCTCTCTCTCTCTCTCTTCTCTCTCTCTCTCTCCCTCTCTCTCCCTCTCTCTCTCCCTCCCTCTCTCCCTCTCTCTCCCTCCCTCCTCTCTCTCTCCCCTCCCTCTCTCTTCTCTCTCCCTCCCTCCCTCTCTCTCTCCCTCCCTCCCTCTCCCCTTCACTCTCTCTCTCTCTCCCTCCCTCACTCTCTCTCTCTCCCTCTCTCCTCATTTTCTTTTAAAAAAAAGTTCGGTTAAATCCTACTTAACGGACATAAATTCCACCATCTTATGTTACCCTGCTGAAAGAAAAAAATACTACAAATCAAGGAATCAACCCAATTTAATGAAATTTTCAGTGTTGATACATTAATGAATAAAAGATATAATGCACCCGTTATTTTATTTTACAACTTTTACATTTTTTCAGGTCAATTAACTTTGAACCACGTATGTTTGTGAATCTGTGTTACACCTCAAACATATGTGGTTCAAAGTTAACTGACCTGAAAAAATATAATAGTTTTCAAATAGAATAACTAGTGCATTATATTGGTTATTCATTAGTATATCAAAACTGAAAATTTCATTAAATTCGGTTAATTCCTTGATTTTTAGTAATTTTTTTTCTTTCGGCGGGGTGACATCTGATGTTGGAATTGATGTCCGTTAAGTAGGATTTAACCAGAAGTTCTTTAAATTGAAATGTAAAAGTATCATAGGAATTTTTTTTTACATGTAAAACACTTCAATAAAAAAATAAAAATAAAATAAAAATAGGTAAATGAGATCAAGAAAGTGTCCTCAGCTTCAGTCTGCAGTGCCTTCTGATTGGCTAAAAACAGCTTCATTCCTTGTCATGTGATTGCTTTTTTTCTGCAGTGTCCAATAATCAGACAGTGACCTCAGATGAACTACAGTTTTTGTTTTTGTTTTTTTTTGCTATGAGGAGTTTACAAATCCAGACAAGATTTGATATTAGAGTGTAACATTGGTCACTTTTTATATCATTATGGTTACAGCTATGTTATTCCAATGTATACTCCCATGAGTAGCACAGGGATCTTCGCTGTAAAGTAAGGAGCTGATGGTAGGTGTGGCGCTCCACCTCAGATGCAGAAACAATCTCCCTGGTCTAGCGCTATTGAAAAGGGGATACACTCCCTCACTGTCTGGCTGATACCGACTTTAGGCCTCCCTGGCGACTTTACTTTACTTACTTATACTCCCATATATATTGAATAATCCATGCAGGTTGATATGCCATTAAAGAAAGACACCAAACCAAACCCATGTATATTCAAATCATATGACCTCATAGTAAAGTCTGTGGAGTGACTTATTATCGGTGTCACCCAAACAACAAGGGAGTCTATCCTCTTTTCACTTTTGTTAGACCAGAGAAATTGTTTAGCTGACATGGAGCATCAGATCAACCATCAGCTCCAAGATGCTTTATGGATTACCCAAGTTATGCTACTCATGCGCAGAGTTGGTGAGGACCGGTATCAAACTTGGAATCATACAGTTGCTAAGTGTCTGCTCTACTAACTGAGCTAAACTAGCTCCATAATCAGTTTATAATCAATTTCAAAAAGAAACCCCACAAGAATGAATAAAATAAAAATGTCTGTGGCATAAAATAACCCAATAAGGGTTGACATGCCGTAAAATCCAGCCAACCATATTTTTCAAATTGTTTTTATGGCAAACACTCAAGATTTAGAGTACAAATATGAAAAGAAAATATTTATCATTAATTTATGAAAATAAATGATAATAAACAAAAATCAATTATTTCATTTTATTCTTCAATTAGCTTTCAAAATGGGTGGAGATCATATTTCTTCTTAATTTTTTAATCTTCCTCAATCAGGAATAATTTTTTTTAATGATACCGCCTCTTTTCAAGAAAACCAAAAAAAAAAAAAAAAAAAAAAAGATTAATACAAATAATTTCTATTTATTCCAATCTGCACTAGGGAGGGGTCAAGTTTTTTTGTTTTTTTTTTTTTTCTTTTTTTTTTCTTTTTCTTTTTTTTTTTTTTTTTTTTCTTTTTTTTCTTGAACTAAGCACGCTGGTCCCACACCTCTCTAAACCTTTGTTTTTTTTTTTTTCAAGTTCAATAATACAAGACTGATTGATGATCTGATACTGTTATTATCATAATAATTTCGTCGCCAATAACTGCTCGGCATGATTTTTGGTGTAGGGGGAAAACGCCCTTTTTATTAAAATCACTACTTCAACAACCCCTGCCACTTTTAAATATGACTTCTTTCCTGTTTTTTTTTTTGTTTCTCAAATTTTAAATATTATTTCTCCTTCTTTTGAAATCATTTTTTTAATTCGTATTCATTTTGTCTTTGATGATAGAGTTGCCACCGTCGTTAGAGATGAAAAACAAAATGGCTGTGTTTTAAACTTTGTTTTAAATATTTTTTCCTTGGATTTGAAAATTCAGCCAATGAACTTCATTAAATACAAAGAATGGTAATTATGGGAGGTTGAGTTGTGGAATTATAGAGAGAGAGTTTGCAGAAATGGACAATTCTGTTCCTTTCACTAATGTGGTTCCAATGGTACAAGTAGCAATTATGATGTTTCCCCCATAAGGATTCTTCAAGTTTGTTTTTAAATATCATTTGAAACTGCTACTTTATTTCTGGTTTAGTCCATCTTCTTTTTTTTTTTTTCTTAGAAGATTTTGACCTAGATTGATTTTTTATGATTCAGAAAGAAAAGAAAAGGAATTATAAGATAGAGTAAAACCAATAATGAAACACTTGTACTATTCTAATAAATCATATCTGATGTGTTTTTAAAGTCAGTAATTTGCAACACATTTCTATTGTGAAGCCAAACATTGAGTGTTTGTAGTAAAATGCAACAATAATAAGATGGAGTAAAACTAGCAATAAAATACTTGTATTGAAAACAAAAAAAATCATATTCAGTGTATTTTTGAAGTAAATCAATAGCCCTTACTTGGATTAGACAGGCAGTCATAGAGGCCTGATCCAATCGATCGGTTGGTTATGTCAATCCCCCAGCACCTATATGATTGTCCCATCCATATTCTTTAAATTACTCATATGGCAAACACCCACCCCTTTTTATTATATAGGTGCTAGAAGGCAGTGACTAAGGATCGTACACCAGTATTTATATGAAGTTCATGAAAATTATTTCTGCCAATTATTAATACACATGAAGTTAATGAAAAATTAATATGAAAATTATTTTTACCAATTTAATATCTTAGTTATGGCTGCATCTAGTGGTGAAGTTCCAATTCTGGAGCTCTGGGGAGTATAGAGTATACAAGGTCCACTCTGTCCCATAACGGTAGTATATGTTAGGGTCCTATCTCTGGGTCAAATAGATCTGATCTGTTTGCAAATAAAGGAAATTTACTATTACCAGTTTATTGATACACATGAAGTGAATGATACATCTAACATGAAAATTATTTCTACCAATATATTGATACGCATGAAGTTAATGAAAATTATTACAAGTTTATAAAATCAAACCAAACCAAAATATTTACCTACAAACTATTTGCTTAAAAATCATATATACAAAAAACATTATTTGGCATTAAATAGCTCACAAGAGTTGTATAGGGACCGGCCCCTATATTTTTATGGCATGTGGAATTGAATAAATTAAAATAATTAAGTTTTCTTAAATAACTAGTTTTACAATTGTATGTCATGAAATTAGAATTAGGTAAACAAAAGAGAATCGAATGAATATTAGTTTAGAAATATTTTAGAAACAATAAAAACAATAGTTTAAATTCCATGGGAAAATATGTATGCCATCAGAATGTACCAAAATCATTCGATATTGCATCATTGCAAATCACCTGATATTTGAGGAATATTTTAGATTAATGATCACGTAGACAATTACAAAAGAGAATTATAAAAATACCCTTTTAGCTGAAAGACCAGACAGACAGTGGGAGCTTACGCTCTTTCCGACTCAACAGAGTTGGAGCTGATGCTCCCAATTCGACACAATGGGGAGAATACGCTGTCCAAAAACATATAATACGACTCAACAGGTCCGTCTATTTTTACGTTTTTTATTTTCTCTCTCTCTCGCTCAACAACAACAAATTTGAATCACAAGTTCCAATCACAGACAAAACTGCTACAATATTGACAACCAATCGCACAAATATAAACAATACATGTCACACACAACTATGTACAGACACATACAGTCGGCAACACCACTAAAAGAACAATTGAATATCCCAATTGTAAATTAATGTATATAAAGTTTGTTTCCTTTATCAATTTTGTCTTCTTTTTGTTTTCTAAGGAAACTTCATTTCTGTAGTCTTATACATATAAATTGTAGGGACCCATAACTTGGATCTTCTTCAACTCCTCAACTAAACAACAACGGTCCCTACAGTTGATATGCCATTAAACAAAATAGCTAACCAACTTACATAAAAATTATTTCTAACAATTAATCAAGTTAATGAAAAGTTCTACTAATATATCAATATACATGAGGTTAATTAACAATCTAACATAAAAATTATTTCTACCAATTTAGCATTAAATAATCCACGTGGGTTGATATGTGATTAAATAAAATAACTGATTGTCCCAATCTTATTTTTCAAATTTCTCTCATAGCACTAATCCAATCCTTTTTTTTCTTAAAGGTGTAAGGTGGTGGCTGACAGTTAACCACCAGTTTATTAATACATATATGGTAAATGTAGATTATTTCTGCCAATATATTACTAAACATGAAATTAATAAAAAATATTTCCACTAGTTTATAAAAATAAACCAAACAAAAATACTTACCTACAAATCATTTGCTTCCAAATCATATATACAAAAATAAGACATTATTTGACATTAAATATCCTATATGCCATTAAATGAAATAACTGACCAACAAAAAATGTCTACTAACATTTGTCTTGTACTCTAACAATTCATTTAATAACAAAAATAATGACCTACAAACTATTCACTTTCAAATCATATATACAAAAAGAAAAGAAAAAGATTTGGCATTAAATAACCCTCAAGGGTTGATATGTCATTAAGCAATAACCAAAACAAACCAATGTATTTTAGAAGAAAATCATTTTCTGTTGAGATGCTAAACATTTATTCAGAAATAAATTCAAACTGGGAAGGTTTAAAAATATAAAGTGGAAAAAAAAAAACTAATTCATACAGAAAAATCACATTCACCAACACATGTATTCATATTAAATTAAAGTTTCAAAAGGATTTCCCCAAGAAGAATTCATTCCTTTAATCTATTATTTCATTAATCCCATATTCTTTTATTCTTATAATCTTTTATTCCTTTTTAGTGTTTTCCTTCTTTTTTTTTTCATGTTATATAATTACATTTGTTTTGCAATTTATTACCAAAAATATTTTAAAATTAACTGCAAAAGTTAATACTAACACTGAAAATACTAATTAATATATATATATATATATATATACACACACACTCATATGAGAGCGGCTTTGAAAGTAATACCTCCTGTTTAGTAGATATAGAGCCCAATAACACTACTGGATAGAGCAAGGTTTCAGCTAATAAAATACTGTTATTGGTGTTAGATTTATAGTTGTAAGAAATGGACACAGCAAACTGGGTTAAAATCCTGGATGAGGCTGTTTGCATTTCACATAGCACAATGTTGGTATGGCAATATGTGTAGGTAATGAAAAACTCTGAATTCAAACCTGTTAAAACCCTGCTAAAGAAATTGACCTTGTGTCACATACTGTTCTTGCAGATGGGTTGGTAAATATATATATATATATATATATATATATATATATATATATATATATATATATATATTAATAAGTCATCCATAGACACGTGTTTCAGCGTTTCACGTCTCTTCAGTGTGACTAGACACAACTATCTTTGACCGTTTGGCAGTCTGATATCTTATCCCCTCGTCCACTGACAGCTGTAGCGGGACTGATGTTTTTAAACTATTAAATACATAGGTTTGTTTATGTATTTTACACTCACCAAGAGATCAAATTTCCAGGGGAAACAATCATTGCTTATATGCTTAGTAGTGAGAGTTAATTTAAATTAGCAATTAGAGAGCTCATACCAAATTTATGGGATATATATATATATATATGAAAAAATAGTATTTTATATATATTTACCAACCCCTCTGCATGAGCAGGATGTAACACAAGGTCAATTTCTTAAGCAGAGTTTAGTAAAAAAGTAAAGTCGTCGGGGTGGCCTAATGTCGGTACCGGCCAATCAGCGAGGGAGTCTATCCCCTTTTCACTAGCACTAGACCAAGGAGATTATTTTTGCGTCTGAGGGGGAGAACCACACCTACCATCAGCTCCTTACTTTACCACACAGATCCTTGTGTTACTCATATGCTGAGTTGGCGAGGGCCGGTATCAAACTAAGAACCTTGCGGTTTCTAGACGAATGCTCTACCAACTGAGCTAACCCAAGGTTTTATTTAACATTTTTTCTTCTTCTAGACTGGTTGCCATATCAAGATTAAAGAACCCACTCTGCTTTACTATTTACCCATAGTTGGAGGGAGAATATTTTAATGCGTAACTTTTAGTATTTTATAACTGGAAATTTTGTGTATCCAGTGGTTGTATTATGCTTCCTGTATCTGCTGTAGTTTCTGTGGATATGATTTGAAGTGCCTCTCGTATGTGTGTGTTTATTAAATGCTTAACTTTTTTTTTTACTTACAACTTACTAATTTCTCTTCATCTTTTTCAGACTTGCTCATTTTCCAATAGTCGTAACCCCACAAACCCCTGACTGACCGACCAAACAAGTTAATCTACCTACTAAAATCTGCAATTTCATCTGGACTATGTGATGACCATTAAATACATGGTTATGGTCAACAAGAGGCCAGACATTGGTGTCAACCACCTCACAATCATGGACATTGGTTGAAACAACCATGAAACTTTCAAAATGGACAAATTACCTCGAATGGACCAACCCTCAGTCCTCATTAGTACTTTAAGTACAACATTCCAAATTCTTCCAAAATGGTGGCCTTTGGCGAAAGATAAATATGTGATGGAAGATATGAAAAAAATTAAAAAAAACAAGGAAAAAAAACTTTATTGCATTGGATTATACCAATTCAGGTGACATGGCTAACTAAAAGAGTCCCCCCAAACTTTTTTTTTTTTTTTTTTCTTTCAGGTCTAAAAAAAAATTATTTGACCAAATTTCTTTTGATCTCAATGAAAAAAAAACATGCAAAATTTTATAATTTCATATCCATCAAAAACAAAAGAAGAAACAAAAAAAGATTTCTTAAAAAATAAAATACATCACACACACACATGCACACACACACACACACATATATATATATATATATATATATATATATTTTTTTCCAGATATCAAACCAAAAAAAGTACCCATGCTCTGCAAAAAAGATTTATAAAGAAAAAAAAATCACACTTACATATCTTTTTTTGTCTCTTATCTCTCTTTTTTTTTTTTTTTTTTTTTTTTTGTTGATATCAAAATATTTGACTAAATATGCATGGTCTCAACATAAAAAAGAAACTTTATCAATGTCCTTCCCACCAACAAAAAGAAAGAAAAAATGGATTTATAGAGAAGAAAAAATCTCACCAACACATGCATGCTTACTAACATTTCTTGCTTACTAAAACATTTCCTAACAAGAAAACATCAATGATCTCAAGAAAGGAAAATATTTGTTTAAAAGTTTCAAACAAAAATTTACCAAAAAGGAAAAAAAAAGGATTTATATTGAAAAAATTCTTTCTCTTACACAAACATACAAACATGTGTTAAAGATTTTTTTGTGACACAAAGTCAATGATCTCAAAAAAAAAAAAAACATAAAAAATTTATGTAATTTTTATTTGCTAAACAGAAGAAAAAAAAATGCAAAACACTCACACACACACAAACATATTAAAGATTTTCTGACAAAAATGTCATTGATCTTTTGTAAAAAAAAAAAAAAAAAAAAAAAATCCTATCTGCAAATTTAAAAAAAAAATGGACTTATGAACAAAACATACACACATTCATGCACACCTCGAATAAAGACATTATTTTTTTGCTGATTAAAAAATTATGACAGAAAACTCATTTTTTATCAATCTCTGAGATGACCAATTATTATTATAATTCACTGATTTACTTGTACTAATACCCTCATCTTGGTTGGTATTATAGTCATAATGTTTCCAGTGGTGTAAACTGTCAATGGCTAGTATGGCAGCACTAATTGGGGGCGTCAAATTTGGTAAAATAAACATTTGCTTTGAAGAAAGGTAAACAATAATTTTAAACTTTTAAACAGATCTAAGGCAGAATATACACTATCTGATTTAGGCTAAATTCAAATATTCACATTTTTATTAACACTTTATTTTTCAAATTTTGGTTAAACCAGTTATTTGGTAATGCGTTGATAAACTCACCCTTGTTAATATCCTTGTGGAGTTTATCACTGTAAAAGCAAGAAAAGCTCAAATTAAGTAAAAAGCAGTTGATGTCATCTTCTGTCTTTTCTCAAATGCTTGTAATAATCTAAGAATCAAACTAGCAATATTTTACTGTGATGTATGTATTCTCTTATAAAGTTTGGGTGGGGGGTGGAGATTGGCCATTAACCAGGAACAGCAAAAGTGTATGCTAAGCCACTAAACATTTCAGCCATTGTACTCTCCAGTTTCTTTAGATATCTTTTTGTAGTCATTAACATCCTCAAAATTTTTAATTCAATCTTCAATTTATGGATGTGGATTGTTCTCATTTATTTTCAATGTGTATTTTATTTTATTTTTTTAAGTTACTTTAATCCATTTCTACTAGTGACGTTTAAATTCATTTCTATTTGTCTCCGATTTTAACATATATTACTATAAATGATAGTAACTATCATTTATTCATTAAAGTTATTTTCTATCATTCAAGTAACCTAAAATAATATTAATGAAACGAATTAGTAGTAATAATAATAATAATAATAGTTAATTATATATAATAATAATAATAATAGTTAATAATAATAATAGTTAATTAATAATAATAATAAATAATAATAATAATATAATAATAATAATAATATAATAATTATAATAATAATAATAGTTAATTATTAATAATAATAATAATAATAGTTAATTAATAATAATAATAATAGTTAATATAATTATAATAATATATAATAATATAATAATAATAATAATAATAATAGTTAATTATAAGAATAATAATAATATAAGAATAATAGTTAATTATAATAATAATAGTAGTTATAGTGATAAAATAATGTTAATAATGATAAATGATAATAGTGATAATAATGGTAATGTTAAATGATAATAGTCATAATAATAGTGATAATGATAATAATAATGGTGATAATAATAATAATGATGATCTACTTCCATTTCATATAATGAACTATGAATGTGTATAGATTATCAGTTAATTCTTTCTTATTTCTTCATCTTTGAGATGTTGCTGGCCTCTCTTCTGCAGTCAAAGTATGTGACTTTCATGCACTTCCTGCGTCTATAACAGCACAAATCTCAAATTGTGATGGTGTAAGAGCTTGCTGATAAGGTGAAATGAGGAGAATCTACAGTCAATTGAAGAAAGTGTTCAGTTTTAAATTACTAGAAATGTTACAATTTATAAGAGGTCATAAACTGTGAAGCGTACCTGTAAGTAAGGATTTAAATTCAGGTCTGTCAGATTTAGAATCGAGAAAGTCTGTAAAAATTACCAGTGACTGTTGGTAACCTTTTGGTCCCTTGAAACGTGTCATAACAGACATATGATACAGTTTTAGTACGAGTTAGTTTAGAGTCAACCTGACTTGGAAGCAGAGCAGATGTGTTTGTCTCTCTCTCTCTGCTGGGGTCGATCTTATCCATATGGAAATGATGGAATCATGGGCTAATAAACCTCATCAAGCACAGATAAGTCTTCTTAGTTTTATTAAATGTTAAAAACAAGCAAAGCCCAGAAGAAAACCAGCCCTTAGATAGAAGAAGTAGGAACCAGTAATTGGTGAACAGAGTAATAGAGTAAACATTTGTTATTCGAGAACTCTTTCGTTTATATACCCGATGTTGGGTATATAACAGAAAGTTACTATGTCATACAACTTAAGAAGACTTAACTGTTGTGACAATAGCAACTAAGTGTGTACATTAGGCCAAGTCTATCAGGTGAATTATAAAGAAGTCATATATCTCTTGGAAAAATTATGATAAGAAAAACCTTATCAAAGTCTTACCTACAAAAAAAAAAAAAGAAAAAAATGTTGACATTGATGACCTCAAGAAAAAAAATTCCGTAAAAAAGATATTTCAAAAGATTTCTTAAAAATGTGTTGATTTGAAAAAAAAACATTACTCCTTTCTTTCTTTGAAATCACAAAAAGAAAGAAACAAAAAGAAAAGCGTGTGGTTGATGAACCCCTGAAAAATAAAAATGAAAATGACAAAAATGAGTAAAAAGAAGATAAACCCATTCCACATATCCTGAAAGATATTTTCTTTTTTCTTTTACTTTTTCCCCAAAAAAATGCTGACCAATCATTGATGATCTCATGATAAACAATTTTCAAAAAATAATATTTGTAAAATAAACAAAAGAAGAAAAAAAAAAGAACATGGATGTATATAAAATTATTCACATCGGCAAAGATTGCATTTTTCTCCGTGGTTGTAAAAACAATTTTATCAAAATTTTAAAAAAAATTTTTTAAAGACTTCATTTTATCCTCAAAAAGTATCTGAACAAAAATCTAATTTATTCTCTTTACAAAATCACAGAGTGTATCTATAGAAATATTCACTCAAAGAATTTTTTTTTTTAAATGGTCTTTTATATCTAAAAATGAATTTTGTTTTTAGGCCATTGAATCTTGAGATTAGATGATTTTTTAAAACTTCAGATATGAGGAAAAGAAAATATATTGCATGTTGAACATTGCCATCACCATAGAAACAAATTTCCAACAAAAATATGCATCATCATCATCATCATATTGAGGAAGACTAAAGGAATTCTGAAACATTCCTTACAGAACTGAAGAATTATATTGAGGTGAAGAATTGCAATAAAAATAATGAGCTTAAAAAATCATGGAAGACTCAGAACAAATTTGACTAAATTGAAAATATTCACAAATTTGTCTTCACATCCCACAATTTCATATTTCAGCCATCTTTCTGTAAAGAAAAATATGGAGAAAAAAAAAATCTTTTATTATGGTTTTATTTACTGTGAAAGAATTCTTTCCCTTTTTTTTCTGTGGATATTTCCCTGATAAAAATGTTGTTTTCCTTTGTATTTCATTGTTCATTTTATCTTTTTTTTCTACTGTTTTTTTATTATTATTTGTCTGAATTTTTTTAGATAAGATTTGATAATTTATTTCATTGAGATTTTTTGGACTTACTTTCTCATCTTTATGATCATATACACAAAATTTCAGCTCATGTGCCCTTGACCTTCTTCAGGTGTTTGAGAGTCTTCACAGAACTACAAACAAACCCTTTATTCAATTGTTTTTTATTATCCTTATTCGTCTGAATTTTTTAGATGAGGCTTGATAATTTGTATTATTTGATTTTTCAGACTGTTATCTTCATCTTAATTATTATATACACTATATTTCAGCTCATGACTTCTCTGGCCTTCTTCTGGTGTTTCTTGTCAAACTTGAGAGCCTTCACAGAAATTCAAAACAAACCCGGTTATTTCCTATGTCTAACTTAAACAAAGGGGAACCACTCTTGACTGATAAATTATTTATTCATTTTCCCATTAAACTAACCGTAAACCCAACCCCGTCTTCTTTATTCCTAGTAGATCAATAAATAAATAATTTATCAGTCAAGAGTGGTTCCCCTTTGTTTATGTTAGACTTATAGGAAATAACCACAAACCCTTTATTCAATTCACCGGGGTGGACTATTCTTATTTGATGATAGCCTTTCTGATCCTTTTTGCTTTTTAACTTCTGGTTAAAATCTTTTCTAAGGAAGTATAAAAGCAGTTTGTGTATAAATGTTGTATATTGTACAAACAGAAATAGGAATTTCCAGTTAAATTAAACAAAGAAAAGATGAAAAAAATGACAAAGGACTTTTTTCCCGGTAAAAGCGAACAAAGAAGTTAAAAAACGGAAGTGAGGCTTTCCGATCAAAGAAGCAGGGAGAAGATAAAGAAATATATAACAAAGGTCCGTTATCAGATCAAAAGATAAAGATGCATAGGAGTACCTATCAATATAAAAGGCCTGAGGGTTCAAGCCAACAGGGAGTCAGACAGCGGACAGTGAACAGAGCACAAGGAGCGACCGTCGACACAGTCCATCGCTGCCAGCAGGCAGTGAGGTTCGTCCACCCCCTCCACCTCACCAACACTAGTCATCCCAAGAGTAGTAGTGATTGTCAATGCTCGCCACCCACCACGTACAGCTGAGAAGAAGAAATAAAGTCAAAACTCCTACTATACCCATGTGTGGTGTTTTCATTAAGCGACTACTAACACACACGATTTAGCAGCATGAATTTGAAGAAGCTGCTATATAAGAAATGAAACTGGCAGTAATGAGAAAAAAAAAACACTACCAAGGACATGACTTACATTACAGTGGCATCTCTCAATAAGATCATGTACAATACAAGTCGCAAGTTTAGCAAAGTGAAGTCAAAATTAATAGATGTTAACATTTTCGAAATAAAATGTATTATTTCGTTAACCATGACCAGGTACAAATGTTAAGCAATGATAAGTATTCTATGCCATTGTTACCCAGGCAGCACCTGTCCCCTCATCTAAGAGGGCCAGGACTAGGTTTACTGTACGGTACCTGAGGTGCTCTAAAGGAAAATGCTGAAGCAATTCACACATATTTTTTACTGGCCACTGCATGAACCTCGGTTTGTACATAGCTCCCCATGTTAAAAAGTCTGGTTAAATCCTACTTAACGGACATAAATCCCACCATCGTATGTCACCCTGCCGAAAGAAAAAAAAAAAATTCTAAAAATCAAGGAATTAACCGAATTTAATGAAATTTTCAGTGTTGATATATTAATGAATAAACAATATAATGCATCAGCTATTTTATTTGAAAACTCTTACATTTTTTCAGGTCAGTTAACTTTGAACCACATATGTTTGAGGCATAACACAGATTCACAAACATACATGGTTCAAAGTTAATTGACCTGAAAAAATGTAAGAGTTTTTAGATAAAATAACTGGTGCATTATATTGTTTATTCATTAATGTATCAACATTGAAAATTTCATTAAATTCGGTTAATTCCCTGATTTTTAGTATTCTTTTTCTTTTGGCGGGATGACATACGATGGTGGAATTTATGTCTGTTAAGTAGGATTTAACCAAAAAGTCTTTTGTGTCAATCCAGCCTGGTAGAAGGTCAGGAAAATAAACTTATCTCTGACTTGCCTGGAGAAACTATACCCAATCCGCACCAGACCTTGACACTTATCAATGGTAGTATAGCATAGTTAATCCTAATTTCTCCAATGTATTCCTGTTGGTTGGATCCTTTCCATTCACTAGGGACGAAAGCATAGTGTCAAAAAATAAAAAAAAAATTATCTGCATCTGCAGGCCAATTCTTGAGTGACACTCTTTGGTGCACTGAATGCAAACAAGTTGTATCAAAAGGGTTTAGTATGCAATAAATAATTATATGACATATTGACACAAACATGTGGGAGGTAGATGCAAAAAAATCAAGCGGCCTGGCACCTAAACGTTAAACAAGGCACTGAGAGGGAGAGGAGAGTAGCCTTGACAGCAAAGAGAGCCAGACAAAGGGAGAAAAGACAGCAGCCCCAGAAAGCATTACAGTTTGTGTGTATTCAGTGCACCAGAGACTGTCTCTCAGGAATTGGCCTACAGAGTCACTTGCGCAAATGCAGATAATTTATTTATTTTTATTTTCTTTTGGACACTACGTCATCACCTTAGTTGGGCACTTTATCCTGCCAGAGAATGTGTGACACAAACACATGGGAGGTAGATGCAAAAAATAGAGCAGCCTGGCGCCTCAATGTTGAGCAAGGCGCAGAGAGGAGTGAGGCAGAGAGGAAAGTAGCCTCGATAGCAAAGAGAGCCAGAAAGAGAGAGAAAAGCCGACATGAACAGCATGTTCTCCATTCTCAGTGAGAGGCACCTTCTTGCAGAGGGGTAAAATCCCTCCAATGGGACAACCTATTCCATCAACAGATTCATCAGCAAGTTGGCTGGCATATATTAAGTCGATCTTAAAAATGGATGTAGGCACATTAGAGGGGCCGGGTTAGCTCAGTCGATAGAGCGTTCGGCTAGAAACCACAAGGTTCCTAGTTCGATACGGGTCTTCGCCAACTCAGCGTATGAATAGCACAGGGATCTGTGCGGTAAAGTAAGGAGCTGATGGTAGGTGTGGCACTCCAACTCAGATGCTAAAACAATCTCTTTGGTCTAGCGCTATTGAAAAGGGGACAGACTCCCTCGCTGACTGACTGATACCGACTTAAGGCCGCCCCGTCGACTTTTTTACATTTAAATATATATGATAATGTCTACAATCCAACTTATATTTTGCCATTGCAGCAAGTATAAATTAGGGCTGAATAGGTTCTTTAGCCTTGGTAAGGCAACCAATCTAGAAGACTAGACTGTTGGCTGTGGATGGGGACCTGTGAGGCTTAAGGATGGAACCATGACATGCAAAACTCCACTTTGGACCTTACTTAGGCTAGACACGTGGTTAGAGAGGCCCCCTCTGATCAATCGGCTGGTTACATCAAGCCCTAACCCCTACATGATTGTACCAACCCCATTGCCCTTATGGCAAGCCCCAACTATTTTTATCATATGTGCTAGGAGGTTGCTGAGGATCTTCATGTCCTGGGTATAATGTTAAACTCTATCTGATGGTGGTTCCAGTTCTGGAGGTCTGGGGAATGTGGATCACCCCTTCATCACCATTGATCCCTGGTCTACTCTGACCCATAGTGATAGTACCTGTTAGGGTATCATCTATGGGCCTGATAGAATAAAATGAGTTCTAAAAACAATTTGTTTAAAAAAAATTGAGTTTGAAAAAAAGATTGAGTACCCATCAAGAGTGAATCAAACAAAACCTTTTCGGCATAAAATAACCCAATGGGTTGACATGCCGTAAAATCCAACCAACCAACCTTTTTTTTTTCAAAGTTAACTTTTTGTAATATTGTAAAGTGAAGTGGTCACAGGTTGTGAATAGATATGTAATTAAAAAGAAAAGCCACTGGCTAGAAGAGAGATAATTCAGCAAAGTTAAGATTTTGAACTGGTAGGCTACATGCAATAAAATATGCTTTATCAGGCACCCTAGTATGAAAACAACAATTAACGAGTCTTGCAAAATCATCAGACTCTGTCAATCATTTAAAAGGTCATGAGAGAAGGTTAAGCATACCATCCACACAGACAGAAGTTGGGGTTCACTGTTCTGAGAACCACAATAAAAGAAGCTGGGTTCTTTCGGTCAGCCTCTGTGTGGCTGGAAATGGGAGCAAGAGAAGTGGACTGAGAGAACTGAAATTGTTTGTGTGAAGTGACGACTGAAAGCAACCACTGTAATCAGTTTTCCCAACTGCAAAAGTCCCCTGATACAGTCTTTTGCCTGCAACACTATCACAGTAGTCCTTGCTCAATCCGTCAAAAGTTCACTCGTTCAACGCATGCCACTTCACGTTAAGAAGATCAAAACACAACTGTCCATGGTGTGGGAAGGTAGGCCTTAAATCATAACTGCCCAACCCAAAATCGGTAATTTATGAGGATTTGTGTCCCGGTCTCCTGCCTCAAGAGTTGCTGCCCAGTGACTCTTAAAATAACGACCCAGCTCAGTCTATTCAAAACTATCCATCTATCTATCTATCTCAATTTGTTCATATTTATCTATATTACTTTAAATACTAAGATTTTTTTTTATTCATGTTTGTTTAATGTCTTGTTTTTAGTTTAAATAAACAAGAATTACGCAAAAAAAAAAGCAACCCCCCCCAAATACATTTACTTGTCGAAAATATCTATCTATCTATATCCATTTGTTCATATCTATCTATATTATTTTGTTTGTTTATCTATCTATCTCAGTCTATTCAAAACTATATATCCATCTTCATATCTAAACAAGAATTACGACAAATTACGATGAATAAACATTAAACAAGAATTACAACGAGCTGGGGTTGTTATTTTGATAGTCACCAGGTAGCAATTTTTGAGGCAGGAAACCGGGACGCACTTCCTCATAAATTACCCCAAAATCTTACATCTGGGCTAATCCCACTCAGTGCTGCCTGACCCATGCAAAATTTGCATATTCAACGGCATATTCAATGACAGTAGTCTGACTACGAGCCATTTCTCACGACGTGGAGGCTGCGAACTCAATATCTGTAGTTACCCGCGACACCCCCCCTTGTGCAGACCAGACATATACAGACGTACTTAGTTCTTGGAGGTAGGGAATCTTCTAGTCCATGAACACCCACGCCAGCCAACGTTCAGGCAGTGAATCCCCAACCAGCCAAACGAGGTGACGTAACTCGGCCAAAAACTCATCCACGGTTTCATTCTGCCGAAGTTGTCGCGTCAAGAATTGATCGAATGTCTGGAGGAAACTTCGAAAATAAAACAATTAATGACAAAGTAAATATATATACACATTAAATATCACCAGGGCTTGGTTTTTGAGCATAAATAATGATGATTTGATTTATTTTCAAATACATCTAAAAATTCAAAATTAAATAGCATTATACACTAAAATTATACTCAGCCATTTTTCAGTGTTTCTCGCTAAAAGTAAACATGAATAACAGAAGCTCGATCAATTTTTTCTTTTCATTTTTTTTTTTCATATTAAATCTACATTTTTACTGATTCAAAGTTGTAGTAAAAATTTCATTGTACAGGATAAACAATCATTTATTTAATCTTTTTTTTCTTTTTTTAATTGTAGAATTTTTATGGACAGGGATTTAGCTCCTACTAGAACAATAAAAGATCTACAAATTTAACCAATCATCTCACTTCATAGAAAACTACTCCTTCTGAAAAACTTCTTAATATAAGGGATTCCTCATGGTATAATGGCTAATTTGCTAGATTAAATTTTGTGAATTTAAAAGAAAAAAGAAAATGGATAAAACAATTGTTTACAATTTCAATTTAGCTGCAGTAATTCAGCACCCGTTCATCACCCAGGTGGATGAGCAGTTCATCACCTGCAATATTCCACTTTGGCCCTATCTTGGGCGAGACGGGCAGTCGGAGAGGCCCCCTCCGATCAATCGGCTGGTCACGTCAAGCCCTAGCACCTATATGATTTTTCCAACCCTATTGCCCTTATGGCAAGCCCCAACCCCTTTTTATCATATGGGTGCTAGAAAGTGGTGACTGAGGGTCTACATATCTTAGGAATGACGTTAAACTCTATCTGATGGTGAGGTTCCAGTTTTGGAGGTTTGGGGAATGTGGAGCAGCCCTTCATCACCATTGTTCCCTGGTCCACTCTGACCCGGAGTGGTAGTACCTGTTAGGGTCTCACCTATGGGCTAAATAGAAAAATGTGTTTATAAAAAAAAAATTGAGAATCCATTAAGAATGAATTTATTTCAAAACATAGTTAGCATTAAATAACCCACCAAGGTTGATATGACATAAAACAAAACCAGCAAACAAACTTTTAAAATTACTTTCCACTTCTCAAATTTTGGGAGCAGCTTCAGTGGCTGTGAAATCCAGCTTAAAAATTGTCAGAAATTTAATAACCTCTAATCTTATTATAATGGAGATTGTGAGTTTGCCCGTCTGTAACTTCTCAATTCACAATTCTCTTAGTTATATACATCACATTCTCCATGATTTTATTCTTATCTAAACCTCAATTATTAATAAAATTGTTTTATGTTATTTATACTGTTGGCCACGTCTACAAACTGATAACATGCAATTGTATTTATTTAACAACAAAATAGTGGCTTACAGTTTGAACGGGAAGGCAAATTTTTAATATCAATATGCTAATTTGCATATTGATATTAAAAATTTGATTTTGATAAATATGTGCTTCGTATTATTGATTTCTAATGGTTTGGTTTTATCTTAATGAATATGAGCGAAAAATATATATGTTGGGATAGTATAGACACAGTCAATGACACTTAGTGACTATCTCTTTTGTCAAGGTTAGCTATAGAGACAGCAGCTTTTTTTATAGATACATAGAGGGAAATAATAATGATAATAATAATAGACACAACTGGGTTGGGAAGATGATCAACTGGGAATTATGCAAAAAATTAAATTTTGACCATACAACAAAATGGTATATGCATAAACCAGAATCTGTTCTTGAGAATGAAATGCATAAAATTCTCTGGGAAGATAAAGACGGATCACCTTATCCCAGCAAGGAGACCAGACCTAGTATTGATAAACAAAAAACAAAGAACTTGTCAACTGGTGGATTGTGCAGTTGCAGCAGATCACAAGGTGAAGATGAAGGAAAACGAAAAGCTGGACAAATACCTGGACCTTGCCAGAGAACTGAAAAAGCTATGGAATATGAAAGTCAAAGTGATACCAGTTGTAGTTGGTGCACTTGGAACGGTCCCAAAAAGCTTGGAAAAAAGACTGGAAAATCTGGAAATCAGAGGAAGAATTGAGACCATTCAGACTAGTGCACTGCTGAAATCTGCCAGAATACTCAGAATAGTCCTTGGAGACCTGAGGAGACTTGTTGTCACTCAGCCTCCAGGGAAGTACCATCAGCTTATGCTGGTGTGAAAAACTCACAATTTAAATATAAAACTGAGACACTGAAAAACAACCACCACCCTTTCAAACAAATGGAAACAGATAAGGTCAGTTCAGTCAAGTCAGATCTGATGTTTTGCAATCATGAATGATTAATATGAACAGAAAAATCTCATTTAGGAAGATCATCATCTTCCTCTTATTTTAATCACTTACCTGATTAATTTTTCTTTTAATAAATTTCTCAATTCTTTTTTCTTTATTTTTTCATTTAATTAATATGCAGTTTTCATAACAATTATATCCTTGGGCAATTTTTACTGGTTAATTTATTCGTAGATATTATTACTAAATTTCAAAGTACATACTAAGAAAACATTTTATATATACTAGCAAGAATATGGCCTCATAAGAACATTTCAAACGAATTCAACTCAAATGATTTTTTTTTCACTGAACAGATGGACTTGCCACTTCTAATAAATTTTCTGCCCAGATTATAGTGGCTGGTCAAACACTTAAAACATTCTTTTAATTTTTTAAAACTTGCTTAAAACAATTTCTTTAACAAGAAATTTTCTCCTGTCGAAACTAGTTAAGAAAAATAAACAACATAAAAGAAATATCCCTATTTGTCTTATCACTTTTTGTTCATTTTATATATATAGAGAGAGATATATGTATATATATATATATATATATATATATATTGTCCTCCATTGACACCGTGTTTTGATGTATTCTGTCTTCTCGGTGTGGCTAGACTTAGCAGGCTAAAGCCAGCTGGGATATACCCCCAACCGATTTATATATATGTAATTATTTTTTTGTTATTAATATTGGAGAAATGATTATAAAGTGCTCAATTATTTCTTTAAGAGCTGTATTTATTTATTTATTTATTTAAGTCACCAATACAAAGTTCGTCTTACCAATGGTTTCAGATGTTTATCCGTCATCAAAGACGTTGACTTTTTTTTCAAGTCCACATCTCTGATGATGGATAAACATCTGAAACCATTGGTAAGACGAACTTTGTATTGGTGACTTAAATAAATAAATATATATATATATATATATAAGATGAACAAAAATCATCTGACAAAAAGGATTATTTCTGTTGGGTTATTTATTCTTTGTTCTCAGCTAGTTTCAACATAGGTCATGATCTAAAGAAAAGGTTTTTATGAAAAAAAAAATGATTTTAGAAAGTTTCTAAAAAATGTTTTAAAACTATTTGATAACACACAAAAGAAATGGCATATCCAATTTTTTTTAATCTTCTGGTTAAATTTTCTTCAGTTGCTTTTTTATGTATACATAACATATCACTCAATAAGTCCCAGGCCTAACATATAGATGGCGCTACTAATAAAAAATCCATATGATGTTCATAAAGAACTAACCTTCAAAGGGCACGTGTCAAAATCTGAGCCCAATCAAATTATTAGTTTACAATTTACAGTTATTTAAGTGAAGCTACTGTTGTAAATTTTCAAAACAATGGAAAAATCTGAATTTCATGAGTTGATAAAGCATTGCTTTCTGATGAGAAAAAAATACTGTTCAAACAAAGCAATGGCTTGATATGTGTTATTCAGACTCTGCTTTTCATCCCGGAAAACACCAAAAAACTCCACAAACTCATTTTGGCCAATCATAAGTTTTGAAGATTGAATGTAATGAAATATACTAAATTAGAAAGACTATCGGAAATTCCCTAGTGAATTATCTTCCCCTGCCGCTAGGGGACGAATAGCCAACATCGTATGTTGGCGCCAAAACCAAATTTCTTCACTTATCGCATAGCAGTTACTGGAGGAGAGACGTAAAAGTAAAAGCTCTCATCACCAAGCCTAAAACAGGGCCCACTTATCACAGAACTCTACAACCAGCTCACTTCTAAGACATTGTATCAGCAAACATTAAATGGCGGGTACAATAGCATACTGACTGAAGGACGAGAAACTACCGAGACAAAGCGTCTTATCAACATTTCCTACCAACAAACAGAATACCTCTGTTATCACCACTACTCCAAGAACTCTGCTTAACTCACAGATAAGTCTTGTAGCAAATACCAATAAAATTTGCAAAATAAGAGTATTTACGGGAATCGAAGGAGCTTATTTCTCCGTAGTTGTAGGCAAATTGTCGGATAAAGAAGGAACAAATGCGAAAGTAAATGCAGACACTTGTATTAACAAAAATTACATAAATGTTTTTGCAAATTTTATTGGTATTTGGTTTTGGTGCCAACATACAATGTGGCTATTCTCCCCCTAGCAGCAGGGAAAGATAATTCCCTAGGGAATTTCCAATAAGACTAACAAAATTAAATAAGAACACATATAAAAAGATAACATTTATTTTAATTATATTCTGAATACTCATCAAGAATGAACTAGCTGCACCCATGGAAATTACTGCTTAAATGGCATGTATATATATGTACATATAGATTACTATTGATAATATAGCTTGCTATATTCATAACTAAACGGTGCTCAATATCATTGATAAAGTATGTATAACAATGTTAGGATAGCAAAGACATGAAATCAATGACAACTTGGTAACTGATATTTTCTCACCTATTTGATTTTAAAACCAGTTTATGATCCACTTCTAGTTAAGAGAAGATAAATTGATATCAGACTGTTCCTTCAATAATTCTTATTTTTAAATGACACAGATTTTATGAAAATTGATTGAATTGTTGTCAATTTTTCAACAAGTGCATGGTCATTACTAACACATATAATTAGTTATTTATGTGTTGTATACCCTTTATTTACTTCTATTATTCTTCTGCTCATCTTTGGTATCTTACGTTCTTCTTCCAGCGTCTGGACCTAGTCTTAATAGTTGGTTGTCCTTGATTCATTTCTTCTTCTAGGTCAGTCTTGTTGTCAAGACATTCATCAACCACAAAACCATATTATTTATTTATTTACTTAACTAAACATATTCATCTAACTAACATAGCGTGCATATGCAGTGAGCTCCAGCTAAGGCAGACATATCTTATCTGCCTGACATCCAAGCTGAAACTGAGAGCCAACCAGGTCCCACGTGACTTCACGTATTTTGTGGGCTTTCTGTAATATTCCATGGAAAGTCCCGCCCATGAAATGAAATGGGGCCATCTCTTCAGAAATACAGGGGGTTGACAATAATCTATGCATAGATTGTAACATATGTAACATATACACACACACCCACTAATTATGGTACTATGCTAGTCACGGGACCAAATGTTGTCCTATAAGTGTGTGTTGTGATGCAGGCTACTTATAGTGTGATGAACCTGCTCGTTCGGACTTTCTGTTCCCACGTTGTTTTGTTGATCCACCAGAAGGTTGAAGAAGAGCTGGTTTCATGTCTTTTTCAAATTGGCTGTGTCTGACAATGACCAATTTAACCAATGCTGTCAACAAAACAATAACTATGAACACTTATTAATGATTACTAGCAACAGAAAACACCCTCAGGGCGTCGTAAAAATTAATTTTTGAAAGACATTGCCTGAGAGGATGGAAGTTAAAAATTCAATGTCAGAGGGTTTGTATCATAAGTAAGACAAATCCTCATATTTATTAAAGGAGTAAAAAAAAAATTTAAAAAAATAAAACAGTTTTAAATGAAAACTGAGCCCCGTCCCTCTCAAATAAAATTTTGCATGCATGTAATAATCAAACAATTATTTTGAATATTTTCCACATAATTTTTCACAAAATTGTATTTATTTGTAAACTTTTTAGTTAACTTCTTGTTACTGTAAAAAAAAAGGGATGAGAGTAAAAAACAATTTTTAAAATTGCTTACTCAAATTTTGGGTATATATAGCATAAGAATATTGTGACGTAAGCTGTGACGTAGTTTTTGTTACAGACAATCTCCATTATTAATAGATATACAAAAATATCTTTATTAATCATACAATTATGAATATCTTGTACAATAACAAAGAGGTGAAGATGTTAAAGTTGGAGTTTGTAAGTTGACTGGTGATATACAGCTAAATTCTTATGACTAAATGGTCAAGTTCAGTACTGAGTGGCAAGGTAGCGAAGGGTAGCGACGGCTCTGAGTTGTATCTATAGAGACAGCTTTCAATATATATACTGGTTTAACTCCTTTTCTACCAAATTTTCCCAACAGTTGTACAAAATTTTCTTGGTATTTTTTTATGTGATTTATTTCTTGATATGATGGGATATTCCAAAGTTCCCTATATATTCACCTCAGAACTCATTCTATTCAAATAGTCTTATTATTATTGTAATTGAAGTCCTTCTGCTCAATTATAATGAACTAACCATCAGTTTTTGTACTTTGCTTGGGTGTGGTAGGAGTAGGATCACGGTGATGGGAGAGACATTGTAAGTGGTTTAAAGTAGGCAAAGAGTTAAAATCCATCCTATCAGGCAGCAATTCAAACTAATTATCATCATCATCATGTTGCACAATTAGCATGGATATCCATGAAAATCTCTCGCCAACCCTCTCCATCACTCATCCCAGGTAGGTCCTCTGTGCAGCATCCAATATCCTTGCACAGTTGGTCAATATGGGTCCTTGGTGGGCAGCCCATATTAGCATGTCCATGTGTTGGCTTCTACAGGAGAACATCACTTATGAGTTCATCCTTGCTCCTCCAGCAGTGTCTAGCATGCTTTGTCCATCTCACTTGGATGGTTTGTGAGATAACAATTCACATACCTAGGTAGTAATATCTCATCCACAGAAAGTGATGTTAATACACGAATAGGAAAGGCATGGTTGGCTATAAACAGATTGTCATATGGAAATCTGATCTCACTGACAAGTTAAAGCGACAATTCTTCCAAGCAGTGTTTGTATCAGTGCTACTGTATGGCTGCACCACCTGGACCCTAATGAGGCATCTTGAGGATAAGTTAGATGGGAGCTGGACAAGAATGTTGTGTGCAGTTGTGGAAACTAATTATATCCACCTTTATTTCCAAGTTATGAAAATTATCGTACAAAAATTTGTCACCAAAAATCACATAGAACATTGTTAAAAACAATTGTAGTAATTAAAACTTGAGAATTCAAAATTTCAGGATTATAGGTCTGGATTCTGTCCAGAATGTTTTTAATTTGCTTGCCATGAGCAGGATGTGACACAAGGTCACAAGTATGAGGCACCATGCGAGGATCAAACTTGCTATTCAATATTAATGGATCTGCGAGCTTGCTAATCATCACACCATGTTGGGATGCCAGAATGTTTTTAATTTACTCACGGATTTGGCTCGATTCCAAAGTGGTATGATATGTTGGGATACATTCTCTAGGAGTAAAGTATAATATATTCGCTATAGATATGAACAGATTAAGATATATATGTATTGTAACTTGAGTGTCAATTGGACACATAGTGTAGTGAATGTACAGTTCCAAATGACAGTTATCTCTAGGTTGCAGGTTTAATCCTGGTCAAGGGCGACAGTAACATAGAATAATAATTAGCATAGCTTAACACTTGTACCCAGTTTATCAAATCCCTCCATACAAGCAGGATGTGTCAAGCCCTAGCACCTATATGATTGCCCCAACCCTATTGCCCTCATGGCAAGCCCCAACCCCTCTTTATCATATGGATGCTAGAAAGCGGTGGCTGCGGGTCTACATGTCCTGGGAATGACGTTAAACTCTATCTGATGGTGAGGTTCCAGTTCTGGAGGTTTGCGGAATGTGGAGCACCCCTTCATCACCATTGCTCCCTGGTCCACTCTGACTCGGAGTGGTAGTACCTGTTAGGGTCCCATCTATGGGTTAAATAGAAAAATGTATTTATAAAAAAATGTATTATCCATTAAGAATTGATTTATTTCAAAACTTTATCGGCATTAAATAACCCAGTGAGGTTGATATGCCGTAAAACAAAACAAAACAAAGACAAACAAGCAGGATGTGACACAAGGTCAATTTTTAAGCTGTTCAACAGGTTTGAGTTCAGAGTCTTCCTTCTCCTTGACCAGTTGCTATACCAAAGTTAAAGAGCCCAGTCTGCCCTACTATTTACCCATAGCTGCAGGGAGATTAGTTAGATTCATACCTTTTCCAAGCACTATCTGAATTGCCAACAGCCTTGTCCAAGATTTGAACTCTGTTCGACATGACCATTTCCTACAATGATAACCATTACACTATTAATGCCTCTATTTCATAAAGAAAGGTTTCTAAAGGTTACAATGTTGAAAATTTGTATATTTCTGTGGTTCTACTGCAACTCACAAAAAACAAAAACTAGTTCCTTTCAATTTTTCTGGTCATGTGACTTCTTTCAACCAATCAATACATATCCATGATTCCAAATCATTAGTTTTCCTATTTCATTCAGTTCACACACTGGTTCAAAACCTTTGAGCTCTCGGCTATCAATCACTACTTCTGCTGTTTTTTGGGGGTTTTTTTTTTAGCTTGGGTTCAATCCTTGCACTTGATAATGCATTACATCATTTAAAAAAAATTTTCTTACCCACCTGCAAATTATTTTCTAGCGTGTTATTTTCAAAACGACCTCTCGTTCACCTGTCTTGGTTTTCATACCAGACTCCTGTGCACATGCCAACCAGTGCAACAATAATTATCTCTCTAATTAATGCCAGATTAATTAGAACTCATGCTAATTATGCCACACAGACGAGTTGTTATTACGATCTCTTATCTGAAACCCTTGGGAACAGGCTTCAGAATTTGAAGATCTTTAAGATTCTGGAAACATAGCAGAGGTATTATATACAGGGTACATCAAGTATTTGAGGACACAGATTTAGCAAGGCAAAAATGGAACAACGTACAGCATGCACCAAATCCTAACTATTATTTCTTTTTTATCTATTCATATCTTATATTTTTGCTTGAAGGCAATTACAATGCATGTATCGCATAAAATTTGATACTTTTTTTTATAGAAAATGAACTTGACAAGTGTAATCCTGGCAAAGGATCACTCGGTGTGTAGAACATCGTACAGACTGTTTCGACTTTATTAAGTCTCCTCAGCGATGTATACTAACGTCTTCCCTCCGACAGAAATCGAAACCGGGATCTCAGCAGGCATAGACCATGTCGCCTCGGCCACAGTACACAGCTAACAGTCCCTGCGAAATTAACCTTGTCAAATGATACTTACACACCTCTACCATGATAGGTAAGGTGACATTGAGTGAATAATAACAACAAACCAGGCCTTATGCTCTTCGGCGAAGTGAATAAGATTTTTGGATTTTTGACTATGCCTGCTGAGGTCCCGGTTTCAATTTCTGTCGGAGGGAAGTCATTAGTATACATCGCTGATGAGACTTAATAAAGTCGAAACAGTCTGTATGATGTTCTACACACCGAGCGATCCTTTGCCGGATTACACTTGTCAAGTTCATTTTCTATTCATATCTATTATCCATCTATAGAAGTCTGTTCATATATATGTATCTTTGTCTGTTCATGTCAATCTATTAATGTCTCTATATCTTGTTCATATCTATCTATTCATATCATCATACACTACTGTTGTGGGCTTATTAAGGGTCACAAATAAAGACAAATGACTGGTGAAAGTTGATACAAGTGTATTGAACAAAGAAAGTAGAATTTACATAAGGAAAGTGAAGTTACGTCCGACAATACAGTCTAGAACTGAATTATGTCACTTGTTCCTCAAGCTACAATTGTCTTTGCTACTTATATTAGTAGTAGGATTATTCCATTATGTAAATAGGTTATATCACCTATAACAACTACCTAGATAATGAGAATGGAATCATCTGTTTTTCCTATGAATAATGTATAACAAAACCTCTATAATCCATCTATATAAGTCTTTTCACATATATATATATATATATATATATATATATGTGTCTGTTCATATCAATCTATTAATATCTATATATATCTTTGTCTGTTCATATCAATCTATTAATATCTATATATATATTTGTCTGTTCATATCTATCTATTAATATCTATATATATCTTTGTTCATATCTATCTATTCATATTGTCATATACTACCTAGATAATGAGAATGGAATTGTCTGTTTTTCCTATAAATAATGTATAACAAAACCCCAAAAAAGAGAAACAAGAAGATCTCATGTGACTTGTTAATTCAACCTAGCATTTGCTAATTATTCTGTTCACCTTGTGTCTTTGCTTAGTATACCTGTTTCCTTAATCTTAATACACCGTGTTTCTTCCTATTATCTTTCTGTTAACTCTGATACTCAATTTCTCTGAATTTTTGCGATGAGGCTTGATAATTTGTATTATTTGGACTATTGTCCTCATCTTTATTGTTATCTGTACAATGTTCGGCCGATGTGCCCTCTGGCCTTCTTCAGGTATTTCTTGTCAGATTTGGGAGCCTTCTTGAACTCAAGAACCTTCTTTTCAAACTTAGGGACCTTATTGTCATAATTGGGAGTGATCACAGAACTTTGAACCCAACCCTTTATTCAATCCACAGGGTAGACTTTTCTCATTCTGCTAACCATAGCTGGGGTACAGGTGTTAAGCTGTGTTAATTATTATTCTATGTTACTGTTGCCCTTGACAAGGATTAAACCTGCAGCCTAGAGATAACTGTCACTTGGAACTGTATATTCACTATGCCATGTGTCCAATTGATACTCAAGTTACAACACATATATATATATTAATCTGTTCATATCTATCTATTCATATATGTATATAAATAATATACCAAACTGGTTGGTAAATCCTTGTGGTGAGAAAAAAACCAGCAAATAATTTGATTGTAAAAATATACTACCAAACATCACCTGGGGAGAAAAAAAATTTGGAAAAAAGAAAAGACCAAGATAATCTTACCAACCAAAAATAATCTATTGGTACAATATTTGGCCAAAAGAAAAAACAATTTATATATATATATATATATATATATATATATATATATATATGTAAGATATATATATTCATACAAAACCGCCAGGAAACTAAAGCTAATAAGCAAAAAGTGCTCAATACCTAAGTAGAGCCAATAATAAAGATAAACCTAATGAGTCAGATAAAACTACTAAAAGTATCACTAAGTGTTCTTCAGGGCTAAGATCCGACTCTTCTTTATATATATATATATATATATATATATATATATAAGTCTGTTCATATCTGTCATAGTCTATTCATTTTCTGTCCCAATGACTGTCCCTTGATAATGTCCAAAACACTATATCTGGCATTGATAAAGGTCTATATGGGCCCAAAGAAATAGAGAAGTTTCAGACAGTCAGCCCTGACAAATGGCTTAGTTTCTTTAAGTGGAGGTGTTAGAATTACTGCAGCTAAAAACCTCATTTAGATCTTCGAAGGAAACCTGCTTAAAATAGAGCAGGTTTTCAGCTAGTTTTCTTAATTACAAATCCCTGTATTCATTTCTTCAATATCTAAATACGTTCCTGGTGACCTTCTCTTCTTTCTTAATCTAGAAATCTACAAGAGGAATCTTGGAGTGAAGATTTTGATTGATTGGAGGAAGAGTATCAAATATCTTTTGTTCTGAATTTTTCTCATGGTGAGAAATGGACAGAAAATGTCTGAGTAGGTCAAGGTAATGACAATTATGTGTTTATCAAGGTTTCCTCCTTCTGTACAAACACATATTTACTATGTAATTATCAATTCTCCAATCAAATTAAATGGAAATATCATATTTGAAATACATCCTTGTCCAAATTAATTGAAACAAAACTAATAATTCTATTATTATTATTATTATATCCACGATCTCTCTGTGAGGCTTGCTGCTGTGTTTGTATAGTATTACAATTTCAATCGCTTCCTGGAGTAACATCCATCACAGACAATGGCCTAGGACAACTAATTGTCAGTGTCTGGGCGTTTGAATAATCTGATGCAAACAAGGAAGCCACAATATTTTCTAGGCCAACAAAATTTCATCATTTACTCCCCAAAATAGATACATATTTCTGAACCACACGGCAAATGATCTAATCTGAGGAAAAAAAATCGAAACTGATTACACTCCAGTGGGTCTAAAACTGTCAAAGAAAGGAAGCTCAAGCGGTTGTTTTAATTAATTTGCACAAGTGTGTAAATGATCGGAAAGCATTTCTTATTATAATGGAGATTGTGTGTTTGTCTATAACCGAAACTATGTCACTACTCAAGTCACAATTTCCTTTGTTATTAATGTCACATTCTCCATGATTTTATTTTTATTTAAACGTCAATTATTAATAAAACTAGCAAAATAAATAAAAAACCTCTAGGCGACGTAAAATAAATATTGCCTGAGGGGATGGGAGTTGAAAATTTAATATCAGAGAGTTTGTATCACAAGTAAAATCATCAAATTTATTAAACGAGTAAAAAATAAAAAAATTGAAAAGGAAACTTAGTTCTGATAACTTTAGATATATATCAAAATAAAAAAAAACTATATATAGATAGATAATACCAGGTATGTATTTATTAAAACTTGTTTAAAAAACAATGAGGACTGTCTAAACATATGCGATGCTCAAATTTTAAGTGTATTCTATTTATGCGATTTTAGGCAGTGTTTGATGTAAGCACTGATGTAGTTTTTGTTACAGACAAAACCGGAAGCAAATCTCCATTATTAATAGATTATCACATTATTAATGCTCTTGGCCTTATTAAGGTATTTGCCATCCATCCAACTTATGCAGCATGACACAAGGACATTTTTATCTGGACCCACTCACAAACTGAAGCTCATAGGTGGTAGGCACAAAAAGTGCGTTGATTCCCATCAGCATTCTCCCTCAAAGGAGGTGCCTCAGGAACTGGGCAATAAACCCAGCCCTGCCCCTTTTAAGTCAAGGGGCAGGATTGCCTGGGATCAACGCTGTTATTGTGACCATGGTCCAGGCCAAAGCCATGGACCCTGCCCGAGGGCAGGGTTAGCTTTATCTACATATTAATAACATGCAATTTGTATTTATAATATACAATAAATAGTGGTTTCAGTGTGAAGGTAAGCTTATTTTGCATATTAATATTAAAAAATTTGATTTTAATGAATATGTGCTAAATGGGATTAAATCTTAAAGAAATCCATTAACAGGAAGAAATAACTGTATAATTTTTATTCTTTACTTCCGATTTAACTAAAATAGTAAATTAGGAAAATTTAGTAATGGAATACAGTGATGGAAGAGTAAGTTTCAATTGTTTTATTTTTAATGTTACCCCCCCTCTCTGTCAAATCTTTTTTATCTGTATTCTTATTTATTTTATTAACCTTTCTAATTTTAATATAATATTTCATTACATTAAAACTGAATACTTGCACCTGAGGGTGCATATATTTCTAGTATATGGGTGTGTGCGTTGTGTGTGTGTTATTCTTATTAGATTAGGAAAACTCCATAGAGCATTACTAGTAGGTCAGTCTTCATTTGCTTTATACATTTGTGGCAGAATACTATTCTGTTTTAGTAAAGCATTTTTTAAATACATCACTTATAGATATTTATTATCATTGGAACAATTTTTGCCTACCATTTGGTTCTTGCAAAAAAAACAAATGGGAGCAAAAATTGTTTCGAATGATAATAAAATATAAGGCTAAACCTCTTTCTATTTTATTTATTTATTTATTAACGCTCTATCACAGATATTGAGCCACTCTTCTAATGAAACAGTACATTGGATTACTACCACTTCTTCAAGTATAATAGTGCCAACGTTGATTATATAATATATATATATATATATATATATATATATTATTATCTATTAGTTATGGAGATTCACTTTCCGGGTTTTTGTCTGTAACAAATTATGTCACTGCTTTACGTCACATTAACCAAAATCGTCATAACAGAATAAATACACTAAAAATGTGAAAATGCAACATTAGACAGTCCTCTTATTTTTTTTAAAACAAGTTTTAATAAATACAAATGACTGGTATTATATATCTATATATAGTTTGTTTTATTTTAATACATATTTCAAGTTTACATTTCAAATTGTTTATTTTTTAATCCTTAATGAATTTGATGATTTTACTTACTTCGGGTACAAACTCGCTGACATTGAATTTTACTTCCCACCCCCTCAGGCATATTGTTTTCAAAAATCTATTTTTACTCGCACGGAGGGTGTTTTTTTTTTATTTTTGTACTAGTATAATTTAATTAACCTTTCTAATTTAATATATTTTATTACATTAAACTTAAAATTACTTGCACACAGAGGTGCATATATTTGCTAGATTTTAAAAAAATTTTTTATTTTCAGACCAAACGGGTAAATTTCGATATAGTTGTTTCATTGCCTGTTTGTGCCAAGCAGATATGTCAGTTCCAGTTTGTTTGCTTTCAAACTTAATTTATCCTTCTGATAAAATCTTGTCTGAACGGATTAATGGTTTGTCTTGAATATCTCAGATGAGCTTATAATTTTGTTTTATTTTAGATTTTTTTGGACTGATGTCCTTCATCTTTTATTGTTATTGTTCATAATGGAATTATATTAACTAGCCAAAACTGTTTATAAAACTACAATATGATGATTTAATTATTACAAACATTTGATATGGTTTACTTAAGAGGCTATTGCTAAATAGTTCAATAAATAAAAAGTGTAATAAGACTTAATTTGACCCTCTCACACACTTTTCTTCTTTCTTTCCTTCTTTTCATCATCGATTGAAACAAGATTAGCGTATTGTTTTCATGTTCTCACCCCCCTCTCTCTATCTTTCTCCTACTCTTTCTTTCTCTTATTATATTTTTATGCTATAGCCTGTTTAGGATATTTTTTTGTTGAAGATGTTTTATGTTTTATTCTTCTTGATAGTTATTTAACAATTTTTTTTTAAACATATATATTAAACTCTATTTAGACCATTAGATAGGACCCTAACAGGGTACTACCACTCTGGCGTCAAAGTGGTCCTCAGAATAATGGTGATAAAGGCGCTTACTCTACACTCCCCAAAGCTTCAGAATTGGAACTTCTTCATTAGATGCAGTTTAATATACCAGACACAGGATCCTCAGCTACCACCTTCTCTGTTAAAAAGGATTTGGATAAGCCTATGAGGGCAATAGGGTCAGGACAATCATATAGGGCTTGATTTGACCATTCCGATTGATCGAAGGTTGGCCTCTTTACCAACCGTTATAGCCTAGAAATTGGCCCAAGCTGGAGTGTTACATGCCTGGAAGCTGCTCAACCACAAGCCAATGCAGTCGGCGTATTCTACCAACTCCAAGCCAACAGAAGCGATAGGTTTTTTGGTCTTCTGCCTTGTATGTGGAAATTACCAAGTTGTTGGATTTATATCAAAATGTCTTCAGCATAAAATAACCCAACAAGGGTTGACACCAGGGCTCGACATAACGCCATCCCGTCATCCTGGGATGATAAAAATTACCATCCGGGATGATCAATACGTCATACTGGAACAGTTTGCCAGGGACGGTAAAAAAATTTTCCTAAAAGTTAGTACTACATTCCAATATTGACCGTCCAGGATGGCTGAAACTGACCCAAAAAAAAACGTCTAGTTCTAGATTAAAATTACTAATGACACAACACTGAAAAATAGGACACAGCATACCAGTATATATTTTTATGATTGGAAAATGCCGCATTAAAGATGGAAATAGAATAAATTTAGTTTATAAAATTTTATTTTTATTATTCTTTGATTATAATAAATGTTTCTGTCAACTGCTTTCATCTTTTTCTCAATGTTATTACATGTTATTATGCTACTGATGACTGACAAGTATAGATTGATGCCCTAATGAATTAAAACAAAAAAATATTTTGATTTCCGTATGTCCAAACCCCATTCGGGACAGTTATAATTTTGTTCGGGACAGTCATGAAAAAAAGTTAGTGTCGCGTCCTTGGTTGACACGACATAAAAACCAACCAACCAACCAAACAAACAAACAGTGTGGTTGGATTTATGCCATAATCTTCTCTGTAGAAATCTTTCTTAGCATCTCCATCCTCATTTTCATGTCGGTTCCATGACCATTCTGACATTTCTTGTCTGAATTTGTTAGACAAGCGTTTATTGCTAATTCCTTTTGAATTGGTAGACCTATTTTCCCTGTCATATTGTTCTTTGTTTACGTTTGGCTATTTCATTCTCACTATATAAATTAACTAGGATGACGATTTTGTTCTGTTTGTTGTAATGCCACCATAAAAAAGGCAAGAAGAATACATGTCCAAATGTTGTGAACAAAGAACAGCAAAGAGAGCGCAAATGGTCTTTTATTATAATGGAGATTATGTGTCTTGTCTGTGTAACCAAAAACTATGTCATTGCCTTACATCACAATACCCCCGATGAAGTCTGGGAGTTTATCAATGAGTATTTTATAATTTATAGTCAAAACATTTCATACATTAGAATAAATCTTATACATTACACAAAAGTCTCTATGAAAATTCTGAGTTAGAGTTGCCCTAAACAGCCATGTATTAATGGTGTATTTTGCCTTCATACCCCACTTGTAATGGGCTGGTCACAGCCTCGTTTTAACGTGGGAACCCACCACAAGCCGAAGCTCATTGGTGGCGAAAGAACAAAAATTGCCGTTGATCCCTTCGGCATTCCCCTCGAGGGGGCCGCCTCAGGCACTGGGCAATAAAACCCGCCCTGCCCCTTTAAATCAATGGCTGGCAGGTATTGCCTGGGAGATAGCCCCCTGGGACCGACGCTATTAATGAACACACCCGGTTTTTTTCAAAAAAGTGGCGAAGCACACCGGACCCCGTCCGAAGGACAGCGTTGTTAAATGTGTATGTTAAAATCCTGCAATTGTGTCATAGTATATCACTAGAAATCAAAGGTTTACATAATACTATAATGTGATTTAATTTGCATACGTTTTTAATAACACCGGATTTAATTAAATAATTACTTGGGGTGCTGCTTTGATCCCTCTAATATTATTGTTTTATTCTCCAACATATTAAAATCAATACCTATAATGATTTTATGAGAAAACCAATTTAAAAATATGATTAGATAAGTGTAATTTTTATGTGTTCTTATTCAATTTGTTTCTTCTAATTATAATATATTTCCATTTACATTAAAACTTGTAATTACTTTACACCGCAGGGCATTTGTTATGCATAGCTGAATTAATGATCATTTGGTCAATTGTCAGTATCTTCTACTGAACTATGGAAATGGATATTTGGATTTTAAGTTTCCAAATTTAAAAGGAAAATTATTTACAAATGTTTGTTTTTTAGCACAGTTGTTCATTCCTTAATAATAAAGAAGTATTTCATGTATATCAATTCAATAAATTAGTGTTACTTTTTATTACAACACTCAATATTGGCTTAACAATAGAATTGTGTTGCGAATTATTTATTTTAAAAATACATTGGATGATTTATTATAGAAAGGCATTACAAGTATTTTATTTCTAGTTTTTACTCCATATCTTATTATTGTCTTGCCTTTTTGTTCCAATATTAATGGTTTCACTTTAAAATAAAATATCCGCTCTGTCAGTTGGGCTGTAGAATACACAGACTGCACCTCTGCATTAGAAGTAAATCCCCCAAATGGAGCTACTTGTTGGCCATGCGAGTGGCAACTAGTGATACTTAAGATGGCAATCTTCGAGGGCTGAGTGGTCCATTGACATGCAACACTTCACTTTGGGCCCTTATTTAGGCTAGACAAGTAGTTAGTTAGAGATGCCCACTCTGATCAATCAGCGGTCACATCAAGCCCTAGCACCTATATGATTGTCCAAAACCCTATTAGCCTTATGGCAAACCCCCTACCCTTTTTATCATATATATGCCATATCAAGGTGCGGTCGCCTAAGACGAAGATGACGCGTCTTAGTGTCCGGGTAATATATGACATTTAAACTGCATCTATTGAAGTCCCTGTCCACTCTGACCCAGAGTGGTAGTACATTTAGCGTTCCATCTATGGGTTAAATAGAAAAATGTCTTTATAAAAAATTGTCTTATCCATTAAAGAATTTACTTTATTTCAAAACTTTATCGTCGCATTAAATGACCCACTGGGTTGATATGCCGTATTAAACCAAACCAAACCTTATTTTTGTAGTTTATACCAGAAAATGCATATGCATTTCATTACTTTTCACATTTGCGGTAACGTATCCTGAAAGTAGAAGGCCATCTCATAATTTCAGCATTTATTTTTTTTTTTTAAATTTTAAGCTAAATAGAAAATATCAGAGAAGTAATTTAAAATAAAATAAGCAAATCAATCTTTTAATTTTTCAACAATTGAAATTTATTGCAACAAGACTAAAGATTTCCAGTATAATACCCAAGGGAGACAATCCATCCGAGCCACTTTCAGGGTCATGCCAAGGGAGTTAATTTCACTAGTCACTTCCTTTTTTTCCTACTACAAACACCTCCAGCCTATGTCTGCGGAAGTTAGTCTGTAAGAATCCTCATCCAACAATTTTGAATCAAGTACGACAACACCCGTATAAAATGTAAAACGCACATTTTCTTCCCCAATCTCTTTACCTTCCCAGCTCGTATCTTAGAGCCGTCGCTCCGGACATTCTACAAATACAACCTCTAATTCATCTACTAAAATTCCTTGGCTAAAAGTGTGCCATGTTTCTGCTTAGATCTTATCAATATATCTTAACTACAATTGGTCATCACTGCCACCCTCATTATGTTTTCACAGTTTCTTTTTAGTTCTCCAAGCAAAGGTCATGAGTGTGCATCATTTTCATCTTCTTTCCACTTTGAGTCCGCACAGAACATCTCTATTCTTA